>BCHU01000011.1:600000-1064507 GCA_001599715.1 Phaeotremella fagi
GACTGGTAATGCTGCTCTCTTGTCTGCTACTCAGAAAGGTATGGATTATTGGTTCGCAAACGACTATACCACCGATGACTGCATCGGTCAAGGGGGACTTACGTGAGTCCATTATATGTTGGGTTATATTAACAAGTCTACAGAAATGCAACTTGTCCATGTGGTACTCCAGGCTTATGGAACACCGTATGTTAATGTGACGTATCCTTAGCTGACTTGTTTAGAATTGGTTCGATCAAGTTATTCTCATCGTAGGTCGTTTGCGTTGAATCATACTGAAACTTCATTCAGCCTCAATTGGTCACCACAGCTTGCCTGCTTATTGACGACAAGCTCACGCCAAGTGAGACAACAGGGTGCTACAACATTCCCATTCGTGCATATGATCGAAGAGATGACTTCATCAATGGTCTTGGTTACTTGACCGGTGCAAATGTGAGTTGAAGCAGCATCCAATCCTAAGTCTCTCAACTCATAACCAAACAGGCTATCAATGTTATGCAGAATTCAGTCTCATTGGCTTTGTATACTAACAACGCCACAATTCTGTCAGACGCTATCAACAGAGCAATGGCATCCGTTACAGTGAGTCTATTTATCTTCTAAGGTCTTGGTTTTGACTGACAGTGCACGTAGTTCTCCGACACACCTGTCGCCGACGGTATCCATCGCGATGGTAGTTTCCTACAGCATACTGGTATTCTCTACAGTGGCAACTATGGTATGAATTTGGTAAGTTTTTTACATCACCAAAATACACCAAAGCTAATCTGTTAGATTAACGCCTTCGTTCAACTTGAAGGTGAAGTCATCGGAACCACATATGCTGCCAACGATACCGTACGCGAAGCTTTCGCAGTCGATATCAGAGGAAGTGAATGGATGATCTATGTTGATCAACAAACTAAGGTTGAGCATTGGGACTTTGTGAGTCAAAAACAAACTGACCTCCTTACTGATTACCAGAATGTTATCGGTCGTTTCATTGCCTTCCCAACTCAAGATCTTCAAGTCAGTGCCGACATCCAATTCAATGTTACACAACTTGCTGCTGCCACGGCCGATTTCACTGGAGCAAACGATTTGAGCGATACAATTAGAAGATTAGAGAGTAACGGGACTGAAAAATTGACTGGTAACAAGATGTTCTATGCGTCTGATTACATGGTAAGTCAACACAACCCTTACAGTATCCTCTTATACTCATACAATTAGGTACATCGTCGTAACGACTTCATCATTACCAACAAAATGATCTCTACCAGGTCGAAAAACACCGAATACACCAATTCCGCAAATCCATACGGATACCATCTTGGTCAAGGTACATTATTCTCTTACGTCAACGGCTACGAATACAGAGATATCGAAGCTGCATGGGATTGGAATCTTATTCCAGGAACTACAGTTTTGTTAGATAAACCTAAATTGAATTCATCGATTGTCGGATTTTCTGGTAAAAAAGCTTTTGTCGGTGGTGCAAGTGATGGATGGGTTGGAACCAGTGTTGAAGATTATGTTGATCCTTATGATGGAAGTCTAAGCTATAAGAAGGTTTGGTTCTATCTTGATGATAGTGTTTTGGTTGTTACTAGAAACGTCTCAGTCAACACCTCTGTTTCTGGTGTTACCTCTACAATACCAGTGGTTACTGTATTGGATAATCGAATGGCGGCCTCTGGAGGAATTTGGGTTGATGGAGCAAAAGTCTCTCCCTCCCAATCCATCAACGGATCAACATTGTATTACGGTGGTAACGGTTATTTATCTTACAACACACCATTCGATCTAACTTTGACGGAAGGTAATAAAACTGGTAATTGGACAGCAATCTCGACCTCAACAGCTGGTAACACGACCGTCCCTATTTTCTCCGCCTACACCACAATCCCACACGACAATTATGCCTACGCAATCTTCCCAGCCTGTGATGCATCACGTCTATCTGAAGAGATCGATGCACCAACAACCACACCACTTTATATCAACAACACAATCGGTGCAGCTGGTTCAGAAAGATTGTCTCTAGTTTTCTTCCCCAATTCAACAACCTCAGCTTCAGTGGATATGAAGCAGATCGGTTGGGGAAATGGTCAATTCACCGTGACAACTTCAAGTTCTGGTGTTTATCTATTTGCAACTAGCGATAATGTCGATGGAACTCGTACTTTGGTCATCACTTATGCTGATCCTTTACAAACTCTTAAACAAGTCTCTTTCACTCTCCAAACGCAAGGTGCTAAACTTGGCTGTGATGTTGTTGGAGAGGTGGGTGATGGATGTACATCCTTTGCTCAGGGTGTTTCTTTTACTGTTGACCTTCCTACTGGTGGGTCTGCTGGTGACAGTGTTTTCAGACAGATTATCTTGAGTCAATAAATCGTGTTGATAGGGAGTGAGAGAATAAAACTTTATATTGTTGGAACCATTATAATACTGAAACAATGCATATAATATCGTAATCAAAACATGATTCAGTTCCCTGTTTCCTGTTCAGAGTCTGCCACCGATCCATGTTATAACTTAGCCTCTCTCAATTTGAATACTCTGGCAGCAAAGAGATGTACTTTACAAAGACCAATACAGAGTGAAGAGCTCAGTTGACTATCGTTACAAGGAAAGTTGTGAATTTGGTTCTGATGCATCCAGAAATAAATGACGAATTCGTGGTTCGAAATCGATGAAAAATCAATGAGAAAGATTTGTCACCCAAACCGTGCCTGAAACAATAACAAACCAAGAAAATCATTGAAACCGAAAATATCACTATTCAACAACCTCAATCAATCACTCGTCAAAAATGTCAACACCAGCGATCCCAACCTCATGGCTCCCCTTCTATCCCAAATACCCAATCCCCAAAACCTTCCCAACCCCTGACCAAAGTTCTTCAGAACTAACAGAAGAGATAACAGCCGATGGGAAAAGTCTCGTTAACCCTCCAAGGAAAGATGGAAGTTTGAGTTCGTGGTATGAGAAAGTTTGGGATGGTGATGAAGAATTACGTGGGAAGAGTTGGTGGGATTTTGTTAGTCTTTTTTTTCCTGTTTCACTTGAAGTGATTCATTGACATTTGAAGCATGTTTATCATATGCCTAATAATCCTCATCATGTTGAATACGCTCGGAAATTGCATGACGCTGTTCGAAGGGAGTTCCCAGAATTCAGAGTTTACAAGGTGTGTATCTTGAACAATCGTTCAACTGAGAATTCTAACTTTATTTCCAGTTCTTTGATCGACCAGTTGGACCTCACGTAGGTCACCTTTACCATTGAATCTTCACTTATACTCAAAGCCCGTCCCAATGTTCGAAGTCAACGTGTTCAACCCTACTCAACTAGGGACTTTGTTATCATGGTTTGCAGCTCATAGAGGTCCATGTTCGTATGTCCCATCAACTTTCACCATTGGTTCAAATTGAAACTAATGAAATTATTTTTGACGACCGCTTTAGCGTTTTGATACATCCAAACACTGGACGTGATGTTCAAGATCATACGGTGAATGCTACTTGGTTAGGAGAGAAGGTCGTTTTGGATGTAGATTTATTGAGGGCTTTGGAGAATAAGATTGTAGCTGAGAAAAATGGGAAATGATTGGTTGGTGGGATTGGTTCGTATCTTTTGTTTTTCTCTGATGTATTTTTGCCCTTGGAATTGCTAGAACCTGATATTGCAGAACGCAATTCAACACACTTTATTCATTCCAAGAAACTTCCGACTGAGAGTGAGAGAGCGAGAAAAGTTATATAGAGAAAGAAAACAAATATTATATTACGGAACCAAGTCAACCACCATTCCCTAAGCCTTCGCCTTCCAGCAAGATATACATTTACACGGTTCATCATCCTCATCTTCATCTTCTTCTTCGTCATCGACCAACTCGTTCAAAGCGAAACATACAACTCGAGTAAGAACAACGAATAAACAATCCAAAACCAACTTGTACCAATCACACCGTTGATAATCGTAACAAATCCAATAACCCCAAGGAACAAAGACGAATGGTCGAATCAATTTGTAAACCAAGAACAGCAGATCGCGTGTCTCAGTAGGAATCAAGGTGGAGATGGATTTGATTGTCAAAGTGATACCTTTAATAGTAGTTTTGATTATTGATGGACCGAAGTTGAAGATCCCACGAATGAGAAGGAAGAATAACCACCAGAAACCACCTTGCCAGAGATTTTTGGTGAAGTTGCCGTAGAAGTTGAACCAGCAGTAACGGCTCGCGTAGAGAATATAGATCGTTGGTGAGGTTAGAGTGTAGATAGCAATGTTGAATATATCTACACTAATCTGTGAGGTGACGATGGCGACGATTCTGGAGTCACAGTCGATTCTTAGTAAAGAGTGGTGACGTTTCAAGGATGAATTTCGACTTACGTTTTATAGGCAAGATCGAGAAAGACCTTGATGGAGGTGAACAGAGTTTGAACACATAGGACCAAGTCGACGATCCAAGATGGAATAAAGTTTTTGCACAAGGCAGAGACTGATCCTAGTAGGAGGATGAATTTGATGTCGATTCTACTTCTTCGTTAGCTCAAGATAACCCTCAAAGAATGAAAACAAGGAAAGGTTAGACTCACTCTGGCTTGTGATCGGTATATTCATAATCGAATTCGAATTTACTTCGAAGTTGGAGACTTCCACATCTAAGTTTCGATTTAGCCAAGTCAATTCGAAAATGGATTATCAACTCACTGGTTTTCTAAAGCTTTAACGACCTTGGTAGAGGTGGCAGGAAACGTTGGTTCGACCAAAGTCTCTTGCGAGTCGAGACCCCAAACGAGATCACCAGGAGATGTTTCCGGGGTAGAAGATCCAGAGACAGTTTTGGATCTAGGTGAAAAAGCGAGTGATCTATCAAAGTCGCCATCAGTCCACAGCTCTCAATACCAAAACCACTAGACTCACCTTAAAAACTCACTTGAGACGCACTTCATCATTTTCTCCCCAGCAAGTCCGAACGAGAGTGGAATTCCGTATTCAGTGGGTTCCTCAATTTGGTAGTATCCCCCATCAAAATCTTTTTGGAGGTTATCGTTTTCGAAGAAGAATCGAGAGTTGAAGCCCTCGACGGAGTGGATGGTAGTATTTTGGAATGACATTTTTGGATGTGTTGGATTCGTAAGGTGATAGTGAATAAGACTGTTTGATGAGAGGAAGAAGATGATGGTAGTTGATAGTTGATCAACGACCATCTCACCCATCTACACCTTATACATACTCAATGAGAACTCCCTTAGCCCTTTTCGAAATTCAATATAGTCAAAATTTCGATTTTGACCAGTTAACTGAACTTTATTTTGGATTTCGCCACTTCCTGACGCCCTGATCTCCCTTTTTCTCGTATGGGGCATAGAATCACCCGTAGGTCACCGCCGTGAGCTGCAGCTGGTTGACTGATTGATACTCATTGAATTGGGGATTGGGTTGTCATGTGTTGTTACGAGTAAGTGTTGTTTGGCAATCTGGAAGGTGATGACTGAATTTTATCCTTGGATTTTTGGTTTGTGGCGGTGTTGCTGATGGTGATGAGAGGCATTATTTCAGCAGAAGAAAATGCATATATTGATATGGAAAGTATGCTGGTGACACTATATCCAACATCAATCAAATCCACTCCGAATCTCATAAGCATACATGTATAAAGTGCATCAAGACGAACCACCAGTCAAAGCTATAATCAAGAGTTTCAATTCCTCAAGTCCACTCAGAGTACACGAAAAATCAACGTCCCCAACAGATCCAGAACGCTGTAAAACATTATCAATACTACAAGAAGGTTTACTCGCTAGCAAAAATCCAATTCTCTCACTAATCACCCATCGTCGAAATCCTTTGATCTCACTATCAATCAAACGATCAATAGAACCATCCATAAACTCTTGAAAAGTCTCATCCAAAAATGCTTCACTAGGGATGAATTCTGTATGTAAGATCTCATTGGTCAGTTGGTTCGTTCGGATTTGTTTGTATTGTTCAATGGAGGATTTGGTGAATTGAGATTCGGAATTGGGGTTGGGGTTTAGGCTTAGGATTTTTAGGAATGTGTGTGGTGTAGTGGTTGTTTTTAGGTAGGTAGCTAATGATTTGTAAATTTCTTCGGTTATTTGGGATTTGGTTGGGATTCGGGTTTCGTCTTTCTCTTCAATTTCTTCTATTGTTACTACTGGTTCCTTGTCATTTCTATCTTCGTGTCAGTAGAATTTTGATCAGATGACAAAAGGAATCTGTATGAGACTCACGACGTTTTAGAGCTGTCCTCCGGTTTTGAGCACATGTTGATGTAGATACAGTACTGTTTACAATGAAATGTTGAAGATGTTTGCAATTCAAATTTAGATGCACAATCCTCAATTATATACTCATCTTCGGGAATACATTCACCGTCGATGTGGTTGTCGGAGTCGGTATAAGTAAAAGAAGTCTACGTCTTCGAATTCAATAAATGCTTCCAGAAGCCAGCTACAGTAGCAACTTGAACACCCGATTCCCATTGTCAACATACAAAATGCATCATATAAACCAACCAAAGAGATTCCGATAAAAGGAATAACATAATTCCTGACCTATCGTTTCCTACCACTAGGTGGTGGAGGTGGTAAAGCGAATAAACCCCCACCTCCCCCAGCACCACCAGAGTTTCCAAGTAAAGAATTATTCGTCGAATTCGAACCAACTTTTTTACCTTCCCTTCCAGGGATTTTTATACTAAAAGTCTGACCTTCTTTCAAAGAATAATCTTTCGGTGGAGCTGATGGTTTCGATTTATCTTCTTCCCCGTTTTCATCTTTTGTGGAAGATGAAGAAGCTCTTTTGGCTACTGATTGAAGTGCTACCTAAAGACCCTGTTATTTCTTTCTCTCATGTAATGATAGATGACTCACTTGGAAATCAAATGCTTCTCCACGTTCGACGAATCCCATACCTATATACGCCCTTTTACCACCTTCACCTTCGACTCTTAGTACGAAATATCTAGATGAATCTAGGACTGGTTCAACTTGAGTCCAGGGTGTTGAATAACTTGATTGAGCAAATAGTTCACCAGTGTTCGAGTCCTTCGTAACGCCCCTTGGATCAGACATGTCCCACTTTCCACCACAATAAATCATTTCAACTCACCTCTAATCTTATATCACATCTTGATCCAACTTCTATAACTCTTAATCTACCTTTCCAAAGGAATTGCTCGACGTTCCAATCAGCTGCTTTGTATCCTGAAGTTGAGGTTCGAGGTGGTACTTGATAGACTGTACTCAAGATGTTAGCTATGTCAAATTGAGCATTGGTAAGTCAGCTTACCCATTACCTCTCTTGCAATGAAGAGGATGGACTCTATCTCATCAGTTAGATTGTCCATCTTCGCTCTCGATGCTGGTTGTCCAACTGGTTTAACTCGACTATGGCTATGCTGGAATTCTATATATTGTGCTACGCGCCCGCCGAAACACGTGGATGGGGTGGACTGTCAAGGGGGACCATTTAAGTTTGGGTGGCGAGTGGCAAGGTCTGTGCGGTTGCGTCATTGCCATTCCAACGCTTACTTTGTAAATGAGATTATTTCTTCGTCTTCATCTACAATCTACATCTTTTCAAACATATCATCCACTTAAATCGAATATACTCACCTACAACTACAATTACAATGTCAGGACAAGATAAACAAGAACCAAGTAAGTCGCAATCCAGTCTCATAGTTTACCCCAAATATCGACCTATCCCTACCGTCGAAGAAATCTCCTTCGTATCCTCGTATGACCATCAACTGACCCACCCACTCACAGCTTTCGGTATCCTACCCCACCCAGCGAAAACCAACAACCCAGCAGATCTAGATTCTGAGCCAGCCGAACATGGCGGTCTTCAATCTGCAGGTGCTAACGCTTACAACGCCAAGGGACCTCATATCCCTAGTAAAGAGATTGCTGAGGGTTTAGAGAAACCTAAAACTCGTGATGAGGTCAGTTAGTTTGAATTCTTGTCTTCGTATTGATAGCTGATTTTATGTGTTAGCTTAAAGCTGAAGCTGCTAAATTGAACGAGTAGATTATCGAGGATAGATCCTAAGCTAGCTTGGTTATGGTATTGCTCTGCGATCTGGTGTTTTTTGTAATTGAATGATGTTCTGCACTGCATGATATCTTTTGTTTATGTTATTATATCTATGTACAATGCTGCCTCGATGAAAGAGTGATATGGTGTGACTTTACCTACAGGTCAGAAGAACACACAACGCATTGCAGCTGCCACGTTCCGGTACTTCGGCGATATATACTCGATAGCCCGGTTAAAGTCGTTAGTGAACTAACCGGTTCAAGTACAAATACTTTCTGTGGTGTTGATAATTTCAACTCGTCTTCCCATACATTCATTCATCTCTCTCTCACCATAATGTCACAAACAATTCAAAACATAACAAACGCTATACCTTCTCTAGGTCGTGCTCGTCTCCTCATCAATTCAGCTGATGATGTAGTCATCGTCAGTGCTGTCAGAACAGCAATCACAAAGGTAGGTAACCACACCACACCACACCATCTCTAGCCATCCACTAACCCTCCACAGGCAAAGAAAGGTGGTTTCAAAGATTGTCTACCCGAAGATCTACTTAAAGCCGTATTCGTCGAGACTCTTAAACGTAGTAAAGTTGACCCGTCAAAGATTGAGTAGGTTGATTCTCACTCGTCGATTTGAGATGGCATGCTGACTAAGCGACAAAAGAGACGTCGTCGTTGGAAACGTTTTACCTCCAGGTGGTGGTGCTAATGTCGCGAGAATGGCTCAACTTGCTGCTGGAATCCCTTACACGTGAGTCATACTAAGTTTCACGGCTGATAGTTAGGACACCCATCAACACAGTTAATCGACAATGTTCATCAGGTCTAACTGCTGTTGCTCAGGTGGGTACATATTTGATCTTGGCGAGAAGAGGCACCCAACTTACCTATGACTCATCTCAGATCGCTAACCAAATCAAATCCGGTGAAATCGATATCGGTATTGGTGCAGGTGTAGAACACATGACTGCGCATTACGGTGCTGGTGTCTTACCAGAGAGAATGTCAGATACAGTTCTCGCCAATCCAGAATCAGCAGATTGTTTAATCCCAATGGGTATAACTTCAGAGAACGTCGCCAAGCAATACAACATATCTCGAGACGTTCAAGACACTTTCGCAGCTAATTCGTTTGCCAAAGCTGCTAAAGCTCAAAAAGAAGGTAAATTCAAGGAAGAAATCGTTCCAGTTAAAGTTAAATGGTCGGATCCAAAGACTGAAGATGAGAAGGAGATCATTGTCGATGCAGATGATGGAATCAGAGACGGTGTAACCAAAGAATCTTTGGCGAAATTGAAACCAGCTTTCTCGAAGGATGGCACAACTCATGCGGGTAACGCCAGCCAGGTTTCTGATGGTGCTGCAGCAGTTCTTTTGGCTAGAAGATCAGTCGCTCAAAAACTTGGTTTACCAATTTTGGGTAAATTCGTCATCTCAGCTGTAGTCGGAGGTAAGCTGCTTCATGTTACTTCCATGAACAAAGTTGACAACTTTACCAGTCCCACCAAAATTGATGGGTATCGGACCAGCATTCGCCATCCCCAAAGCCCTCCAAAAAGCAGGAATCACCAAAGACGACGTAGATTTCTTTGAAATCAACGAAGCCTTCGCTTCACAAGCCGTCATGTCTATTCAACATTTACATCTTCCTTTCGAAAAAGTTAATCCAAACGGTGGAGCTATAGCTTTAGGCCATCCTTTAGGTTGTACGGGTGCTAGACAGATCGCTACTGGATTCTCTGAAGCTAAGAGGGAGAAGAAGAAGGTTTTCGTTACTTCCATGTGTATTGGTTCGGGAATGGTGAGTGATTTGGCTTTGTGTTGATTTGGGAATTTGATGTTGATTGTTTGCAGGGTATGGCTGCTGTTTTCGTTAACGAGCAATAGGTTCGTGTTGGAGTAGGAAGAAAATAGTGTAGTGTAGTTATGTGTCTCTTATCATGTAGAGTTTTACGATGTATTCAGAATTGTTTCTTATAGGGTGGCTACGTTGGTATACATCTTTCAAATCTCTATTCTACTAAAACCTTGTCAAATAAACTCGGTCAATTCAAAATCATCAACATCTCGTCTCACTTCTATTAGACCACCATCCCACTACCTATATATCATATGGTAGGTCGAAATCGGTTTCAGATGCAGGACCGACTAGCGCGTCGTGATCACGTTTGATAGCACGAAATTCATGACTATCAACATTAAACCCCAAAATCAGGACTAGTAGAAATCTCACTACGATCAAAATCACAAGTAGAATCATAACCAAAAGCAGAACGACGACGACCACTCCCATAAGAAGACGTTTCGTGTTGATTGAGAGCAGCAGCACTGGACTGTTCGTCGGAAGTGTCAGTGTCCTGAGTTGGAGAATTTGGTTCGGAGGAAGGACTGGATTGTTGGTCGGAACCATCACTGTACTTAGTTGAAGAATGTTGTTCGGAAAAAGGAGCGTAGGTGAAAAATTGTTCTACGTAGATGAAGGGCTTAGGGGAGTTTGGATTGGTTTCTGAATGAATGGTGTCTTGTGATTTTGAATCATTTGTTGATTCCTCTGAATTAGTCAATTAGTTCTTTTGACCATTCAAAAAACTTGTAATAGACAGACTTACGTTGATGTTGATCGTCCGACTCGTTATGTGAGATATCAGTACCAGTACCGTAATTGGTTGATTCTTGTAAATCGGTTAGTATATTGTGATTATTCAAAGAAGTATGAGACGCTTACTTTGATATTGATTGTTGGATTTGTCATATGAGATAGCAGTACCAGTAGCAGTACCTGTACCAGTACGAGTATGATCATGATCATCATCAGTATCGGAATGATGACCCAACTTTCGGAACTTTGATCCAAGTTTATGTAGCCCAGTAGCAACAAAATCTACAGCGACACCACTATAACTAGGTCTATTTTCATACCATGTCCAATTCTTATCAATGCTTTCATTTAAACTCTTTCTAAAACTACTTCGACTTTTTCCTCCATTCCGCCATTTGCTTCGTTGCCACTTGTCATATGGGAAAAAACCGATTTCGTCGAAAGGCACTCTGTGTGGCATGATTGTTTATTAGATACTTGTACTTGTACTTGTATAGCGTGCTGGACTGTATCAACTGTTGTCGATTATCTTTTTCGATTGTTTCTTGAATTAACTCGATATCTTGATGGTCTTGAGGTTTGACAACTGAATCGTTTACATACAGTAGGCGTACGTATCAAACACAACCCATTGGTAGTTTGATCCTTTGACATCCTTGAGTTTCATAATCATCAACGGACTCAAACACAACCCATCCATTGATTTCGTTTCCCTTTCAAAACTTGAGAAAGCATTTGCACTGTTGGAAGTTGAACAGGAAACAATCTCCTTTCATCTGTATTGTCAGTTCCCCCTACACTTCATCCTTAATGACTGTTGTATCATGTTCGACCTATTTGTTTTGACTATAGGACATGTCACTCCTTGCTTGATAGGGGAAATTGGAAAATAAAGCGGCAGCGATACTACCTCTCGAACACTCCTACTGTCAAATTCCTTTCCACTTGAAAATCTTGATCACAGTTGATGTAATTTGCTCTGAGTTGATTTTATCGACCAGTTTATCAAGGTCTTCGAGTGTCAGTATTAGTGTCAGTGATGCGAGGTTAGCTATCGAAGCCTATCGAATCGATCCTCCGTCAATCCTAGAACGACTGGATTAACGATAAAAGGATAAATATCAGTATCATCTCTTTCCAACACACGATCAATATCAACGACCCCGATCGAAATCGTCAATTGACTTGAATCCATGATCTAATTCATCAACATCCTTGTCCAGATATCTGAATCTAAATCCTAAACACCTTCAGCACAGCTTGATGTTCCTTTTTTTCAACTTGTACCAGACAAAACGTTCTTGTTTAACCTAAGAAATTGAATGCGAATAAATGGAGAATGATGGATGCAGCGCAGAAATCTGCGAAAGCTCTACAAGAAAACCGAGAATCAGTCAACGTTTGAAAAGTAAGTTAAGATGGGATCATGACATACCGCTCTTGAGAAACAGATTTGAATTCGGTATCACGTCCAACCGATACCTGAGATCTCAACCCAGCCAATAAAACGAATTGACCGACTGTAGCACCGAACCTATATTAAAAGAGGTTTGTCGTTAGGACAATCAAATAAACTAAATACAGGACTGGACTTACCCTCCTAAGAATGCGTTCATGGGGAAAGCAGTTATCAAAACTCGATAAGCGAATTGGAATATCCCCGATAAGAGTAGGAATAACAGGAAGACGTCGATAAGTTTTATTCGAGGGGTTGTTTGGGTTTTGTAATTCTCCACGAGGGTTTTGAGGGATTTCGAAATTTGGTTGGAGGTTGACATTTTGGTTGGGTTGAGTTTGGGTTTTGGGGGTGTTTGATTACGTCGAGTTCTCGTCCTTTTGGGCTTTTCACCTTTTCACCTTGGTTCTTAATGTCTTCTTTTGTTGATGTCCTTGGTCGTTCTGGTTAAAACAGTGATAATGTTCCTTTGTGAAGTGAGGTGAGGTTGTCAACGAGCGCAGCTGTAACCTTTGAACGTGGAGGTGATTTAAACGGGGGGAGTAATTAAAAACGATTTCTAACCAATATATCAATTTCAGATTTCAGTTCGATCTTTGATCATTCATCAACCACTCCACAACCAAAAGATGTCAAGTTCAAGTTCAAGTAATGTCAACGCATCCTATCATCCAGGTGGATATGTGAGTCCCCAATCCATAGTACTTGTCATCTACTGATTGACTCTCCAGGGTACATCACCTTCCCTCCAACGTGCGAGGAAACCGTACATCCTAAGAAATTCAATAACGGGCGGATTGATCTTCAGTTTCGCCATGGGTGTATATATCTATAGTATCTCAGCTGTCAAACAGGATGATTTCGTGAGTACCAAAAAAAAATTTACCATCAAAACATTTGAGAGATCTGTTTTGAACTTATGAATCATAATTTTTAGGCCGATGTAGCTGATCTCCTACCCCCCGTGGAAGAACGTTCTAAAATCAAAACAATCGAAGATGAACTGAAAGAAAAGACTAATTCTTCAACCGCTTTTCAATCTCTTGCATCGGTCCTACCGAAATCTTCATCAACCTCAACGAAACCTTTACCGTCATCTACATCAACTCCTTCTGCCATTTCAAAATCTCTTCCATCAACCTCAACCTCTTCAGAACAAGTCACTTCTACTTCATGGATACCTCGATTAAATCAAGTTTCATGGTTCAGAAATAAAGGTTTGGTGGAGGATTCAACTGGAAATTTATTGGTTTGGGGTGCCCCTTCTGTTGATTCTTTGGGTAGGGTTCAGGATGGTGCTGTTCGTGGTAAACGGGTGGTTTAGTCTTTTAACTTTTTGTACATGGATCTTCTAGCATCGGTTTTATAGTACAAGTACAATGAAAAAACACCCTTCTTATAAATTGATAACGTTGGATCATCATAAAACAAGACTCAATTACGTAGCAGGCTATCGAAGCTATTAGTTCAGTCCTTTATCCTACTCACCCTAAGAGCTCGTAATCTTTCTGCCAATTTGCCATCCTCTTCTTTAGATGCACCTTCAATCACTGGAGTTTCAACCTCTTTATTTGGAACTTTAGCTTCACCTAGACCATGTTGCAATTCCAATCCAGCTTCGTCTGCAACTTGGTTGATCAAAGTATCAACTTGGTCTTGTGGGGTCGTTAACGCTGTCGTGTCGGACATTGTATTTTCCATGTATGAAGTTTGGACATCGAGATTTTCGAACTGTGATTCGAATTTATCCATAACCAGGGATATCTATAGGAGTTGTTTAGCGATTAGATAATATGAATAAAGAAACTTGAGTTGAGAGATAACTACTCACCCTCTCTAAATTCATACTCTCCATAGCTTTATCCATACCTTTAACAACCATTCCCATACTATTAGTAACAGACCTCATAGTAACAGCCGTCTCAACTCTGGAAGCAACAGCGTCAATCCTAGAAGCCAATCTTAACAGATTCAACCCCTCAGTTTTTTTACGTATGGCGTTTTGAGCATAGATCCTTGCTCCTTCGGTATTACCTTTTTGTAATGCCTAGGAGTGTCGTTCGTGTTAGTGACATGAGGAAGGTGTTGGGATTGGACTTGGACTCACAGCTTTTAGTTTGTTTTTCTCAGAGGTTTCATCTTTATTCGCTTTTTTGGCTTGACGTTGGAGGGATTTGGCGGTGAACTGGGGTGGGTCGTTAGATAGAGGTTTATGAGGGATTGTGAGTCAAGACTTTACCTTTAGTTGGAACAGGGATTCTAATGATTTTTCGTGAGTTCAGATGCATGTTGATATTGAATGCCCCACTTACTTTCTAATGCGCTCATTGTAGATGGATGGTATTGTTCTGAATAAGGATAATGCGATTGAATTGGAATTGGAAGATGGCAAATGAAAGAGACGATAACGTAGTTAAGACAGCTATGGATGCCACGTGGAAGTAACCAAATTTACTTCCGCCCTCATACTTGACGCGAAGATGAGATCCCAATCCTCCTCTCCCATAATTATTACTGGAATCTGAGACATTTGACATTTGACATTTGACATTCAAGCCGGCATTTCATTCTTCTACAGTATCATTCACAACCAACATCCACATTTTCAAGGTATAGCTAAATCTACATCACCAGAAAGAAGTACTTTTTCCAAACACACTCCAACTCCATTGACACGCCGTCAACATGATGACCCTCCTTCACATTCTATCTTATGCAGGTGGTATCGCTGCATTCTTATTCGTGACCTTATCTTTAGGTGAGTAAAATGTATAATGGCTTATCCTAACCTTTCATAGCTAGTGGTCTACTATGGCTAGCAGAACTTATCGAAGAACATTCAAGATACGCCAAAACGATAGGTATAAGGTCAATCTATGTAAGGTCGTGTTCATTCCCTCAACAACACCGCAACTAACCTCACAACCCAGGTAATCATCTCCCTACACGTTCTACTTTATTTCACAGATTCCCTCCCCTTCATCCCCCTATCATTCTCCATAATAGCGCATTTGATCTATCTACAGAATTTCTCAACATCTTGGCCATACATTTCTCTCACCTCAATCAAATTCCTGTTATCGTGTATACTGGTGGTCGCAGATCATTTCATTTGGTTCTTCCATTTCGCAGCTGTAGCTCAAGACGCTAAAAGATATCGACCTACTAAACATCGTTACAATGGTGGTACCAATAACCATTCCACTGAAGCTCCGACTTTTATGGACGTCGCTGCCTTTTTCGCTATTTGCGTTTGGTTCGTTCCACTTTTCTTGTTTTTGAGTTTAAGTGCGAATGACAATGTTTTACCTTCACTTGGTGAGTGGGCGTGTTATTCTACTCATATGATTTACACTGACAACTGCTAGGCTCCAATCCACCATCACCGTTACCTGTTGATGGTAGTGAACATCCAACAGCTAAACGTACACTTACCAGTAAACGTTCACAACCTCTCATGAAATCCGTTCTCGTTCCCCTTGTCTCCCTCCTACCTAGATTGCGAGGTAGACGACGAGGAAATGTTTTCCCAGATGAAGGACTAATAGCACCAAGAACACCAGTTCGAGGTTCACCACTTCATTCACCAGTCAGTGGACCCAGTGGAGGTTATTTCCCATGGGGAGATGATAACGCCAATAATCAATCGACACCTTCAACATATATGAACGCGTTAACACCGGAATCGGCAACACATTTGAAAAGAACCGCTTCGAATAACACTAAAATCACCCCACCCCCACCTAGACGTGTTCAATCCGAGGCACAGATGACCAGTGCGTTAAACCCAAGAGGTTTAGCAACCAGAAACGGTGTCCCTGCAGTATCAGATCAATTCTTATCAACTGAACCTGAAAACATTGAAGAAAACGGTTTAGGTTTGAATCATTCTCATGAAAATAGTAGTAATGTTGGGTATGGGATTGCTAGAACAGCTTCACCTAGCCGTGTAGGATTAGGTCCGGGTGGAAATGAGAAGATGGGTGGTACGGAGATTATTGATTCGAAAAGAAAGAAAGCTGATTAGAGGGAGGGAGTTTTTCAGAAGAGAAAATGAAAAGAAGTTTACAAGGGATTTGGGAATTATTTATATATACAAAGCAGACGGGAATTGATTTGGTTTGGCGTCAGTACTGATACTGGTGTGTTGGGATCTTAGATAGAGTCCAATATCTTACTCTGTCCTTTTTCTTTTGACTTGAACAAGGTCGATTTAGATGTAGCGCATACATACATACATGCTGTACTTCAAATTTGGTGCGTGCCTGAAATGAAAAGCAACAACAAAGACTTTAATTGAATTTCAGACTCAATTTCAGAATCCTTCATACTTTTATTCAAGTAATACATATGACACTATCCATACGTCGATGACATCTCAAAATATAATATCGATACCAGGTATCGATAAAGGTAAAGGTAGAAGTGAAAGTGAGGGAAACGGTGATGGTCAAGATCGACAGGAACTGTTTTATCGAAGATATAGAAATGAGAAAGATGATTTACCGTCGATAATGAGATTGGTTGAACAGGAATTGAGTGAACCGTGAGTCAAATCTTCGTGAGATTGGGAGACTACTTATAGATGATAGATATAATCGTGAGATCTTTTTTGGTTGGTTGGAAACTAATTTTAGATTATACGTTTAGACATTTTTTGTTGGATTGGTAAGTCAAACGAAACGTCGCTTTTTCATCCAACTGATCCCTATAGGCCACATCTAACTTTTCTCGTACGTCTTGTAACAGTCCTCAATCATCTTTATGTATGAATAGAAACTCACTTGTAAAACAGGTTTTCCCTGATGTATCATCAACGACGGCGATTGGGACTATCATCTGTAAACAAGATTCGCATAACGGGAAAACGAATAGGGGGTATATAGCTATGTTGAGTGTTGATCAGAGCTATCGTAGACGTGGGATAGGTATGTGTATAACAAAAGATTTATCTTGATTGGCTTGGTGGGGGTTAGGGTGCTGATTGGAATAGCGAGTACGTTGGTTAGGATGGCTATTGAAGAGATGAAACTTAGAGGGGCGGATGAAGTCAGTCCATTGAATTCGTTGAAAGTATGTTACTGATCAACTAACACTATACAGGTCGTTCTTGAAACCGAATTCGATAATTCACCCTCGTTAACGTTATACGGTTCTTTGGGTTTCATACGTGAAAAGAGATTACATAGATTTTATAGTAACGGTAAAGACGCGTAGGTTTGAATCCTTCATTTGACCTGTTTGGTTTGTCAACTGAATGATGGGAAATAGATTTCGATTGTTTTTACCTTTACCTCCGCCTGTATCTTTAGCTCTACCTTTGGAGAATGAGTATGAAGCTGAGCAAGGGAGAGAGGAAGTTGGGAAGGCAGTTTCGGACGTTAATTGGTATTTTCCTTTGAAGAGTGATTCAACGGATATCTATACTTGAACGAGAGACATCTTGGGCATAACATCGAAAAGAAGATATGAAGATATAGACATTTAGTTCAGTTGTAGATAGAAATCTTGATATTATCGTTAAACATTGTATACCTTACACATATGAAGACATGTTTTTGGGCTCTGCTTCATAAAAGTGGCGTCAAGATCTGCATAAAAAAGATATAGTATCCTATCTAAAACATTTCCCGACAATTTTTGAATTTTATAGATAAAACAAAATAAAATAGAAAAAACGAAAAATGAAACCTAGAAACTCTGAAGCCACCTTGCAACTGGGTATTGGTATACGACATCGACATCAACATCAACTCTACAATTACGAACAAGCTCCTGAAAGACAGTAACCGTTAGAATTGTAGATTTCGTTTGGGTCGTCTTGACCACCCCAATTGTTGTTGTTGGTGGTTGGGACACATGAAGAGAACATTGCACATGTCAAAACACCATCGGTGTGTTTGGGGAGATCGTTCTCAGTCTCGTTGACGTCGTAGTAACTAAAATCAAACAATTATCAGTTTTGATTCATTGGAATGATTGATATAAAACTTACGTGTTGACGAATACACATCCTTCGATGTTTGAGCAAGCGGTAAGACAATCATCAACTGACGTAGCTAGGGTGTAGGTCATGTATGAGCCATCTTGAGCTGCTGAACCGACAGTTAAGCCGGTCCAGACACCGTTGGGAGCAGTCAAGGTGAAGTTGGTGTATTGAACTTGGTAGTTGAGCTCACAAACTGGATCACTGAGTGGATCAACGATTGATGAAGCAGCGGCGGCAGCTGATGAGACGACTGAAGGGATGATTGAACCGAGATCAACACCTGTACCAGCTGAAGCTGAAGCTGAGGCTGAGGCAGCAGCAGATCCAGAAGCAGAAGCAGATCCAGAGGCAGAAGCGGATCCAGCAGCGGATGAAGATCCACCAACTACTGAACTCACGACAGCTGAGGATGAAGCTTTAGTTGAGGAACTGGCTTTGGTTGATGAAGCTGCTTTGGCAGTTGTCGTTTGATGTTTGTGGGGTGGGTTACAGCCTGATGGAAGTGGGGCCTTTTTGTTACCACCGTTACAAACTTTAAGTTGAGTTTTGTTCAAACCGAAAGCGTTGAAGAAGGATAACCAAGTGTTAACGGTTTTACAAACGACGGAATCGTAACTAAAGTAACAAGTCCGATCAGTTGATGTAAAGTTAACAGAGAGAAGCTACCTACCCATCAGCGTAAGGGATAGCTTGCCAAGCTTTAGAGTTTGAAGGTTTCTTTGAAGAACAGAAAGAACCAGGTTGAGAACCTGATGACCAAGGGACACCAACAGCCCCGTAATTCTTTTGATTACAGAGACTGGTTGATCTTTCTGAAACTGGTCCAGCAGACACGACGAGTGGTGAAGCAAGCATGCCCGCTGTTAAGATAATTGTAGCTGGGGAGAAGTACATGGTTTTTAAAGAATACTTTAGGAGGTCGGGTTAAGAGGATTGGTCGGAGGGTAGGGGGGTAGAGGGTTAGGGCTTGGTGAGATTGGCTTTGTGTTTAGTCGATGTTCAAGATTTAGGTGAGGGAAAGAAAAAAATTGGATTGGGGGTTTTGGGAGGGTATTTATACGTCTGCATCTCTTCGTGATCGACTGACCATTCTCGGTCCGGATCGCCTGGTGGATCAAACATCAAACACCCCTTTCATTACTCTTTTGTTTTGGTGTCAGAATTTGAATTCTAGATCGACCTTCTTGGCAGTTTGTCAACGTTTTGATCAATCGAGTTGGTAATGTACCTTGGCTCATGTCTCATGCATTCGAAACATCCATTGATTTTGGCCTATTCTCGATTTACTGAGGCGCCACGAATAACCTTAATAATAGTTTTTCGACGGATGTGGCAATTTACTGTACTTGTACTTGTAACTGACCATTCTTTTCAGATAACTGATCGGAAGTAATTCATGCATGCATTGATAGAATCAACTGATGACTCAGTCACATAGTACATAGTCTCACTTCGACGATTTCGTGACTTCTTCAATCCAACTTGTTAACGGTGTATCGGAATTATATTCTAAATCCCCTAAACGACCTTCTACAACCGTGAACGGTGGTGGAATGGACAAACTAAATGGAGATCAGCGTTTTTAATCAAACAAAGTTTTAGACATGATTGACTCACATAATAATTCCTTTACCAATGTTAACACCTTGCTCTATCTCATCGAAGAAAATTCCCCGATCTCGTGTTTGTTCATCTTCTTCGTCCGGATCAACATCTTGTCGATCCATGCGTAACCTTTTGACAATGAATGAAAGTAGTTGGTTCACGACTTCATCGGCTATAATGAATGATAATTCAGATATATCAGAGACATTGAATGAGGTTTTTGATGATGTGAATGAAATTGAGTTTGGTGTTGTATCAATTCGAATTCCCAAACTAAGGTAGAAAGAATTAGCACCTCAGTCTAAGCTCTCCATTGTCAGTCTTACCAGTCATTGATATCGAACGAGATTGTACATCCAAAAGTTTCAGTTCCTATTTCACCAACCAAGTATTCTTTGATTCTCTCCAGCGACCAGCGTTTGGTGATACTAGCACTGATACCAGCCTTTTTCAATGTACCAACAAAAGTGTTTAAAGTAGATTCAATTTTCTGAGTTATATCTAGGTAGTGCAACAATTGAAGACTCGGTGTGGTGATTAGACTCTTTCGTGTCACTTTGAATCCCAAAAGCCGCTTTTTACGTTGTCGTTGGAGTTGAAGTAAAGACAGTCTAGCAGATGATAGAACTAGATCACAAAGTGGTGAACCAGGTGATGGGCTTCGTGAATCAACCTAAGAGTTAGAGTATTTTTTTTTAAGACTCACTAGCTCGTAAACCACTTCATTAAAAGCCACCGATTGTCCTTCAACAACTGCACCCAGACGTACCCCTTCAGCACGAATCTGTCTGTCAGTTCATATGCTCAACATTCGACCAACCTCATTGAACAGATCTTCATCAAAAGCTTCCATTTGAACAGTCTCCATCAACCCATTAATCCCTTTACCCTCGGCTTCCATAGTCGATGATTCATCCCCAATAGAAACTTTTAGCCTCATAAACGTTCTAGCACCAAACGTCAACGCATCCTTTTGAGGATCTAAATCGAAAGCAGCTAAACTTCGAGAACGGATAGTAACAGGAGCTAAACGGTCAATTGAATAAATCATCCGGAACTCACCTTCATCAGTTGCGTAAGGAATCACAACATCTTGAGCTTTCTCTCCAGTCTTTCCAAAGTCTGGTTTAGGTATCAAAGCCCACTGCTTTCTACCTTCTTTTAACGATTTCACTCCATGCCAGAATTTCTCTCCTCCCAACGCCATCTCTCGTAATTCATCCACTGCAGCGTCGATCAGTGCTGAACAATCATCCAACGCTTGCTGTTTGGCCGCCAAGGCTACTTCCAAATCATAAACTTGAGCTTCGGTTTTACGTGTCGGTCTGATACTAGGTGTTGTACTGAACGTCCCAGAGGGGAGGATAGGTGGATCATCTGTTTTGATGATTGTTGGGATATCATCTTTGGGTTTGTTTTTTATTTTCTTTGGTGGGAGGTTGGGGTCGGCTGGTGGTTGGATACTGGTCCCTGTTGATAAACTCAATGTTTTTGCTAATTCTAAAGCGAACCAGAGTTCGTTTCGAGCGTTGCTAGTTGAAGAGTTAGAAATTGGAAACTGATAAAACAAGAGTTCACGCACTTCAACTGATCGTAGACTTCCAAACGCATCGCCTCCATATCTGTACCTTCAACAACCTCTTCATTTTTATCTTCTATGAATTCACTATCCTCAGTAAGATCTAATAATCCATTGGGATATTCATTCCATATCCTTTCCAAATCATCTGTTAACTTTGCATTCGGAGATTTCCTGTCATCAGCTTTGTTTGTCGCATCACTTACTTCTCTTCATACGTCAGAGTACCATCTAACTCGACTGTCTGCAATTTCCTTTGACTCGATGTAAGGTCGAGCACATAAGGATCTATTGATAACGAAGTCATTGGATGATGATAATTTGAACAAAATTGAAAGATGTAAATCGGAGTAATTGTTGGTGGTGTTGTGGTGCCTTAAATAGGAGTTGTTGTTACCGTATCGCACTGAACATCATCATTCATCTTCATCATCCACAAACACCTCTTATATCCATAACTGTCATCAATGATCTAACATGTCAGAGGACGCCGTAAATTGGCTCCTCTTAGCTGAGATCGTCGTCATCGTGATCGTCTCTTCAGCTTTCTTATTTTACTGGAATCGATTATTCGCATCAGTCATCACTTGGTTCATTCGTCTGATCACTTGGAGGAGATACAACGCCTACATCAGTATAGGTTCTCTACAGATATCCACTTTAGCTGGTAGAGTGTCTTTCAGAGATGTTGAATATCATTCTAGTAACATGTCCGTGCGAGCTTTGCATGGACATATCACTTGGAGATATTGGAAAGTTCGTGTAAGACAGGAAGCGGATGGTGATAAGAATGGTATGTTTGAGCATTGTAACGCCAATGCTAACTCATCTAGATCGATTACCATGTCGTATCAGTGTTTATGCTGAAGGTGTCGAAGGTTTCGTCTTCAATCGTACACCGGCTTATGACGCTATTGTTGAGAGAATGAAGAAACACGAAGAAGAATCAAAATCCGCATCAGATAGTGACTCAGATCAAGCTGAAAAATCCTCAAATCCTATCGGCCCAGCTCATGATCTCCCATATACTCCCAAACCTATTGTCGAAGAAGAATCTGGTGTGAGCTGGTTTCGTGAAGCTTTACCTTTGGAAATCAGAATCGAAACTGGATCTTTTGTCTTAGGTAGTGACGCTACTCCGATGGTAGTCATTGGAGATTTCAAAACAGCTCAAGGAGTTGTCAAAGTAACAGAAGTGAGTTCTTACTGTGAGAGGGCACTTACGTTAGTCTCGTTCCCCATGTGATTATTACAAAATGCTCTTTGCGATGAATTTCAAAGAAGTCAAGTTGTTGATGAGGACCAATGCCGATTATTCTGGATCACTACTTGCTCACGGAAAGAAAGCATACGATGAGCTACTGAAGCGAAAGTAGGTAGCGGTGATCCATGACTCTACTTACCATAGACCCGATTTATCAAATCAACCTCCATCTGCGCTCTCAATTTTTTCCGGTTTTCGCACTTTAGCACGACAATTCACTTTCTTGGCCGATCCAAAATTCTCCTCTCCGCCAGTAGCTGGATTGCAAGATAGACCTTGGAAAGGTCTTGCTAGATATCGCGAAGACGCTTTACCAACTAACCGTCGAGAGGAAAGGGAATACGCCAAAGTCACCACCCTCCTTGATTCCCCTTCCGTCGATTTCACCTACTATGCCGATTCTCCTGGTCCAGTTCCTTCAGGTGCATATGATGAGATGGATGAGATTGGAAATGTCGATCCACCACCTGAATATGGAATGGATATTGTTATTCATGGAGGTATGGTGAAATATGGACCTTGGGCAGATCGACAGCGAGACGCTTTGCAGAAAGCTTTTGCTCCTTCAATCTTTTTTGACTCGGATCCCAAACCTAGATTAGTTCCAGGAGATACTCGTCTTCATACCACGATGGTTTTGAATCTAAATCTATCTGAGGAAACTACTCTAAGAATTCCTACCAGAGAACCATCGAAAGTAGGTTTACTGTATATAGAACATGTGCTAACGACAGGACTGGGTGTTTGACAATCAAGGTGCTGATGCCGTCAGGCCATATGGTTGGTTGGACGTTAATATCGGTGCAAACTCTTCCATCGTTTACACTCAAGCTCAAATCGCTACCAAACACGGTTACGATACTATGCTGGCTCTACATCTCGATTCGCTTGCAATCGCTTCCAGTGTCAATTTGGAGACGTTTATTCAAGCCAAAACTTGTAAAGTAAGTTCAAAATTGATGTCACGCTTATATATAGCTCTCTCTAACGATGCCCACACCTTTACGTTGGGATGCTCAACGAGATTGGGGGTTAGACTTAACGCTGGATACCCCCGATATCGTACTTCTAAGAGACCACGTCACCTTGATATCTGATCTATCCCGAGATTGGAGTTCAGGTGCGGTTGGAGACTTCCACCACTTTGTTCCAAATCATTACAATTTCCGAATATCTCTTCTCAATTATGCTATCCATCTCAACATCAACGACTACAACATCGTGGATCGACCGAAATCTCGTGATGACAACGCTTTCCTGGATATCCTCGGACCCAGAATGGATGCATATGTTGCAGTCGCTGCTACCCAATATAAACCTGAATTTTCAGTCGTACCTTTTACGATACAGCTGTCGGATGCAACGGTTGAACTATGTGTACCTAAATGGGATACACATCGGTCTGCAGGATTGGAAGTTGGAAGAATCGGTGATTTAAATGTCAAGGGGTCTTATCGATATTATTCATCACCGCGACCTGGTCATGAAGAGGCTTTAACTTTGGATCTTAAGGTATGTTAGTGAACTTGCATTCACTGACAATCAGGGCAATCGTGTGGTGTTCAAAGCTCTAGGTTGGGTAATTAGAAGGATGTTTTCCGTTAAAGATAATTATTTTGGATCTTTCACTCAATTCCAAACCATGCAAGAGTTTCTTGAGAAATTCGATCATGATCCATTGTCGGTTGGTGATCCTGTTGAAGAGAAATATCGTCCCGGAAGAGTAAGCATGATGAAGTGGATAATGCTAATGTCAGTCGGACGCTTTCGTTGTTCAAGTCACTATGGATATTCGAGAATCGTTGATTGTCATGTCAGATGCCATTTATAGCTGTGACAGTGGTCTTGTCATGCCAGTGCCTCAGTTGCAAATGGCTTTGAAATCCTCAGAAGCCGCAATGGGTGAGTCATCAAATCGATCGCAACTGATTGCAGAACTTTCACTCAACGCTACTCCGACCTATGCTGTCGCAGCAGACCTAGACATGCCATACCGCTCTGGTAAAGCGCCAGCTCCAGATGGCATTTTCATCGAGGGTATCCAGCTGAAGGCTAATCGACTTTTTGGACCGCAACCAAGAGCCACCACTTATGTCTGCCTATGGGAACTATCCATTTCAGCCGTCTCAGCATTCCTTACACCCTCTACGATAGCAACTCTATCTGGTGTCAAGACTGCATTCGCGTACACTTTCACTGATATCGAGAATGCTCCTGCCTCGATTTACATTCCCAAGACTCCTCCTGATGGTGAGTTTCTTAACGAGACTTTGACTGACGATAGCGACGTTCTTCAAAGTGGCAATCGATAAAGTAGTAGCGGTTCTGGACGCCGAGTCTTTCACAGCTTCGTTGGACCTACCTGGTATGATGTTCGAAACCAATTCAGTTGCGGGTAGAACATATGGTTCGATGATTGGTCTCCTACTTCCCACCGCGAATGTGCAGGTCGTACAGAATGAGAAAGTTATAGGTCGGATTGCATTTGGAGCTGCAGTTGACATGTTCAACGCACGTAGCGGTTGGCAGGATAAGGCTTTCAAACAACAGCTGTTTTTGAAGGAACAAGACGTTTCAAGAAGAGTAGCTTACCTGTACGAAGGTGGGATCGACATGCGGGAAGAGCCCGATGTGAGCGACACCGAGTCCAATCCCCCTGCTCCTCGTCAAACCCGGAAAGGAAATTCTGTTGGATCGGAAACGGACTCCTCGTCTTCCGACTCAGAACCTGAAGATATGGCAGAGGTTCTTGCAACCAAATTTCGACGTTTCTCTCATCAAGGCTTCATTGAGGAAGGATTTACGCCTCATCCTGCTAAATGTCATACGCCTTTGGATAACGGGAAATTGGTTCGTATAGACTTGACAAGGATAGAAGTCGATGTCACTCCAGAGATTCTGGGGTTGGACTTCAAGACTGATCCGCGACCCGAATTAGTTCTAGATTCCCTCCTGGATTACCAGGTTGACGAATTAGAAGCCTCCGTAGCTTCCACTAGGATATTCGACTTCAACATTCCTTCAATTCAGGTCCATGCCGATCCTTTTGAACTCGCTTTTGATTCTACCTCTGGTACGGTTGTGCGAGCTGCTGATTCTTTGAAGGTTGATATCTCCACCGATGCTCGGGCTTCGTTGTTAGGATCTGGTGAAATAAGTGTAAGGGAGGTTGAAGGGAAGCTCAATTCTTTCGTCAATGGTCTTCATCTGGTTGTTGTTAAGGATCCGCGTAAACTACAAGTCCATTCATCGGTTCGCGATATTCAGCTTGATGCTGTTACGTTCAAAGAAGTTTCGCTCTGGAATTTACCCACTCGAAAACCCGACTGCACTCCATCGCACAAAGTTATTCTCAATTCCATACTCCGAACGGCTATGGAGTCTGGTGTTGCTGCCTCACAGCCACCTTTTACTCATGAAACAGCTTATGGCCTCCACGTTGATGATGGTAGAAACATCCGCAGGGATATGGGTTGGATGCTGGTTTCTCGATTTAAACACTGGCATAACGTTGGTGGAATCGCTCTACATGATGGTGAGGAGGAACGTTTGTTCTCGGATCTCGCCAAATTGGAATATCAAGATGATCAGGAGTTGATTCGAAATCTTCCTTTTTTACGAAAAGTTTACGGATCAACCAAGAAGGATGATAAGCGTGTCAACAACTTTTGCTTCTCTTTCGAATCTTTGGTCGCTCGACATTATGGAAGATCATTGGACACTCGTGAGATTGCTTGTAGTACCGCAACTATCAAATCATCATCTTTCGGATTGGTTCTCAGTGATACTCAGCGTTTCATCGTGTCTATTGACGATGTTGATATCGATCTAAATAACAGCATCTTCTCTTTGATTCAGGTGCTGCCAGATAAAGTCGAGTCCAACCCCCAGTCAAAAAGCGAAAAGGATTCACAACCTGTCTCGCTTGTTTTCGATTCACATCTAGGTAAAGTCAATGTATCAATGGTAGCAGGAGGTATCCGCAGTCGTACAGGATTAATAGGAGCTTCTACAGCTGGTACAGTCCGAGGAGCCAAATTCATCACCTCTTGTGCCATCAATTCCGCCCATATAACATTCCTTCAAATCGATCTCACTGAACGGTTGGTCATTTCTGCCAGTATGAACGGATTCAGAGCTTTAGCGGATTCTGGACGAAGATCGGCTTCCAAACTACAACTGGTTCTGGGTTTGGATCATTTTGAACTTGATTCAAGACCGCAATTGAAAGCTTTCTATGAATTTGGTCAAGAATGGAAGAAATCACAATATCCGTGAGTTGTCTTAGCTGAGCCAAGCTGATTGTAGTTATTATCAACCTACTCTGGAGAAGTTGAAACCGAAATCAAAACCACCTTCGTCGTCGTCTGCTTCTTCCAAAACGGTGATACCTTCGGTTGATATCAAAATTACTTCTGGTAAAATCTCTGTTCGTGCAGCCAAGGAACTATGGATACGATGGGATATTGCCAGTATCTTTCTCGCGGTCAGTGCCAAGAATTTTGGGTTTAGAGCTGCTCCGCAGATAGTTGGTGCTTATTCATCGAGGACTCGTAACAAAGATTCTTCCTCATTACGACTTCCGTCTATCAGTGTTATTGGAACGCTTGGCGATGTTATATCTGCTAAGGTCAACTTTGGGTTCTTCACTGGAATACTTAAACCCGCTGTTTTGGATCGTTTGCTCTCCCTCCATCAGCGTCTTGGTGGAGACGTCACGGAGGTCATTGAATCATTCTCAACCAAGGATCCGAAACCTAAGACTAAATCACGATTCGATCTGCATGTGGCGGTTGAGGGTATTCGATTTGGTCTTCGCGCGGATGACGTTACGACCACTCTGTTATTCGAAGCGCTGGCCCTCGATGGTCACGTCAAAAATACGGACACATTGGAATGGAGAGCTAAAGTGGATCATCTTGGTCTTTCATTGGGTCACCTAGAATCATTGTCTGCTGATGCAGAACCTATGCGAAAATCACGTTCAGCTTATATGGTGTTCGATCTTGATATCAACGAATCCCCGGCAGATGGCGCTTCTCGACTATCGGTTTCGTTAACAAGAGTTCATGCGGTGATGCACATTGCTGCGTTATCAGAACTGGCGGATCTGATCAGAAGTTGGTCTCACGATATTTCATCTTTGAACGAAAGTCGTGCAGCTGAAGTCGCCGAGATCAAACTTCATACCAACAAAGTGATAAAGAAACTGGAAGATAAAGCTGAACCAAGTTGGTTCTCTTCTAGGTTGTTGACGGTCGAGGTTACTGGATTCGGAATCGCTATACCGCTTACCGAGGGAGCTATTGATTTACAACGAAGTGAAGAAGCTCCTGCATTGCTCTATTCCATCAGAGTGATAAGCTTTTCAAATCGTCGTAACGAGACTGCAAGGTTTAGAGTTCAACAAATGGCATTGCAGTTTCTGGAAAAGTGAGTCGTTCTATGAAGTCTGTACTGACAATCAGATTCGACCAAGGCGTTGTGGAACACTTTACAGGCGAATTTCACCCTTCCAGTAACCGCATGACACTTCCGTCAATAGATGCCAAGGCACAAATGCTTACTACGCAAGATAAATGGTGTTTCTCCGCCCATTGTTCAGCTACAGATTTCAAATTAGTTCTGACTCCAGATGTGGCTGATGGAATTTTCCGTCTGGCTGACTTATACCATAAGGGACGTGCAGGATTGGCTGAATTCGAAATGCAGTATCGACCTGAAACTAAAGAGTTGACTCCTCAATCCCAGAAGATTGTGGTCAGAATGTCGTTCACGTTCAACAGTGGGATCGTTGAGTTACATCGTCCAATTAAAATGCAGAGACGAGGTTGGCACGATACTTTCCACCTTCCGACCATCTCACTGTGGATGGACTTTATTGAAGAGGAGAACACGCTTTTGTTTAATGCTGTAAGTAGTGGTATAGTAGATCAGACTTGGAACTGACGATATCAGGCTGTACACGAAAGCAGAAACATCCTTCGACCGTCTGTTCTACCGTTCTTTGTGGATATTGTTAGTAGAATCAATCATCGTGTGAAGCAAGTGCCCCCGGGCACACCACTAGTCCCACCTCCAGTCGCGACGGTTACTACACCCAATAATACAACCACAGAAGTCGTGAAGATCACCACAGGATTGAGACTACAACTCACCCTCCGAATCGATCGATCAGAATTACGATTGTCCTGCTCGCCAGATTCTGACGCTTATGTCGATCTGAAATGGGAGAGTGGAGGTTTCCTCGTTAGTACCTTGTTGGGAGGCGAGGACGTGACGACCGTTGCTGGAACGGTCTCAGGAGTGACAGCTTACCTAAGTCATGAATTCGCAGAACAAGGTCGAAGTTGTGTCGAAGCAGGTGCTCGTGACATGTCATTCTCTGTTGCCTTGTGCACAGAAA
The DNA here is from genome assembly GCA_001599715.1 of Phaeotremella fagi. Classification (NCBI taxonomy): domain Eukaryota; kingdom Fungi; phylum Basidiomycota; class Tremellomycetes; order Tremellales; family Phaeotremellaceae; genus Phaeotremella; species Phaeotremella fagi. The sequence goes on from BCHU01000011.1 coordinate 628,968, forward strand.
ACAAGAAAGGTCTATCGGTCGTCGTCGACACTCAGATATCGGCTCAATTCCGTCTTGAAGCTTTTTCAGCTTGGCTCATTTTTTCAGCCGTTTGGCTCGATAACGCCCCTAAATTGGATCTACCTATCGCTCAAGTCAAAAGCGAAGGACCCAAATTGGCAACGGCAGTTTTGATCAGATTAAGGAGTGTCGATTTCGATACGCACATTGCGGTCACTCAAGCAAAATTAGAAATGACACCGATCATGGTTAGAACTGTTGCTGATGGGGAGATCACTCAAGTCGATGTCACCATCCAAACCACAAAAATCATTGCTTCCGGTGATATTTCGGGTGACCTTCAAAGTAACGGATTGACTTTCAAGACTATCCGTCGATCTCGTCGAGCTGGCCCTGCTACTGATCCTACAGTTTTGGACATGGCGATCGAGGGTGGAGATTTGTATGGAAATCTATTTTTGGGTGATACCAACATTGTCCGATTTCAGTGAGTTCGTAATTTAGGATCTAGCTGACAATAGTCTGGAACCATCCAAGGTTACTCTTGTGGACGACTGGAAAGCTTTCACTTTGGATCCTACGGCTCAAGTGTTTTTGGCTTTTGCTGTCAAAGCTGGGAATTTCCAAGGAGTTCTTAGAATGCTGCATATCCCTCGATTGCTCGGTAACGCTTATTCAATCTTTGATATGGTTGACTCACAAAACAAAATTGCTGCACAGCGATCCGAGGCTTTCAAATCTCGTCAAAGTCGTCGAACAACTGGGCCCTCACAAGTTACTCTGCTATTGAACAAACGAGGGGATACAGTCAAAACCGCTCAGACCATGCGTTTCGACCTCAGTGGTATTGATATTGGTATATTCAATGAGGATGATGACTCTTCAGCATTCTATCGATTTTTGGTCGGAAAGGTAGAGGCTGATCTAAAACGACATCTCATCAAAGGTCTACCTGGTCGCGATCTCAGTCTACTTGTATCATTCGTTCGATGGGAGACAACTGATGGAAGTCGAGGCAAAGCAGCAGAGACGCGAGATATGACTGCGAAGGAATTGATTGACGTTGCCTCGAAAGGTGGAGTAGAAGTTGCGGTGTTACCTTTGATGGTAAGTTTCCACGTGCGATACTGCTGACGGCAGACTCTTACAATGGGCTCAACTGAATCACCGGATCCTCCCACTCTCGATTATGATTTTACACTTGTCTGGGGAGAAACAGATGTGGATGTGGCGATTTGGCCCAACTTCTTTGAGAAAGCTTTCAAATCTTTCCAAAACCTGGTCAAAGGTTTGGACGATCAACAACATGCTCGAGCTAGACGATTGGGAATTGTGAAACCAGAGGTTCACACAGACTTGACTCCGGATTTACTACGATATCAACCAAGAAAAAGTGTTCACCCTGGAGCTTTACCTGTACCAAGACTTAAAATTTTGGGTGAAGGGACTGTGGAAGCTGCAAAATTGTTACCTAAACTTACTGAGTTTGTGCACGAACTACCTTCAATGAGTCATCGATTTGTTACTCTGACATTGGAGGAAGGGATGGACTTGTGAGATTTCATATAGAATTGCCACTGACATCTAGATTATTAAAATTGTACGAACAACAACTACCGGATGGTGGGCCCAATGCGGTTCCATCTCAGGCGGTCCTCGATCCAAGAAAATGAAAATGATACCTCGCATATAACATACCGTACATTCATCTATGTATAACAATAATAGTTCTGGGAAACGACACAGGGGTTACATCGTCATCTTTGTATAAAATCTCCACTGCCAACTTTGTATTCATCGCTTAAGCGCTATCGCCTGTTCTATGGGTGGGTGGGAATTGGACTTCTCCTTTACTACCAAATACCATGATCTGAATGGGAGCAAGTGATTGCTCATCTCGTACATTTAACCAAAGGATAGGGGGTTCGACGGAGTCACTACTCAAGTTGGATCTCCCAACGAAGTTGGTATCGCCGATTGTATCGCTGGCTATGTCTGAGATATCGAGCGGGGCCAAGTTACTTGTACTGCGGAAACACTTTCTGTAGCTATCTGCTTGAACCAAAGAATGGAAGTAGTCGATGGTCGCTTCCCAACAAGATGTATGAATGTCTTTCAATGATTTTTTGTTCGAATCTTCAGAGTGGAATAGGGTTTGACTCTTGAGCGTTTCGTGAATAAAACTTTTGACATTAGCGTCTAACTGACGGAGACGTTTAACGAGCTCCTTGTGAGTAGATACTTCTGTGAGAAGATGAACATTGGCTTCGACGATCAAAGTACCTTTCGTTGGATCAGTAGAATCAGGTCGTAAGTCGAACCAGGTGTATGGGACACAGTTGATGTCGTAGATTGATTCTTCGAACGGTTCGTTGTCGTCAAAATCAATCGAGTCGGGATCTCATGTTGTGTTCGGGTCGAAAGTTGGTTGAGCACTTGATTCTTCGAGCTCTAGCTGAATGTCGAGGTCGACGTTGGCCAAGGGAGTTGGAGTTTGGGAAGACATGTTTGTGGAAAATACCGTAGGACGAAGGTTTTGTTAAACTTTGTTGAACTTTACGATGGATAAAACAAATGTCGTCGGTTAAGATGATTGGGAGTTTTAACAGAACAAGATTGTTTCTTGAGCTATTGTACTTTTCGTGTATTGTACAGTATTGTACGGTATATACGGCAGTATGCATTGTAACTCAGAAGGACACCGATGGCCATTTCCTTCTTTCGATTTTCCCGACTCAAGAAGCATTTTCCTCTGTGTTTTTCTCACCAGAAGACATGACGGGGTTTTCAGACTAGAAGGAGACATATTTGAGTACAGTCCGCCAATTTTCTTTCAACCTGATCCAATAAAACGAAACATGTCCTCCTCCGGAGATAAGCTCGACCTCACTCAACTAGCCATTGCCACCAACTCTATTCTGAACAGCCTTACAACTTCTTTGGCCATTTCAAGTGCTTTAATTGATATCTCATTCACCGCCACTCACGAATATCCCTCAGTCTGGGATGAAAAATGGGAAGAAGGCAAGGCAATCCTGGTAGCTTGTCCATCTTATAAACAAGGAGAGGAGGAGGATGATTTTGAAATTTTCACGTTCATGCGTTTTCCAAAACAGAAACCCAAGTTTCATTTCGAAATTCTTCAATTGGAAGATCTACAACGAGGATTTCACGATGTTCTAATGGAGGCATTAGGAGAAGAAGGGCTTGATTCAATATTTAATGCTTACTCTGAAAGTGAGGGTGAAGGACATACGTTGGCTACGAGTATGATGAAATGTGTGGTTAGTAAGCTAGAAACTGAAGGACAGATTAGTGGGACCTTTGTCGTTATATCTGACTTGTTGACGGGCTTGGTTTTTGAAACTCGTAATTTATGATAATGGAGACAGAGATGATCGGAGAAAGAGCGAGAGTGCCGCTTGAATCTGATACCTTAAACTACGGACAAATACATACTGATTTACAGGAGGTTATTTGCAGTTCCAATTCAACATACCTATCTGTACAGTATAGACATATAGATTCAACTCGATTAAGCTCTTCTTTCTTCTGCATGACGGAAAACTTCAACAATATTCAACTTCCCCTTTGATCCTTCTTCAGAGTCGACTACGAATACTTACCATATCTATGGAAGACCCTCCACTCTTCTCGCTGTTCTGTGATTCTATTTCGACACCTTCTAGTGTATTGCAAAGCGAATCCAAAGACATTTTACCCAGGCCTGGACGTACATCAAACACATTTTCTAAAGTTGATTCGACGTCTGAATGAATCCTCATCTGTTCTATAGCCATAAACAACTCAACATCCTTCCCGAACATAACGACGGTACGTTGTTTTGGATTCCAATCTGGATTATTTGGTAGCCAAGGGGGCTTTTCACTGTTGGCCAACCAGTCGAGATCCTCTTGAAGCTGAGCATCGGAGATTAAAGTCGGATGGAGTATCAAAGGAGCCTCACTTTCTGCCTTATTCTTCAAGAGATTCTCCACTTGCATATGATGTTTACCGTGAGACAACCACATTGATGTTCTTCTATCTTTTAAACTATTGTTTTGGTTGTTGTTGACTGAATCTTGGAGAGCCTGATAAAATGTTTGAACCGCCTCGTCGTTCGTTTCGATTGGTGTGAAATAGCAGCCGGTCAAAACACTGAGCCCGTATTGGTGATGTTGAAAACAAGTGAAGGGAGCGTAACCAAAAGAGATTTCAGTTTGTTGGTGGGGTAGCTCGTTGTAGGATGGGATGACTAGTGGATTGACGAGAGGATGAACTTGAGTGAGAGGTTGCGGTAACGCAATCTCATGTTTGAGTCGGGAATATAGTTGGGAACCTTGGGTCATGTTATGTTTTGAATCGAGAGTTGACTTTGATAACAAGTTCAGCTGATAACTGGTTATATTGTCTCTCTAAAACCCACTCACTTAGGAAGTCTACATTGAGGAAGGCATATCTTTGAAAGGTTGATCCGGCGTGAGAATAAGCCTTCCTGCGTACAATTGCAGATCCTTTGCCACTACTCGCAATGTTGAAAATGATGCCACTCTCGTACCATTGCCGAGGATCGACCAACTCGGCCATCTACCTTTACAGAAGGACGAAATGAAACAACTGTTGATGGGTTCCAAGCATTGTTCATCATCCACTTCTAAAATATATTACTATAATACAATACATCGTAGACTGTATCTTGTCTTCCATGTAATAGTATGCGATTGTTTATCGCTCAATTCTCCGCTCTCTGTCGGAAGAATTGGATAATTCTTTGGCGTCATCGATACATCAATCTTCTTCGATGTGTACTTCTACCGGTAGCTTACGCTGCTTTCTTCGCCAAAGCTCAAGATTTCTTTACTACCCGTGGTAACGTGCGTACACTACAGCCTCTTCCATATACCATACTGAGATGTAACCTAGTTTGGCCCAGGTCATATATCTCCTTTACTATCTATACCACCAGATTTATTAGGCCATAAATTAGTTTGGGCACCTCCCGCCATCAATGCTTCTTTTGTTGATACACTTATGACCAAAGTTTTGGAAAATGTTACAGGAGAAGTGATACGTGTAACAGATAATGCTGCAATAGAAGCAACTTGTCCCGAGAACTTGAATCTGCTAAGTCCCTGCTTTGCTGCTATACTTTTCAATTCGGTGGATCCTGGAGGGACGATAGTGAGCTTTGGACTGTGATCTTGTCAAGCTAACCTGGCAGAATTACACTCTTAGAGGAGATTTCGGTCTTGCGACTGTGAACGTTGCGAATCCTTCCGGGGATGATGTACAAAGTAGATATTTACCTTTGCAATGGGCTATTGAAAGTGTATGACAAACCGTCTTTGCAATGCTGATGACAGACTTTCATTTCAATGACCACCGGAACGTCACCACCGCCAACGCCGTATACTTGGGAATACACTAATCAAAGTAATCAAGAAGCTAGCGAGATCAATCGGTTATCTTATTTGGGTGGGATCAGGGCTCTGATTGTGTTGGCGTTCTTTTTGGTGTTCTTAGGAATAGTCTATCAGGTAGGTTACGACTTGGTGACTGACTGACGAAAGCTACCGGGAAGTATGGCTTCCGAAAGAGCCAATCTTCTGACTGCTCATCTTGATGCTATGGGATGCGGAAAAGCAGCCAGAGTAATGTGAGTGGAAATGAAACATCGTTCTGATACTGAACTGCTAGATCTTGGCATTTGAGTCTCAGTGCAGCATACTTTCCAGCTTGGGTCTGTGTGGCAGTCATCTTTCAACATTTCATTTGGATAAAGACCAATGCAGGTCTCTTTATCATCACATACATCATCACTGGAATGAGTTTAGCCAGTTGGACTTTTATCGTTTCTGTCCCTTTTGCCAACGCCCCAACTCTAGCTGCTATAACAGGTAGGTTTAAAGTCAAGATCCATGTTAATGTACTCCATAGCCACCTTCCTCTCTATCATCCTTGCGATTATTGCTGTCCTCGTTAAAAGTGGTGTCGCTGCTCAAATCGTACTTTCACTCATCTTCCCGCCGATGTTTTACACATTCTTCACCAAAGCGGTTTCATCATTCGAAAGATTCCCTACTTCACCCAATATCCTTAAAGTCAGTCCAGACGGAGATGCACCGGTTCTAGCTTTGATCATAGTCGCCATCGTAAGTCCAGAAAGATGGCTTTCCGCTGAGATCTCTCCCAGATCGATATTTTTCTGTATCCCGTCTTAGCGGTGTGGTTGGAGAAAAAGTTGTACGGCTGTCCACCTTCTAAAGAGCCATTTGCGGATTCAGAATACGCCGTTCAAGTCAGCCATCTGGGGAAGACTTATGGGCGTAAGAAAGCGAAAGCGATCGAAGATCTTTCATTCAACGTTCCAAAAGTAGGTCAATGTAGATCCCAGCTAGCTGACGTAAGGGTGAAATCTTTTGTCTCCTTGGTCGAAACGGCGCTGCTAAATCCACGACGCTGTCTGCCATTGCCAGATTGATCAGAGCGTCCGGATCAATCCGGTATGCAGAGGGTGTACATATTGGTATAGCTTCTCAGAAAGATGTTTTATGGGACGAATTGACTTGTAAACAGGTAAGAAAGTTTCCAACGACTTGCTCTAACATTCTACAGCATATTCGACTTTGGCGAGCTATTAAATCTGTCAAAGAGAATGAAGACGATCTAGATCTTTTGAGTCGTTGTGATTTATCGCCAAAGGTGGATTTTCTCGCTAAGAATCTTAGTGGTGGTCAGAAAAGAAAACTTCAGTTAGCGATTGCACTTGCTGGTGGATCTGATTTGTTGCTGCTGGATGAGATTAGTAGTGGTTTAGATCCACTGAGTCGAAGGGCGATTTGGAAATTGATCACGGATAATCGTGGGAAAACCACTATCATCCTAACAACGCATTGTACGTTTAATATATGACTTGCATCTAACGCCTAGTTCTCGACGAAGCAGATTATTTAGGTGACAACGTTGCGATCCTCAAAGCACCCGGACAGCTTTTAGCTTTGGACAATCCGGTGGCGTTAAAGACGAGATTAGGAAGAGGCTTCACTTTGACTTCTGATACACTCGTGTCGTTGGACGAATTCCCATCAGTCACCAATAAAGAGAACAAGGGGAGACATTACTATTTGACTGGGAGTACGGATCTAGGAATGGCTAGACAGTTGGCATCAAACATGACGAATTATCAAATAAATTCAGCAACTTTGGAAGAAGTGTTTTTGGACCTCAATGCTGATTTACCATCTATCGAAAAAGATATCGAATCGGGGTCATTAACTTTACATCCTGGACGTAAAGGTTATGGTATACTTTCACAAATCGAAGACTCTTTCACGATATTCATGAAAAGATGGATGGTTTTCAGAAGATCATGGTTGTTACCTTTGATCGCTATTGTGATGGTATGCTGCGCAGCCGGTATACCATTGGTTTTTATCAAGAATCGTGTTCAAACTTGCGCTATTGTTACCAAGGAGAAGGTTCTTCAACCCCTAACATACCCTTCATCAGCTTTTCCACTATTTGTGACGCCGTTGATAGTATCCCCTGCAACGGCGTTAGGAAGTACACCATTCCCATCTTCGTTCGTAACCACTCTCCCGGATAACGCTACATTCGTATCAACATTTAATCAAAATTACACCAACATAACATTTGGTGGAATATCTTTATCTTCAAGTTCATCACTGTTCGCATGGGAGGGTACAAGTCTCACCAACAAAGGATTATCTGCATTGAATCTGGTTTCGAACGCTCTTTTCGATCAACTCAGCTCTAGCAGCAATGCTTTCCGTATCAATCTGAATTTCCAATATCTCGCTAGTCCAAGTTTTGCCAGTACCGCTGATGCTATCAAATGGCTTGCTTTCTTGTAAGTTACAACATTGGAATGTGACTGATTGTAGTGCTCTTGGCTTATCTGTTTGGCCGGCTTTCGCTAATGTATACCCAACTATTGAAGGTGCTTCCAATGTACGGTCCAATCAATACAGGTGGGTTGAAATTCAATGCTGTGAGCTAACGTCCTTAGTAACGGAGCGAGTCCAGCTGCACTATGGCTAGGGCATCTTCTACATGAAATACCAGGCATCGTTATTACATCTGTCATTGTTACAGTAATCTTAGGAGTCGCATCTCATCAATTCAACGGTATAGGGATTCTTTTCGTTTGTTTCGTCCTATACGGTATTTCAGCTACTTTATATTCGTTCTTGGCAGCTTTGTTTTTATCTTCTCCCTTGGCATCTTGGGCTTTAGTTGCTGGTTTCAACGTTATTGTATTTTTACTTTATCTGTGAGTTTGGATTGAAAAGATGAACGACTGACGGGCAGTGCTGGTTATCTTCTTGTTATCACTTATGATAGGAGTGCGGATGCCCCGTACCATATAACAATTATTCATTTCACTGTTGGTCTGGTCAGTCCAGTACCTAATATACGTAAGTTTTTGAGAATGTTCTGTGACTGAAAGGGCAGTTCGCGCCGTTATGGTCTCCGTCAATATCTTCTCTCTTCTGTGTGATGGTTTCGGTAATCGAACCTCAAATCCTTATTCAGACATTCTTCAATTCGGAGGACCAATCCTTTACATGATAATCCAAGGTTTCATCGCGTTCGCTGTCCTAGTATACGTAGATTCTGGATCACCTATACCTCCATTCCTTCGTCCTAGTCGAAAGATAAAAACTGCGTTCACAGTTGAATCCGAAGGTATGACCGACGTCATCGAGGAGAAAGAACGGATCGAATCTTCAGCAGATGCTTTGCGTGTTATGCGTTTAGAGAAGAAATATCGAGGAGCTCCTAACGTCGCTGTTGACGACGTATCGTTTGGAGTAGCTGTTGGGGAAACGTTCGCGCTCATCGGGCCTAATGGTGCTGGAAAATCGACGACCCTGGCCGCGATTAGAGGAATGGAAGCTCCCACCAAAGGCGATGTGTCTGTTGAGGGATTTTCGATCATTCACAGAAGAAACGCCGCTAGATCTCTGCTCGGAGTTTGTCCCCAAGTCAACGCCATCGATGCGGCGTTAACTGTCAGACAGCATCTATGGTTATACGGTCGACTACGTGGTGTTCCAAAGAAACCTCTTTCCGCTGATGTAGATAGTCTACTGGGTGCAGCTGGATTGCTTCACAAGGCCAACGATCTAGCCACATCGCTGAGTGGCGGTAATCAACGTAAATTACTTTTAGCGATTGCGTTAATAGGTAATCGACCTGTGGTTTTGATAGACGAATTCTCAAGTGGTGTAGATCCGTTCAGTAAACGTGAAGCCTGGGCGACATTGGCAGCTTTAACACAAGATCGAGCTGTGGTTATGACAACACATTCAATGGAAGAGGTCGACGCGTTAGCTTCAAGAGTTGGAATCATCGCTTCAAGAATGTTAGCAGTTGGAACCCCGGAATCACTGAAATCACGTTACGCGACCTATGAGATTCATCTGTTGAACGTCGAACCTATGTTGGATTATTTACATTCACATGGATTCCCTGATGCTAAAAGATCTATTGATACTTTGACTAGAATATCTGTACGGGGTGTTCAGGATGTTAGTGTTCTATTGAAGGTTTTGGATGAGGCTGGAGGTGAATTTGGAGAGGTAACTATCCATGAGTGAGTGGATTTGTTGTTATCAAGTGACCGTTGACTGATAGGTCGCTATTTAGGGCTTCTACTGAGACTGCGTTTTTGGAGATTGTTAGAGAACATAACGTTCAAGAAGAGGATAATGCTAGATGATCTGTTTTAATTTGTAGAATGTTAGATGCCACTGTTAATTGTGCCATACTGCACACGTGTTACGTCGTTTACGTCATCTTTTTCCGGGGGTTTCAGGATAAATGCGGGGTTAAAGTGATAATTGAGTGTGGCGGTTGCGAATAGTTGCGCTAAAGTCACAAGACCCAGTGTAGGCTATGGACTATAAATGGGGGACGAGGAGGTACTAGGTGTTGTATCCATTCTACCATCTATCATCTATCATTTATTACTATTACTTCTATTCAATCATTTCTATTATCACACTTCTCCCCAATCAAACCTACAACACAATCACATCATCATGACTAGAACTGAGGTAAGTCCACGTATTCCAACCATCACTCAACGCTCCACTACCCCTTTACTAACACCCAACCCACCCCAGCGCAACACTTACCCAGCAGCCCTTGTCAAAGACAAACACTCCCGAGCCGGTCTCAACAAGAACGAACTCGAGCGTAAAAAGGGAGCAGGTGCTCACAACTGGGGTTCTTTCGGTCAAGAAGGTCAATTAGAACAACAAGCGAACGACGACGCAGCTCTCGAATCAGCTGATCTCTTCAACGAGAACGCCGTTAACATCAAGAACGATAGTGTTAACGGTAACGGTGTTGAGATGGATGTAGCTCATTCACCAACTGATAGTATGGCTTCTTTGGATTCCGTTAACAGTAACGGTAACGGTGTTACTGCTCAACCACGTCCTGTTCCTGGTAGAAGAGCTAGTAATGTCACTGAAGAGGAGAGAGAGAGAGCTAGATTATATCGTGAAGGTGCTCTTAACAAGGGTGGTACGTTATCCTCCTCCCGTTTATGTGATATACTCATTCACGACGTTTAGATTTGGATTTGGCTCATATCGCTAGAACCTCCTATGGTATTGCTCAATCACCACCAAACGCTTTCTCAACCAGTCCACAACAAAGAAAAGCTAGTTTCTCAGTGAGTTCCTTTGAATCCATGATGTCAATTCTTGGTACTCATCAAACGATGAAACAGCGACAATAAACGTATTTACCGAATACCAACAAGTTGAATACCCGTATTCAAATCAAGATCATCCATCAAACAAATTCATTTCTCTTTTCTTCTCAATTTTTGTAACAACAGAAACAATTCCATAATCATTCATGTTTTGTTCAAATTTCATATCTCATATTTAGTTTCGCTCTCCAAACTATCCAATTCATACATCATTCAAAGAAAAGCGCTTTAAAATCATTAAAAAACACAAAGGAAGGAATACAATTTGGAAATGAAGAAATCAGAATTTTAAACAGTAACAACAAAAAAAGAGTCATGTGTGTAAAATTTGTACGAGAGATGAATTCAATGAGCCGGTTTCAAGTTGAAGAATCAGTATTTCAGCGCAGCGCAACAATCGGCATTCCACAGAAAAATAGACCCCTTGAATCAATCGTCCATGCAAATGATGAGATTGACTCTACATCTAATGAATACATAAATACTCCAGTACAATCACGAATACAGTCCAAAATCCCGCTGCCCATCTCAAGGATGACCTAAGAATCCACTCCCCTTCTTCCGAACACTTCCACTTCCATCCAAAAAGATCCTACTCAACCTCACACTCCCTCTCCCAATAGTACCCCCAGTATTCAACTTCTCACGTCGTCGCCCACCATGGATCGTACGTATCGCCTCATCGAAATCGCCACGACTGGGTTTGGAGATGACGGTTGTTGACGGTGGGGTTGGGGTAGGGGTTGTATGAAGAATTTCATTGGTCTTTGTAGGGATCGATATTGTGGGTACCTTGGGTAACGGTATAACTTCCGATGCAGCTTTTTGTAAACTATTCGAGAAACTTGAAATGAGATTGAACAAGTCTTCAGGGTTCTTCGTTTCACCGCCGTTGCCACTGGTACCAGATGTTTCACCGAAATATACATAAAGCTTTGTAATCTCCTTCAATAGATTTTTCTCCAGTTGAATGATCTTTGAGATTTTCGTTTCGGCATCTAAGGAGAATGGATGAATGATTCTCTGGAAGTTATCAATCTCCTCCTTGTGTGAACTTGGACTTGATTTTGGTTTGGAATTGAAGTAATTCATTTCGGCTTTTGTTAGATTCAAAGAATCTTTTAATGTTTTGATTGATTGTTGTAAACTTTGGAATGATACTATACTATCATCAGCTTTGGACCGTGGTAATGTTATCCTACTCACTTCTAGAAGCAGATTCTAAAGATGGAATTTCCTGGATAAAAAGTATATCTTCAGGTTGACTCATAAGAACCCTAGCGACATAATGCAATAAAGTCGGACAACCAGTTTTTGAAGTTCGAGTCTCGATCAACTAAATAAAGTCCTCAGTCAGATGGTCAACAAGTCATAACAAAGAACTCATACCTTTAATAAACCATCAATTTGAAACCCAACTGCATTCCCTCTAAACGTATTTCCATTAAGTGAATTCCCAACCCTCAATACGATTCTCAGAACCTCTTTGAAACGCAAACTGCTTCTTAGCTCTACAGCTGCAGATCGAACGATACCGAGATCAGGCATGATCTCTTCGACAAGGAGGTCAAATCGCCGTCTGAAAACTAGAACATCAAATCTATGTTGTAATCTTGGGATCGAACATATCTACGATGAACTCAGTATTGGCTTCGACGACCACTTGCCTCTTTGAAATATTGATCTGGTTTAGCTAACTTATCAAAATCACCTTCGTACGTGGTTATCCGTTCGATCTGAAGTCAGCAGGAATTACGATCTATATCAAACAAACCTCATCGGGTGTGGGAAGTAGTCTCGCCAACGCAGCTAAATCATCCGCTGACAAAACATCATCATCAATTTCAAGAATAGCTTTCCTAATCTCAACAGGTGATTTCTTCAATCTAGCAAGGAGAATCCCGATATTATTAGATCGATCTGATATATCAGCATAAATCCTTTACTGAGACACCTTACTAATGTTTAACAAAGAGACTAATTGAGTTCTCCCAGATTTAGGTGTGACCGATGGATCAATCGAAAACATTTCAACTAAATCATCCAGATAATCATCGTTGGCGTCTATCGATAAATCGTTCCACACAGTATTCGCGATGTTTTGCGGAGGGATCTTGGTCCAGAAAAATGGCTTTTTTGTCAATATCAGCATTTGTCTGGGGGTAGAACCTACCTTTAATTTCACTTTGGTTGGTTGAGGTTGAGTTTGAGAACGAAGAGCTACCGGTTTGAATGCAGGGGGCGGTGCGACAGGCGAGGGATTGGTTTTGGATGATGACGAACTTGATGGTATTGGGGGAGGTGGTGGGGGAGGTGGTATCGTAGAAATGGAGCTAGAGCTAGATTCTACCTGTAGTGAGGGTACTTGAGGGGGTGGCATACTCGACTTCAGAGATAGGTTGAGTGACAAATCAGGTGGTGGTGGCGGTGGGGGAGGGGGTGGCGGTGGTAGAATTGACGGTAAGTTTGAGGTCGTCGTGAATAAGTCTTCACTATCCGACGTCCTCCGCCCAATTAAATCTTGATCAAATGAAATGTTACTGTTTGAAGTCGATGTTGATCTTGCTGGCGGTCTCGGAGGTGGTGGCGGAGGAGGGGGAGGAGGAGGCATAGGATAATCCAAAACATCGTTTCTGCGTCTACCAACGAATCCGTTACTTGTAGACTGAACATTCTTGTTCTCAATCGAATCATTAGCAAAAACTGGCGGGGGAGGGGGTATCCTTTTGATCTCTAAATCCCTAATCTTCTTTCTTAGTGTTTCTATGGTTTCTTCTTGTTTCACGAAATTAGCAATAGCTTCAGAAGCTACCACCAAAGGGTCCATTCGTTTCCCCCCTTCGTTAGATAGTGAAACCTTGAATCTAGATCTAACGATTTCCAAAGCTCTTTCCAGATATTGAATTTCTTTCCTCGTTTCCTGAAGTTGAATATCGGATTGTTTGACCTAATTATTATCGGTTCAGGAATTTAGTCCATTTCGGCAATCACTTACATTTCGTTTCAACTCGTTGATCTCTTCCATTAAAGTCGATATTCGTAGACGTCCTGGTGAATCTGATCCTAATTCTGAGATGAATTTTTCGAGATGGAATTGCCAATCCGGTCTAGAATGGGAGTTACAGCAGATTCTTTAGAAGAGAATATATCCCTACAGTTCACGTAATTCCATTATTCGATCGACGAAACTCGACAACAACGTGAAAAGATCAAAAGAAAGATTCCTAAGGATCAGTCTCCTAAATGTTTATGCTACTTACTGATCCAGCTCCAACATAGCCCTTGTACATCTTTCTAGGATACTCATGATCACAGGTTGAATTTCCGGGAAGGAAGCTCTAGACAAATTATTCGAATAATTCGCCACGTCGTCTGCGAAATATCTCAATTCTGATAAATCGTCTTCACGTTCCTCAACGTAAATCATGTATTGAGTAGTAAAGGTGTCAGGTGGATTTGAATGACAAAGTGTCTTTACGTGTATATCAGCTACTCCCCCGACAACATGTTGACGGTTTAGACATACCTCCAAAACACGAGTTAAACCTCTCCGATGAAATTCTCCTCGTATATCACATCTTTCTTCTAAATCATCCGAAGAACTTGATAAAGCGTTAACGAGAGCTATTGCTGATGTCCTCCATTCCCATCCTGGGTCATCATCAAGACTGTCAACTAGATACTTGAATCTGTGACTTTCGGTATATTCCAATTTGGATTCTGCAAATCCATCCAAGACAAGTTGATAACCGTTGGTTTGCGATAGAACGCAAAGTGCCGCAAGTACATCCGCCGTTTGTGAACGGAGTTTACATGATGGTGTATGTAATGTGAATGTTATTTGAGTTATCAAAGAGGAATTTTCCAGGACTGCGTTGAAACCTATCTGATTTTTGTCAGAGATATGATTTCTTTCCAAACTCACATCGGTGTTCATCAACACTCTGAGACATTTGATACATTCCATCATAACGTTTTCATTTGAATCGCCCAAATTTCTTGGTATTTTGTTTAACTTCTCCAGGATCTTGTGTAAAGCTTCTAAGCCTGATAAAAACAGGAAATCTGAAATCCAACTTAATTTAGCTGACGAAAGAGTAAGTCGCAGTGAGAGTAAAGTTTTGACCAAAGGTTTATTGCTACAAGTATCATGTAATCAGCATCAATTGATATTCCTACATACCCATCTTTTAAATCATCAATGAAAGCTCCAGGAGATCCTTCTTCATGTTTAACACCAGTCCACCAACCCCATAAACCACCTGTACTCTGTTTCTCAATTGGGTCAAATTTCGACCCAGCAGTAGTCGGCGTCACAGCCGAATCCTCATCCCATCCTGTCAAACTAGCCAAAGAAAATCTTTTCCAACCTGTACTACTACTCTCTCCGTTATCACCGTCACTACTTTCCCTTCCACCTCCAGTGAAAGTAGGAAGAAGTTTAGCTAACCCAGTACCACTTCCTGATGACAAAGAAATAAAACTCGCTGGACGTGATTCGGTTTTCTTTTTGGGAGATTTCGAAGAACGGTTTTGTTCGAGTAGATAAAGTTTTCTTGAAGTTGTCAAAGAAGACATTGCATCTCGTTTTGAGCCGTGGAGGTTGAGATCATCCTGAGAGTACTAGATCAGTTTATATCCAACAAGCAAAAAAGAAGAATTCTTACCAGAAAGTTTTCCCATTCTTCTTCATCTATATACTCCTCTGGACTATCTGGTGGTAAATCGTAAACGTTGATATTAGATAACTTCGATGAAGGTGGTGGTGCAGGATGTTGATTCGAATCCAACCAACCATGGAATAAACCCGACAAACGACTCTGTTCATTAGTCTTAGCTTTCAAAGTTGATTCCTTTCTATCTGTTGATTCAGATTTCTCGAACAACCATTCTTCATTGACTGATATCGAAATTTGGGTATTAGGAACCAATGTCGATACAAATCTGTTTATATCAAGCTCATCGTTATCATCCCTAGTCGATATCTTCCAAGCGTTTAGATCTTTGGTTAAATCGAATTCTTTCGTTAAATCCTGTAAGAGATGGGAGAGTTGGGTGGTGATGGTAAATGGAACTTTTGTTTTTAGGATCACCGAATCTGAATTTGGGATTTCTAAGGAGATTTTAATGGTTGGTGTTAAAGGGGGTATGAGAGTGTAGATATGGTCTTGATTGATATCTTCCCACGTAACAACTACGAGTGAAAATCAGTCAAAAACTAAAACTTCACACCCATATAAATAACACACAATTTTCATGAATATCAATCTCCTCTTGGGACCACCATTTACCGTCATCAGCAATTTTTTCTTGTTTGATGACCCATTCTATACCTGTATTTTGCCATCCTTCGAGTTCAATCGTATCATCCTTGATGGTACTGGTAAGTTGTTGAAGTGAAATCAAGTTATCTGATTGATGGACTGTATCATCTGGAAAGATGGTGTAAGTAAGTCGAGTCATTGATGAAGGTAGTGAGAAGTCAGAAAGATCAATATCATTCAATGAGGGTAGAGTATAAATGGGAAGATTAAGATGAAACGTGATATTTAAAATGCGAGGGACGAGCGTGATACTAGCTAGGATCAGTCCAAATGCTCATCTTCAAAGAGTTATGTATTAGATTGTACTTTAAACAATATATAGATCGATATTTTGTCTCTATACTATACATATCCCGATAGAATAGGATGTAGACAAGATCGAATAACTTACATTAATGTAGAGAAAATCAAATATCGGTGCAGAGAAGAAGTAAGTCGGAGGAGGTGACTAACCATCCAGACGTTTCCTCCACTCTATGTGTCAGTATCCACTTCGACCTACAAGATAATAAACTTCATTTCTACCATCTATCAAAACCAACATAGGTGATGTCAGAGAAGCAAATCCCAACCCCAACCCCAACCCCAACCCCCAGAACTCAAAACCAAGATCTAACGAAATCGTGAGCGAAAGATTCCAAGAAATATCAAATGGGTCACTGATCATTGACACTATTCTAGCGAACCCACCTTTTCAATCCAATGGAACTCAAATGTAACTTACCTATTAGCTATCGGGTTCCTATTTTACATTTTTCATAATATAGTGAATCATAAGAAACCTTCACTATCCTTGAGTCAAGAGATACAGAGTTTACGAGAGGAGATTAGGATACTTGTTGAAGTGGTTCAAGAGCTGAAAGCTGGTTTAAGTGTTTGAACCTTTGGTCATTTGTTGTTAGATGTTTGTGGGATTGTAATAATATAAAGTTAATTGACTGTAACCTATGATGATGTTGATATTGATTTGTAAGTAATCTTGGCGCTTGATGGACAAAATTCAATGGAAATTGACCTTGATCGTTTAACGGAAAAAGAAAACTTCTAGATAATCATCAATTCACCGGGTGCTGAAGAACAGATGATGGCAGATACACTAGCAGAAATCCAACATCGCACTACAGCTACACGAAAATCCACATTTCTACAAAGCCCAAAATCTCTAAAAATCTAAATCCAAAGGTTCCACTTGCGCACCCTAATAAACCCATTCAACACTCCAACTCCTCTTCCAACCCAAACCCCTCCACAAACCCTCACTGCCCAAATTCCCATCCATCACACAAACATACCCCAAACCCCTAACCTCAAGTAATCTAAAATACGTGACAACCCTAGCTAAACCCCTTCGACGATATTCCGGGATAGTGTATAAAGCCCCTTGGGCACCGTCTGTATGAGTGACTATCCAACTGACTGCTTGACCTGATTTCGTTCGTAGGACTGTTGTATATTTCATTCTGGATTCGTAATATTCGATAGGTCTGTGTACGTCGCATGTAGATTGAATCTAATCAAATGCTCATTCATCAGCCAAAGAGTCAAACGTGGTGGAATGACTTTAACGTACGATCTCTAAATCCTCTGGTTTACTTTTATCAACTACCAAATCATCTGGAACCCCAATCTCCTGCAAAGTCTCAGAATCAGGAGCCAACCAATACCAATAAGTAGGTTTCTTCTCCAATCCCCAAGCCCCACGTAAAGCCTCAGTAAACCTCGAATCCAATCCACCGACTTTAACCAACCCCCCACCCATCCTCTTCTTATACTCATCCAACGAACCCACTACCAACCCAACCTCTTCATCTTTCAACTTGGATCCATTATCCAATGGTACAGATTCTAACGAACAGAAAACTCTGATTTGATCGGTTAAGGGTGAAGGTAGTTGGATGATCACTATCCATATTTCTGGTAGGGATTCTAGGGATTCGAAATTCGTATAGCAAGGTGAGAGGTTATCGTTGGAGGTGATCGTTCCGTAGATTTGTAGGGATTTTGGTAAATGTTTTTCTATCAGGGGTAAGAGTGTTTTGGGTTCGTGCGTGTAGAGCATTCTGTTTATGAGATGATTGTCTGTCGAAGAACGTCTACAAATCACCAGAATTTTCAAGTATGTTCATGTCACTCGATACGTAGACATTTTCTCGCTCAAACCCGATCAATCCACATGGATCAGATTCTCAAGTCTTATCAGAGGTAAGGAGTCAACAGAACCGCATCTTCGGTGAAACGCATTCATAATGGTATCAACTACGGAGATAAGGATACGTAAGAGAAGAACCAATCCCGTCTACCTTCCCATCTTTCTCCCACCCAATCTAATTCCAAACAACCAGCTTCAATCCTAAAAAATAAAACAACGAAAAGAATGTAAATGCGAAAATAGAATTTAGTCTTTGTCAAATCGAAAAGGTTTAATTAATCTATTTGAACAAAAAAAAAACCTCTTAAGCGTTAAGGAGAGTGGTTTCAACAAGAATGGCGGTGACACGGTATGGGTCAATGTTGGAAGCTGGACGACGATCTTCAAGATAACCGTAACCTTGTTGACCGACGTGACGTGGGATACGAATGGAGGCACCACGGTTAGCGACACCGGCTGAGAAAGTGGTCATGTTGGCAGTTTCGTGTTTACCGGTTAATCTTTGATCGTTGTCTTCACCGTAGACAGCAATGTGTTCAAGATGACGTTTCTCAAGTTTCTTGATAGCGTCTTCGATAGCTGCCATACCTTTACCTGGGGTACGCATGAGTTTGGTGGAGAAGTTGGAGTGACAACCGGCACCGTTCCAATCACCTTTGAGAGGTTTGGGGTGGAGAGATGGTTTGATTCCCCATTCTTCACCGATACGGAGAAGGAGGAAACGAGCCATCCAGAGATGATCACCGAGTTCGATACCTTCACATGGACCGACTTGGAATTCCCATTGAGATGGCATGACTTCAGCGTTGATACCTGAGATCTTGACACCGGCGTAAAGACAAGCGCGCTGGGATTGGGTCAATAAACGAGCAACGGTTTAAGAAAAAGTCACACTCACGTAATGAGCTTCAATGAAATCACGAGCAAAGACTTTACCAGCACCGACACCACAGTAGTAAGGACCTTGAGGACCTGGGAAACCCCCCTTGGGCCAGCCAAAGACTTGTCCATCAGCGTCGAACAAGGTGTATTCTTGTTCGAGACCGAACCATGGTTCATGTTCTTTAGCGGCATCCATAACCTTCTTACAGTGAGCACGGTAGTTGGCGTGGTTGACGGTACCGTCGTTGTCGTAACATTCACAGAGGACGAGAATGTTAGCACCGCCACGGAAGGGGTCTTTGAAGATGGCAACGGGGCGCTGTAGTTGGGTCAATAAAGTTTTCAAACAGTTTTGACAGTAAGAGTATAGATCAACTTACGAGGAAGACATCAGAATCGTGACCTGGAGCTTGGTTGGTTGATGAACCGTCAAAGTTCCATTCTTTGAGTTCAGCAACTGATTTAGGTGCTGACTCTAAAGTCATGGTTTTACAACGCATACCTCCATCACCGTCGATCCAGATGTCTACGAGGTAAAGTTAGTAAAACGAAGAATGAACAACTCGTGTGATAAGAAAAAACTATCTCACATTCAGCTTGAACTCTGGAACCTTGGTCGAGGGCGAGGTAGGGAGCAAGTAAATCAACTCTCTTGGTAGCGATTAAGTTGGACATGACTGTTGTTATGGTTTGTGGTTATATGTGAATGGAGTTGTTATGCATCCAGTGCGTTGAGAAGAGTGGTAAGGTAGTTGTTTAAAGAACAACGATGGAAGTTGAGTGAGAGTGAGTAGATAGGATGGATACAGGGAAAACAGCGAGTCGGTTAAAAGAGAGGGAAAAAAAGGGAAAAAACGAATTCCGTCATTAGCATTCAGACCATTTGCGGGTGGTTGGAGTAAACATACCTGTTTATATATGTTTTTTATGTTTTTTTGAAAGAAAAAGGAAATGAGAAAATGAGAAAAGATGATAAAAAAGAGGAAGGAAATGGATTGGAATTAGGTTAAATGGGATTGGGGTAGGCAGTGCTGAGAGAGATAAAGGAGGAGGTCAAAGCGCTGGTTAGGTTGATTTGGTTGGTTGATTGGTTACAGAGGGGAGGAGGGAGGAGGGAGTGGCACTGGGAATTCGGGGTAACTCTGTGATTGGTTAAAAATTATAATTACTACTTCGAGTAATTCTATGTAAAGTAACGGACCGGGTCAGACGGCGTGTCAGCCCGACTGCTCAATGTGCCACATTCAGTAAGGTTCCTGCGGAATCAAAGATAAGACCGAGTGGGGACAGACACAAGTAATTTGATTGGTTGATTCGGGTTTATACGGGAATTCAAAAACTGAAAGTGGCTTTGTGGCAGTAGATTTGCGCGACGGCGAGGGAACTGCGATTGAACTGTTCTTGTACAATTAGTGTACTTGCAACATAAGTACAAGATTCAACTGCAAATGGACAAGTGTAAGTATACGAGTACATCAATTATCCAAATAAAGTAGACATTGGAGAAAAAGGGTTATGAACAATATAAAGCGAAAATAACTACATAGGGAGAGATATAAATATGTAAAGAAGTACGTCTAAAGGAAGAAATGAACATCTCCTACATCAGTGAAACCGATGACTTTAGAATGACCCGGAGGTGGTGGGTGATGATGATCTTTCTTTGGTCCCTTGGGTCCCTTGTGAGGTGGTGGTGGTGGACCACCTGGACCTTTATGTGGCGGTGGGGGKGGACCACCTGGTCCCTTGTGAGGAGGATGAGGACCGTCTGGACCTTTAGGGCCTTTAGGACCTTTAGGACCTTTATGAGGTGGTTCAGGCTTCTCGTCCTCATCCTCTCCCTCATCCTCATGTTGTCCAGGTAACGGGAAAGGTAATTTCCAATCCCTCTTCTCTTCACTTCCAACCCATTCTTCAACCTCCGTAGAGTTCTTCGAATGATTACCATGATGATGATGAGGGAATTCCACTAGACCAACAACGAATCCTCCTGGACCATCTACGACTTCCTTGAACAATTTGATATGTTTAGGTCCACCAGTTTTAACATCGACTGAACCGACTTTGGTACCGGCTTTGAAAAGTCCTTTGAAGGATTTAGCGTGATGGATCTTGACTGAACCAATGTGTGAGATGGCTTTGGTGACTGAAGAAACGAATGGTGGTTGACTCTGGATGTGTAAGGTGATGTTACCTGTAGCTGAGAATGCACCGATGAAAGCTGGTTTGGGGGGACCGTGATGATGATGTTTCTTGGGTCCACCTTTGTGTGGTGGTGGTCCTGGTTTCTTACCCTTTGGACCTTTAGGACCTTTAGGTTTCTTTGGTCCTTTAGGTTCCTTGGGTTTCTCCTCATCCTCAGGGGAATCGTTTTCGAAAGACGGTTCATCGTGGTTGATCTCGACCATTTCCCATTCACCATCGAGTTCCTCGTCGACCTCTTGTACATGACGACGAGCGAATGGCCACCAAGATTTCTTCTTTTCATCATGACCATGACCATGACGGTGGGGTTTGAATTCCTCATCGTCATCTTCCTCATGATGTTTACCGTGTTTACCATGATGTTTGGGTTTGGATTCATCATCGTTCTCCTCGTGATGAGCATGTTTACCACCCTTGTGAGCATGGTGATGAACGTGTTCGTCATCGAAAGAAATGGATTTGTTGTGATGAGGTCCATGAGGGAAAGTACCGTTATGGTGATGAGGGAACGAACCGTTTCGGTGGTGAGGATGGAATGAAGGTTTAACAGCAATAGTGGCGTTGATGTCACCAGTGATAGTCTTGAGTATCAATACCTTGGAGACGTTGAAACTTCCACCGATGGTACCAGTGTTGGTCTTGACTTTAACGTGTTTACCAACCATTGTTGGAAGAACTACATCGCCTTCGGCTTTGAGGGAAAACCTGTCGAAGGTGATGTCAGATGCTGAAGGGTGGAGTTCCAGGGATGAAGCTGAGAGATGAAGATGGGGTAAAGCTTTGAATGATTCGGGAACAACGATGTGAATAACATGAGCTGCGATTGATGACTCCTACACCACTGGTCAGTTAAACCCTTCGGGTCAGAACAAAACAACATACAGGAATAGAAACGGAATCATAATGACGAGTCGAAGCTAACTGAACATCCTCCATAACTAACTCCTCACCAACCCAAACGGATTCAACAACGATTTGCGCAGCATCACCTCGGGAGATGACGACACGACCATCGAAGTTGACTTTGATTTCTTTAGAGAAATCAATAGGAAGCGAAGCGTTGGCAGTCAATCCTTGATCAATTGATGAAGAAGCGATTGGGTTCTCATAAGATGCTGATGTGAATGTTGGCTAAAAAAAACAATGAAAAAAGTTAATGACTGCGGAAAGATAACACCCAAAAAAACGTCGATTTTAACTTACCTTTTCGTGTTTACCACAATGACGGAAACCATGATGACCAACAGAGACGGCATGGAAAGAGATCAAACCGATAGCAGCCAACCCAAGAACTTTCTTAGTCTTCGATAAACCGTTAACACGATTCTGTAAACGTGAATAAACAGTTGGTTCGCCACCTAATCGTAAACCTGAAGTTGATACGTCGAATGAATCACTTGAAGAACGAGGTGAAGAGGGAGATTTCTCATCTGTATATTTAGGTAGGAGTGGGTCGTTGATTGTTGACATGGTGTCGTGTTTGTTTATTAAAAAGAAAAGAAGGAAAAAGAGTTGTTCGGGAAGAAGTGGTTATATGTAAGTTCTTGGTCCAAAGTCACTAAGTTCAAATGACAGCTGTGTCCGTGTAAAGCACAGTATTACACAGTAAATTGAGTAATGGATTTCGACACTTGAACGGCTAGCGTGGTTTGATTTTGGTTTGATCGTATTTCGGTAGGGAACGTTAAATTTTTCTTCCAGTAAGTTAAGTCGTTTTTCCTGAGAATGTTAAAGCACAAGTATGCCAAGTTGTAAATGAATTATATTTAACTACGCATGGAAAAAGAATAAAGAGAGGTAGAGTTAGAAAGGAGGAAAAGAGAAAAACAAAAAAACTCACTGCGGAAACAGTCAAGAGCTATTTATTGTCGCAGCTCGGCAGAGATACCAAAGTCTCTCATTTTATCCCATCCAATCCAGATATCTCTATTTGCGCAGTTAAGAGACCTCGTAGGTTCCTAGCTGCGCCATCGAAGACGGTACTCCATCCAAAGTACATAACGTTAGAGTAACGCAACTACTAAGTTTACGTCTGAGTCGAGCGGGTCATAGATATGAATTCAAATTCGGTAGAAAGGATGATTATCGTAATATTACAGAGAAAGCACAGAGATACAGTTGAGACGCATGAATCTATCAAATAGCCAATCGACCAATACCCAAACCAACAAAAACTAAGTCAAACTGATGTTAGCGCAGCGTATTATTATTACTGTAAATATAAATTGACTACACACCAACACCCAATAAAGCAGTAACCTTGCCCGCAATCAAAGGAGAACCCCTCGGTCTGATTTTCCGAAATGTACCCTGCTGCTGAGCGATGTAGAGAGCGTATATCCCTATCCCACTGAACGTTGCTGCTCCTGTCAAACGACATGCTCTGATTTTCGTTAGTTTAGAACTGTGATATTATCGTAATACTTAGTGTTTTGGTCGACTTACAGACAATCTTGAAATTTATTTTCAGCTTTTGTGGTTTCTGACATTCTGGTTTTTGTAGATGATTCCATGACGAGTTGGCCTGGTTTTATGGTCCAATATGTCTATGATAATGTACAAGTCTAAGCAAGTCTACGAGTCCTAGGATAGTTGAGTTGATTACAAAATGTATGCATATGCTTATAACAATGCATCTAGAATTTCGTCAAGCTAATTAAGATGATCACGTGAACATTGTTTGGTTCTTCGATCTCATGATCTGATCATCGATCAACCTTTCATCTCTGGACATTCATTCATACCACAATGAAATCAATGAAATGCTACTTATATCACTAACAACAATCCTCCTTCTAACCATCCAACCGACCAAATCCCAATACCCAATTCTACCAGGTCACTACGTTCCATTCAAAGACCTGAACCAATGTCCAAAACTAACAACACGTCCAACCCCCAAAACAGCTAATGACATGTAAGCCATCGTCATCTATTTTGCGCTGACCAAAATCCAGTCGACCAGATGATTTCAAAGTAGTAATAGCTTTAGGAGATTCTGTCACCGCTGGATTCCTAGCTAAATCGTCTACTGCTATTCATAAAGGCCATCGTCACCGTCAACAACAAGAACCGTTAGGGTTAGGTTTCGGTTTCGGTTTCAGTTTCAACGAAGATCGAGGTGTATCATACGCGATCGGCAATGACGATTCTGCTATCACCATACCAAACATTTTAAAAAATTATGGAAACGTCATTGGAGGTTCGAGCGGTTCACATCCAGGAGTCTGTCCAGGTTGTCCGCACCCTTCAACGGACGGTTTCAACGCTGCGATAAGTGGGAGTGTCAGTGCTAATCTCGTTAATCAAGTCAGAGGTGAGTTTTTTGGTGGTCTGGAATTAATTGATAGATGTGTTACCGAGGGTTAAAGCTTTGAAGTTGGATCGACAGTGGAAATATGTTAATTTGGGGATTGGGGCTAATGATATTGTGAGGTTTATTCTTTTGGGGGGACAGGACTGATTTCGAAATAGTGTGCTTTTTGCTTGTCGAATGCTACACTTGGCGCTGAGGAGTTTGCTGGGAATATCAAAGCGGCTATTGAGGAGTTGGATCTGTGTAGGTCTAACATGTTAAAACGTCTTGCTTACAATATTAGCCAATACCATAGTGAATATCAGTGAGTCATCTAAATGAACATAAACACCATATTCAATAACTAAAACACCCCCCTAGTCGGACTGTTTAAAGTCTCAGATATCTATTCCCTAACCCTACTCTCACCGCATTGTTTCCCCCATATCCTCCCTCACCTCCCAATAGAATGCTCATGTGCGTTCATACCAGGACCAGCGGGTGATTACACCCGTAAGAAAATGGATGAACTGGGAGAAGCGTTCGATGAAGCTGTGAGAAAGATGATACAAGAATGGCCGAGATCTGAGATGAATGATTTCGGGATAACCTGGCAACCTGGGAGTGTAATTGATTTAGTCAATTATCCGGTGGAAGCTTTGAGTGGAGTTGATTGTTTTCATCCGAGTGTTTTGGCTCATGAGAGGATGGCTGCGGGGATATGGAATCGATTGACTTTGTCTCTTGTAAGGTTATTGGGTGTTTCCATGCTGATTTAAGGTCGAACGTACTATCCCTATTCAATGGGAGGATGAAGTCTGGGTAAGATGTTTAGAAGAAGATGATAGGGTTAAAGTGTGGTTGGACTGAACGGATCTGGCATCGCATCGGGGGTTGTAATATCATAGCATCGTGAACATTTTGTACAATCAATCATAATTTTGTATTCAACGCAGGCATCATTCGGACTTCTCTACCTTCGTTTCGTGCGTGTTGTTGAAGTCTGCGGGGGGTTGTTAGGTATACTGAACAAAGGATGAAAACTAACTTTTTGAGTAAAGGTGAATCAGCCCATCGGGGAGGTGGTTCCTTCTTCTGAACACTCCAATAATAAATATCCCAATCTGGTTCATCGAGTAACTAATAGTTTTAATCAGTGAACAAACAACAAGTCAATGTTAATTGAAACAGACCTTATCAAACTCCCTCATCTCATCTCCATCCATCGACCCCAAAAAATCCCGTGCAAAAGTAGCCAAGATCAAATCAGTCTCCAAAGTCCCCCGTTTCCTAGTCTGATAAACCAATCGAGCCCGTAAAGTACTGTCACTCTCACCAGTCCGATCTAAAGGTGAAGGTAAAGCCCATTCCTCATGTTCAGATAGTTTATCGGTCTGGTTGGTATTGGAAACGTTTATACTTCTCGAAGCTAGAGCTGCTAGATCTGGATTTGAGAGGGGGAGCGGGAATGGGTCTTGAAATTTTTTAAGGTGGTTGGAGGTTTTCAGTGTTCTTTTGGAGAGGTTGGTTAGGTGTTTTAGGGATCTGAGGGATCTGGTTGCTGACATCTTTGTTTTGTTGTTGGAGATATGAAGTAGATTATTTCGATCTTAATATCTGTTACAACTTTTTGATCGGAGAATATAGGAAGGTTGAATGTTACGTAATTGCCACGTGTATTGACCTCATTTCACACTCCAATATATACTTCTGAGTTTGACTGGAATAATCAATCAATCAAATCAATCTCGTCTTTCAACTTCTTTCTCCCCTCCTACTTCCAATTCTCATAACCAACAATGCAATCAGATAAAATAGATCAAGGTTTAAAAGGTAACGCACATCTATATCACAGAGTATCAGAACTAACACCGGTAGACCTAACAACTCGATTAATGTCACTCGACCCGTATGTCCACTCTCCACCCACTTCTTCACACACTAATTCCGCCTTCTCAGTGTCGAATACAATTCCGCAGTTAACATCTACTTCGAACCCAACGTCACATTCGATCGTGATCTCTTCCATCTCCATGGTGCTACCAATTTCAAGAAGGCTTTAGTTTTCCGTGGTTTGTTCGCCAAGAAATCTGGTGTCAAGAATACTAAATGGGATGATAAGTGAGTTAACGCGTGATAGTAAGGTCGTCTGGTTGACTCGGTGCGTTTAGGAATTTGACTCTCTCGTATGATTATACTCGTACTTCGGTACTTGTTCCCTATCTACCTCATTGGGTTCCATTTGGGAAACAAATCACTTCGTTCACAGTCGATACTCAAGGAACTACTGTTCTTCATCTCAACGCTGATGAAGATGACAACAAATACTACGTCACAAAAGTTGGAGACAGTCAACTCCCCAATCCTCCAGTCATTGGTTATTTGTGAGTAAAATCGTAGGTCACCCTCACTTACACCTAGACTCCTTCATATCCTCCGACCCCTCTTCAACCTCTTCGTCATAGTCGTCGCAACAATCGTTGGCTTCAATCATCGTCACCCCATTTCTCAAGGTATCATTCCATTCGCGATCGCAGCCCTCTACGAGACTGTTCATTTCACCGCTGCTTATCTTCAACTTATCAGTAGTAAACAAATGGCCGTTACTCAAAAATGGCAAAAGGATGCTGGAATCGATATGAGAGAGTAGGTTTTGGTTGAGGATTCGACTAATAACGTTTAGTATGGTCGCTAGAGCTAGATCCACCGCTCTTGAAACCCAAAGTAACCTTGAATCAAGAGCTCGATCAGCTGGTATCCCAGTTGATGAATATAAATCCAAAGCCGGAGAACTCTACATCGAAGCTAAAACCCGTGGTACGTGAATTCATCTATAACGCTTTTTACCTAGCTAATTCGAATACTAGCTGAAGAGCTCGCAAACAAAGCTGAGGCTTATACCAAATCTACTAGAACTTCACCAGGTGCTCCAGTCAGTTCAATCGGTAATCCCAACATCATCAAGACTACCAAATTGGCGCCCCTTGGTCCAATCGAGGTTCCAACCGATAAACCCGACTTTGACAAACCTACCAATGATGATGATATTCCCAAAACCCCACTCGGTGGACATGGTGGGTTAATAAAATGACTCGACTGACGTATTAGATCCCACTGCGGAAAACGCTTTCAGTTACGCTACCGCTGCTCAACCTTGAGTATATGAGAAATCCAACTAGTTATGTATATACGATCAGAATGGAGATTTAGATGGGAAGATTGGATTCGGAAAACAAGAATAAAATAGTTCATGTAGCGTTAGGGATATGCAATTTGTTACCTATATCGGTGTGTACCGAGTCATGTTCTCTGTAATTCAAAACGAGTATTTTACTACAGTAATACGATACAAAGAATTGAAACGACTACAATGTGGGTGTGGCAGCGACGAAGAGAGTGTCACAGGCCAATGACATGCCGTTGGCTGACGTTGTGAATGGAATGTCTGTACCCAAATTAACGGTTGGCCAAGAATCTTTAACCCCGTTGGTGGTATGAGGAACACCAGTAGCCGAGAATGTACACTTGATACGAAAAACAAAAGTCAACAAAAGTCACACGCAAAACCCGTCCAAAATAAAGAATGAAACACCTACCTGAGCGAAATTAGTTTGTTTAGCCGAAGATTTCCAATCACTAGGAACCACAGGTGTCGGATAACCCAAAAAGGTAGTAGTAACCAAAGGAACAGGTTGATACAGAGTAAAACCGAAAACAGTTTCTTTCTTCGTATCGTTGAAATTGAAATTGAATTTATTGTGACCCTGCCCACCCCAAGCCCAACTGTCGTCGTTGTCTGATTGAGCTACTGTGAATTCTGGGATGGTTAGTTGAGCGTAGGGGACGACGGTTGGTGTGGGTCCTGGGACTGTTACTCCGATATGACCGTTTCCGGCTAGCGCTGGTAGGGCTGTCAAGAGGATGGGGAGGACTTTTTGGTATAACATGGTTTTGGTTTGCTTCTAGAGTCAATGACTTTGGTTCTGCGGTGTGGTGAATAACCTTTGAGTCGGTCAGATAAACCTCGTTCGTTGATGTTCCCCATTTTTGTTCAATAAACTATTGTAGTTTTCCCTTTGATGCTGGATTGTCAGGGGATTGAGTATACTCGATGCCTTTCCTTTGTTCCGGATAACCAATCTGATCTTCAACCCTTAAAGGCAAAAAGGGGAGATTTTGAGGGATGGTTTATCGTCAGGAGACATGAATTTGGTATTTCTAGAGCGGAACGTAAAGGTTATTTGGACCTCAACTGGAGCAGTTCAGAATGTCGATAGCTGGAATAGCTTGTAAGTTCTCCATCACCGAGTACATTACCTAAGGGCATTGTGGCAGGTCACAAATCTACGTCACTCACTCCGGATACTTGTACATCCTTTCACTTGATGGAATGTCATAGAAAAGTGATCAAATCCTTTGATATCCCATCTTTTGTCCATGTTGGTCTTCTAAACATGACGGGTGTTGCACATAAATAAGGAGTAAATCCTCGATAAGTCTTCTCTCTTTTACTTTCACTTTCAAATTACATTTTGCCACTGATCGATTTATTTGATCTTCCCTTCGTAATGAGTACTATATCTGATAAAGTTACTCAATTCACCCAACTCCTTCAAGGTCTTAATCTCAGTAAAGAAGATAGTAATATACTTTGGCGGGTACTCACCAAACAGAATAAAGATGAGTACAGTGTTGAAGTATTCCGGTCAATTGGGATAGAAGGTTTGTCAGCGCTTGAAGAAATGGAAGAGAAGATTCAATCCTGTGAAACTAATGTTACTTTAAGATACGATGGTAGTAGCGTTCCAATCTTTGAAAGTCAAATCATTCATGGTGAATATTTTGATTGTAAAGACCACAAAGACGTGTATGGAAGGATGCGTACTCAAGGTAAAATGTTTGATATTTGGTTTGCTCAAGAATTCAAACCTTCAGAGTGTGAGGAAAGCTGGTTCGAAGATGGTATCAAATTTAAATTTGATTCAGAGAAAAAAAAGGAGGTCATTGAGTTCATTAAATCTCAGGTTTTGGAGAATCCGTACAACGTAAAAAACAAGACCATGTCAGGTGTAGAATTCACTGATAATTCAAATAGATCGATGAGAGGAGAGCTCCTTCTATCCTTCAGAATAGGCTTTAATCAATTTTAGTTTGTAGTGGACACAATAATTCTGTAGGTGTTAATTTTGGAAATCGATGGATTGCGTGGAGAGATTACAGTCTTTCATTTCGAAAGAATAAAGCAAAATGTCGCTAGCCAGTTTGGTATCTTCAAAATCGAGTAAATCTGACTGCATTTATACGAGCGCAATTAATGTACAATCCATACTGAGGCGATTTCTGTGTATAAAGCTTCGCTTTTTTCACGTGTAGATTTCTTAATAATGCTCACGAACCATGTCTGAATGCCTCTATCATCCTAAAAAATTCGTGAAGCCTCCCTATGGAGTGGAGTTGGGTGTAAAATCAAGCATCCAAGAGTACTTTGTCAGCAGCTCACCCAGCGGTCTTCTTTACGATCAATCGTTTTTCCTTTGTTGCCGAGACAACGACTCGAAAATGAGAAGAATTCTCAGGAATGCAGACACTTGGATGCATGACAGCAAGTATAATGAGCGAGTAATTATCATGCGGTCATACCTGACAGTGTACTTAGGCTATGAATGTATCAGAATATAAGCGGAGTAGAAGTGTTCGAAAGAGGGATGTGTGAGAAATGCATCTTGAAAATATACCGTACAAATAAACAGTACGAATACAGGCACATAGTCTTCGGTCGTAAAAACAGGTCTTCAAACACATCCTCCTCCATCTCCTTTCATAGATCCACTGAAGACCTGGGAGATCGAGTCGATAAAGATAAGTAATTGTTTGAATACATCTTGAATAACACTCGAATTCGTATATGTATTCACTTGAATGTGGCGAAACACAAATGCCACTTTCCTTTCAATCTATGACACCTCCAAAGTAAAGATCCATTGTATACGAGATAGTATTGGATGTTTCACCAGGGAGAAATGAGAAAAGAGCTCTATGACGTTTTCATTGGTTCACCAAGTATAAATGATAATGGAAAAATTTCCAAAATATTTTTCAATAATTTTCCCCGTCGTCAAATCAAATTAAATCTTCATTAACTAATTAACGAAAACCCCAACTTTTTGATCATGTGTATGATACCGTATCCTATGGTACCCATCCATCCTCATATGAGAGATCCAAGATTCTCACCCTACACGCCAATTCCTTATAGTGGTCCCATCCCTCTTAATCAACTAACACTATCACCCCCTCCATACAGATGTTATCCCAACGGTCTACCTAATCCATGGGCCAGATATTCAGGTGAAACCTATCGACCAGCCGCTGAATCAGCTCATATCATTCACAACCGACCTCTCAACAATAATTTACACGCTCCACAAACTAATGGTGGGGGTTATACTACTCAATCTAGCCATTTTGGTACTCAGAACTCACACACCAATGGTGGTATCGGTAATGGTTGGAGAAACGGGAGTAAAAGTTGGAATGGTACTGGCACTGTCACACAATCTAGAGACGATTGGGATGGTTCATTAGGTAGATCTCATCGTGGTCATGAACCTGATCTCAATAGACAGAGAATAAGTTCAATGCCACCATGTGGTAGTGGTAGTTGTTGGTCAAGATCATGATTCCGTCCAAAGTTTACGTTAGTCACTGTACTGGTTATTGATTGTATGAGAATTTGTTGTTGTTTTTCTTAACCTTGTTTGTATCACTGATGTGTTTGTACTTTTATTTGTACTCTTTGTCTGTATTTATTGTGTCCTGTACGATAGTGAATTGATATCGTTATGCATCGTGAACCCAACATTCTAAGCTTGCCGTGCGACTTCAAATGGGTCTCTCATAGAATTCGTCCTTTCTCTATACTCCTCCCTGATAGATAATATAAATCAGTATGATAAGTGATTGTATGTCATGAGATCAGGATATGAAAGGTAAAACTCACGCAAACCTTTGTTTAAGGTCTCCCATTCTTAATTGAAGGTTCTCAAGTTGTGCGGCAAGAGTTACAATTGCATTTTGGTTGTTTTGTATCGTTTGCGCGATGGCTATATTTATTAACGGCCTTCTTGGACTTCGCTTACCTTGAGGAGAAGGTGTTTCATGTTGACGAAGAGAGATAACGACTCGATTGAGTTGCTGAACGATGTCAGTAAATTCACCAACGTGAGCACATGAAACTCACAGCGATCGTCTTCTTATATCTTTGTACCCTTTCTTCCAAAGCTTCAGCCGTCCGCGAAAAGAAACTGTAATTTATGTCAGTTTGAGACGAGTAAGAAGAGAATCTGTCAAACATACTCCTGTGGGAAATCTCGATGCACAGCTACCCTGACACCACGACCATCAACCGATTTAAACGTTTCCCAAATTTCTGCTATTTTCCTCAAATCGTTCTCCTCCGATAAGAACTTCTCTCTTAGTTGATTCAACGATGTTTGAAGAGATGTGAGACCTTGTGCCAAGGCAGCGTATTCCTATTGTCTTAAGTAATCCCGCGGCATCGATGGGAAGCAGACTCTACACACCTCATTTGCAGCCCTAACGTCCCCAGATGTTTGCCATATCGCTCTCCCTAGCCCTTCAACATTGATATCCGCGCCTGATTTTTGCGTTTTGATCCAAGAACTAAGAGTACATGAGCTGATGCAGATATTAATGAACTCACTCCATCTGTTCAATAGTCTTTTGAGCATTTTCGGGTAAATCTGCAAATTTGGTTGATTTAGTGATCCCAGAAGGACCAGCGTTATTTGTAGATTGATTCGACTGATTTGGAAACAAAGATGACGAATTAGGTTGTTGATTATTGGTATTCAGTGAGTTACCACCGAATAAATTAGATTGTGCTGGTTGAGTAGTCGACGCTCCAAATAAACTTGATTGAGCAGGTTGAGTCGTACTTCCGAATAAACCAGATTGTGCAGGTTGCGCAGTAGACCCAAACAAACTAGGTTGGGTTTGGGTAGTATTTTGATTATTCCCAAAACTAAATGCTGCACCAGGTTGAGTAGCTGGTTTACTACCAAACAGACCACCAGTTTGTTGAGCAGGTGCAGGTCCTGTTGAACCGAATAAACCTGTCGTTGGTTGGGCTGTACTACCGAACAAACTACCAGGTTGAGGTTGAGATGGTGCAGGTGATGACGTCGATGCCTGTGGGTTTCCAAACAGACTTGTGCCAGCTGCTGGAGCTTGGGTGTGAGGTTGGGCATTTGTACTTCCAAAAGAGAACGGAGAAGACGTCGCTGCAGCCGTTGGAGCTGCCGCTGGCTTTGCACCGAAACTGAAACTAGGACAAGTCAGTTGCGACGATCTCCTGTTTTGTTCTCGTTCTGAGACCAACTTACCCCCCACCAAACGACATATTGTATAGAGATGTTTTTATTGTTAAATCTCAAGAATAGAGCAGAACGTAAGTTGACTTCGATATCAAAACAAGTTAGGCGCGCTAAAGCCCGCCAAAATTCTCGTTAGGCGTGCGTTGCCACTCGTCGATAACGGTTTGTTGATCTCTTATAATAGCTTTCACTTTTCTTACTCCACCAATTCACTTTTCTTTCATTTTTCACATTCTCATTCACTCAAAAAACGGGGGAGACTTGATTGACTCCTTCCCGGAACATGTCGTCCGATCTGGACAAGTGAGTGAATGGACTTTCAAGAAGGATACTCACACTTATAGGCAAATCGCTCAATTAAAACGATGCGAGATCATACCAGAAGCTGCGGTCAAGGAGTTATGTATCAAGGCGAAGGAGATCTTAATGGAGGAAGCCAATGTTCAATATGTCGATAGTCCTGTGACGGTAAGCTACTTCTTCAGACCTAGATAAACTAGCTGACAAAACACCAAGATTTGTGGTGATATTCATGGTCAATTCTTCGATCTAATGGAACTCTTCAAAGTTGGAGGTTTCTGTCCTGAGACCAATTATCTTTTCATGGGAGATTTCGTCGATCGAGGTTTCTATTCTGTCGAAACATTCTTATTGTTATTACTTTTAAAAGTCAGATATCCAGATAGAATCACTCTAATCAGAGGTAATCATGAATCGAGACAGATCACGCAGGTGTATGGATTTTACGATGAATGTCAGAGGAAATATGGAAGTAGTAATGTATGGAGATACTGTTGTGAAGTTTTCGATTATCTAGCGTTGGGAGCTGTGGTTGATGGAAGGGTCTTTTGTGTTCATGGAGGTTTGAGTCCTGCGGTCACCAGGCTGGATCAAGTAAGTGATGTCGTGTGATGAGTAAGGGCTTGTTGACTAATGATATAGATACGTGTGATCGATCGAAAACAAGAAGTTCCTCATGATGGTGCAATGTGTGATCTGCTCTGGTCAGATCCTGATGGTAGGTCATTTGCTGTCAGAACTCTATTGACCGTCTCATAGATATCAGTGGATGGGGACTTTCACCTCGTGGAGCAGGATTCTTATTTGGAGCAGACGTCGTAGAGGGTTTCAACCACAACAACGATATCGAACTAATAGCTAGAGCACATCAACTGGTTATGGAGGGATATAAGTTGATGTTTGATAAACGAATAGTGACTGTTTGGAGTGCACCAAACTATTGTTATAGGTAAGTTGACCCTGGTCGAGATCCAGCTAAATGATTTAGATGCGGTAACGTCGCTTCCATCCTAGAATTAGATGAAAACCTTCGTCAAGAATATAAAGTCTTCGAATCGGCACCTCAGGACGCAAGATCGATACCCGCCAAAAGACCACATCTCATGGAATACTTCCTATAAAATTCAATATCAATTCATTGGTTCTATCATAGTTTTTATTTCGTTTTCAAAATTTCGACTTTCAGCATTTGTAGTGTGCATCTTATGCAATCGGTTTAACGTAGATACCGACGTAACGAGTTGTCACCATTGCGACGAGGAACATGATATCAGCTGCTATCAACCTTTTGGTTTGTGTTAGCGACTTTTGGGCTTTGATTCTCAACAAGAAAAGACTGTACTGACAGAGCTGACCCAATGCCCAACTTGGCATCTGATTGATTGACAGCCACCCACGTAGTTACCATCACTGGCCAAGCGAAGACTGTCCAGACAGTGTTAAAGTTCGAAGCGTGTTTCTGTAGGATTCGACCACTAAAATGGATTTTATCGTTTGGACTTAATTTGATAGGTTGTTCAAAGGGAGGTCTAGTGGCGGACGCAACGTAAAGAAATAGTGGAACCAGTAAAAGTATGGCAGCTGGACTTTAATCAGCAACACCGTGTCTCAGTGTAGGACTCACCAAATGTCAAGAAAAATCCAGTGATAGATAAAGCTTTTCCGATAGAACTAGAAAACGTCAAATCCCCATTAAAAAACTAATGTTGAACTCACGTAGGGAGATCCAGTTTCAAAACTGGATCGGTGATATTAGGTGTACCAGGGATTTGCCAAAAAGCGTTGAGCACACAAGTAGGTTCGTCAGGAGTGTTAACGAACCATTCGCACCAACCCCAAATACCGAAACCGTATCGTAAATCCATCGAGTTGTTGGTTTGGATAGTCAACAACCAAAATGCTTCATCTGGATTTCTGAGGGTCGAGGCTAGGGGGATGCTGTCGAATATCACTAGATAGGTGAAGAGCGTTACTAGACTCGTTAGGCATAATGAGAAGAGGTGGTAGACGATTGTTAGGTTTAGACCTTCGGCGGAGTCACACATTTTGCTTGGACAAACGTTGAGTGTAGATTACGGTGTGCGAAAAGAAAAGCATGTTGATTACTTGTATTGCCAAATCTACCTGTTTCAGAATTTACTGATAAAGGAGGTTTTTCAGTGGTCAGACAAAGGTGAGCCATGATCAAAGCAGAGTCAGCCTGTTCATAATCTTAGAATTGATTACATGGAGCGGACGAAGACAACACACAATACTGCATCAAATTTACGTACTAAAACCTGCAAGAGAAATACAAAATCAGGTAATATACACACAGTATGAGGCAAATTCTTGATCGTCGTTATACTGATGGAAGGAGCAAGAGAGCATATGAATTGTCATTAGATAATTCGGAGTATCAAGCACCCTTGAACCCATCGTTTTTATTCGTATGATGGGTGAGCCAGCCGATATCCTGGTGGATATTGTCTAGTATGTAATCGGTAGTGATAGCCCAAGGGTTCCGTAAGGTTACGCTGAACTGTATTAGTTCTCATGAAACTTCATGGTTTGCTAGCTTACACGTTTTGCCCGTTTGAATTCACGGAGCTAGACAGTACACCATAGCTGTGTCCTGGGAGTAGGGTAGTGGTAGTGTAATTGGTACTCAACACCAGTGGTAAATTCGTATAATCTTGAATGATTGCCCCTGTGCTGACAGTCAGTAAGTCAATTTCGGCTTTTAAAGGAATTTACTGACAGATCTGATCTTGAGATGAACTGAAAACTCTTTCATCGATAGATGGATAGCCAGAGATGAAGCTCATAGCTACGGAAGGAGAATCCCCTGCAAATAAACCATTGCTTTGGTCACCTTGGAATCCCATTGCAAGAGCTGCATGTTCATATGCACCAGGCCACCAGATATCGGTAGAGTCATCACTACTTCCACTCTCCACATCTGCCCATTGAACAGTTGAAGTAACAGGTGACAGATTGTTTTTGGTGTCATACAACGTAACTTGTGTTGAAGTGCAATGAGCATCAACTGCACAACCTGAGAATGAGCTTTTTACCCAATCTGGATTCACGTGAACGAGAGCAATGATAGCGGCTGCGAACCAACAATCCGGTAAAGTTCTCTGATGAACATCATTCATACTTGGTGAACCTAGGAATAATGGTCCTCCAGCGATGGGTGTAGTTCCAGTTTGATCATCTCTAACTGGAACGGCGCCACTTTCGAGAGCGACTTTAGTTGGTGAGTTCACAGCCCGTATACAGTGGTGTACTTACTTGCCAGTAGAAACAGGGTAAGAAATCGTGAATACATTCTCAAGTCTTGTGTCTGGACTAGTATGTGACACCTTACCGAATGTCTCACTCATCCTTGTATTATAGTAATGTATTAATAGAAGGGGAGTCTCATTGAGCAAGATGAATTTCCCCTCCCTTTGGGCGGTGATGAGAAACCCTGTAAATCGGATTACCGACGATCACTCTCGCCCCTCAAGAGGAGTCAATAATCGATGATATACAAGTTGAGCCTAACTGTCAGGAGATTTGGGACCGAAGTATCGCTTGCCAACATCGGGTTTCAAACCTTTTGCTTCAAAATCTTGAATCGAGGATTTCTGCATTCTATGTCGGACTAGGTCCTTCTAGCTTTTTTCATTACGTCCCTTCGTTTCATCCCTGCTTCAACACCTATCCCGCCGAAAACAACAGCAACTCCCAACCACTGACCAGCAGTAAGTTTATGTCCGTAAACCACGACACTCAACAACATTGTGAACATTTTGCGTGTGACCGTCGTCATGACGAGAACGACACTACCGAAAGAAGCCAACGTTTCAAAAATGAATAATTGTCCTAATCCACCTAAAAGTGCGTATGCTGATAAAGGTAGGATAGCGGTTGGGTGGGTTTGAAGGAAACGTAGGGAAGTTAATACTGCTGGTTGGGAGAATTGCATTGGAAGTCGATCTGTTCCTGTGAGTAACGATGGTAAGAAATGGGAGGGAAGTGGAAGGAGTAGAGCAGGAAGCAGTAGAGTTTGTTGAAGTAACGACATGATGAACATCATCTGTTGACCACTGTATCCAGGATATAAAGCGAATATTTGATCTTGTGTCGAATTGGTAAGACCATCGATAAGTAGACTGTAGATCAGCTCCCTCCAGAACTGAAAAAACTCACTTGATCCCCAAAAGTGTTAAACCCCATGCACTGTCACCACCTGGACCACCCTTTTTCTTCCCTTCAGCGAATAGCATGAACATGCTAATTCCAATTGTAACCAAAGCAACAACGAGATATTTATGTGGTGAAAATCTTCGTCGATAGAGTAAGACATTCAGAAAAAGTACCGGAATGAGTTTGCAAGACTGAGGTGGTTAGTACGGTTTGTAGTGTCAAACAATTACCTTTCCAAGTACCATAGTTGGGAAGGAGATATGTCGTAGAGCAAGGAATCCAATAGGTCCTGCTAAAGTCTGAAAGAGAGAGACCTGTAACAAAAGTACTGTCAAACTTCTCTTCTTGACATCCTTCTTCTCATCCGGTGTACTAGTATCCTTGCTGAACAGAGTCGAAAGACCTAACACCGACATCAAACTCTTTCCACTACCAACAGAGCTGATTGATAGATAGGTAAACGCTGAAAGACTGGATGCTAGTGCTTGAGCATAATTGAGGAATAACGGTGAAGGGAATTTATCTTCTTGACCATGATGTGGATGGATCGAGGGGAAAGGCTTTGACACTGATGATTAGATTTGACGAATTGTTAATTCAACTTACATCTCTCTTGAGCTATTGCCCATAGTAAGAAAGCTCCATATACACCAGTTACGCATATAGCTAAACGCAGTATTCCCATCTGGGGCCGGAAAATATCGAGAGACGAGGAATAAAAGACAAAAGAAAAAGAAAGAATGAAACAAAAAATAACTTAATTGTGAAACTTTGAACATTTGAATTGGAAAAAAAAGTAAAAGTCGCGTACAGTGCAACGTGTCACGGCGAGCAGTGAGATCATTGAGAATAGTCAAGAACGTATGCATCAAGAATGAACTTTTATCTATAATATATCTAACTTATAGCTCATCTCTTGGAATCCCATGTGAAAATGCATCGACGAGTTCTGACGTTAGTCATGGATCAGCAACATGAAAACTCACTTTTTCTCGTCGAAGCTGAAAGATCCGTTGGTAAAACTACAGTGTAGTCTATGAACATATCTCCTTGAGGTACATCTGAGAATGCTGGCATCTGACTATTAGCGCATGCTGGTGTAATCTACTCACTCCTTCACCTTCGACAACCTCAACTTCTCCAGGTTGAGTAGTTCCTGTCCTACCCACCGTTATTATTCTACCATCAAGATGGGTCAAATTGCGTTCAAAACCGAGTAAGGCCTGTTGGAGTAATCAGTACCAGTCAATCATGAAGACTTTTAAACGAAACCAACCTCCGCAACACTGAGTGAAACTCGACCAACCAAACCAGACTCTTTCCTTGTCCACATTCCTTCACCTTTAGCCCTCTTGCTCCTAACTCTAACCACTACATCTCCAGCTTCCCAATCAACACCTTCATCAGCTTCACCATGGAAGACTTCCTCGTATCCCTCAGGAGCTCCAGCAGGTATATGAACAGCAAGTGTGTGTTGAGTTTGAACCGTCTTCTCCATATGACATTTAGGACATGGTTTCGTGATCTGTTCACCTTTTCCTGAACATTTCGGACATCTACTTAGTCAATTCGTTTCCAACAATCACACTCACGTCATTTGAACATTAGTGAACATCCCTGGGAAAACTTGATGACGCTGAACAACAACCCCTTGACCTTTACATTGACTACATTGTGATATATGTTGCGAAGAGAAAGCACCGGATCCATGACAATTCGTACAGATGATTTTTCGTGGAATTTGGAACTTTCATATTGTCAACAACACATTTTGACATACTTCAAAACCACTCACCTCAACCGTCCTACCCATATACATGTCTGCTAAAGTTACCTCTAAATTCGTTAACATCCCAGGACCTCGTTTCTCCTGCTGCTGTCCACCACCTCCGAAGAATCTTGAAAAAATGTCATTAGGGTTTCCACCACCTTGTTTCTGAGCTTCATGTTGTTTAAGACCCTCTTCTCCTCTTCGATCGTATATCCCTCTCAGCTGTCTTGCATGAGCGAAGATCGAAATCAAAGTCTGACATAGCTAACCTACCTCGTCATCCGATAACACCTCATATGCTATAATGTAATTACTCAGCCAACTTCCGCAGCTCCTAGCTATTCGACTCACCCTTCGACACCTCTATAAATTTCTCATGAGCAGCTTCATCAGGATTAATATCTGGATGATATTTTTTGGATAATTTCTTGACACGTCAGCAAGCTCTCACAATCTTAAGACTTACTCTATAAGCCTTTTTGATATCTGCGTCTGAAGCGTCACGTTTGACTGTACCAGGTTAGTATATGCATTACACCATGGGCACTCACCTCCTAGAACGTTGTATAGATTTTGAGCTGCCAAGCATCCTGATAATAATAGCAGGAGATTGAATATGAAGAATGAAGGCAGCATTTGGATAAAGTAAAAGTCAACAAAATATTAATGATTAAACGCGATTCAAATCTCTAACTCCACCTTGTACTTTAGCAATGTCGAAATGAATTTCATTCAACAGATTCAATCTGAATTACAAGATGACGTGGATCAATTGAAAGATCAAGAGGGATGGGATGAATCTACTAAACAAGGTGTTGATGAATGGATTCAAGATACTGGGTTTATTGCAAGGACTTTAAAGGTATCTAACCGCACGAAATCACAGCTGACATCTTAGAGAAATAAGGATGACATCGATGCGACTTTGTTATCTTTACTTGATATTCTATCATCTAGAGTGTCGCTCTCTCTCCATTCAGCTATACCATCTCCGCCATCAGATTCTTTATTCTTCTTTCTACCCAAACCTTTCAAACATATCGCTGTCATGACTTTACGTGAGGTAAGGCGGATAGACGGAACGTTAGATGACATCAAAGATTGGGTTTGGTGGGCTTTAGAACTTGGTAGAAGGGTTATGAGAGGCTATCCTAATGGGTTCGACTTGGTTATCGATGCTGCTGGCGCTGGGTACAGGAATATGGTAAGTCGTAGATGTCAATCTTCATTACTGATATTCTAGGAACTTGAATTACTCCCAACGCTCATGTCAGTCGGTCATAATTTCCCTGGGTTAATAGAAAGAGTCTACATCGTAAACGCTGGATGGACTCATCGAAACATGTGGAAGGTCATCAAGAGAGTACTCCCACAAAGGGCAGTCGAGAGGATATCCTTCACCAACGACTTGGATCTACCTGTTCAATATGGTGGTAAAATTCCATGGGAATTTGACAACTCAGTTTTCAAAAAGTATTCTCGTCCAATATCAACCTATCCTACCATCTATCAACCGAGAAGATCATCTTTTACCTCACAAGCTTCATCGGAGGATCAGGAAACGACTGCTATACAAAGAATCAAATCTTTATCAGATTTTCATCTTTATTTGTCTCCTTCAAGATTGGCTCATTTGGATTTACTCTCTGATGATCCTCCATCAAGAATACCAAAATCCTTATCATTCAGTACTGTGAAACGACAGCCGTCATATTCCTCAAAACTACAACAACATCATGCGAAAGTTTTAGCACTTTATCGAAAACCCATAAAACCTGTTGAGGTGACCACGCCAATATCAGCTTTTTCAACCAATAATCCATGGTTTGGTTATCCAGCAATAAAGATATCCGACTCAGAATCAACCTCAACATCGATTCGACCTCGATATCCAAGAAATCGCAAACGTGATCTAGTCAAGACACTGTTATTCCTTTTTATTTTAAGGATTCAATCTTGGAGAGATGGTATTGAAAGATTTTTCGGATTAGGGGGAGGAAGTGATAAGGGTGAAATGGTCAAAGCTGGACTCGGACCCTCGGAGGGATTGATCAGATCTGCTAAACCAGAAAGACGATCTTTGGATAGAGATTGGCTTTGGATGCTTGTTGGTTTTTTACTTATGAGGGGTAGTTGGACTAGGGTTGTTACTTCACCTTTAGAGAGTGTCAAGGGAATCTTTGGATTGAATTGAGTAAAATTGAATTGTATCGTATTTCTTTGTAGCTTTTAGATATTTGCCACTTATGGTCGAGTGACACCTCCCTCCCATTAATCATCTTGTTCTTCTTTGTCATTTACTCATGTATTCTACTTAATCATGTCTTTAGCAGATGCATTACAGCTACCAACAGAATCTCGAAGAGGTAAGATATCCTAAAGAACAGTGCTTACCCGTTTAGATCTCGCACTTGCATTACTATGGTCCCTACCTCGAGAAGGTAAGTGCAACAATTGATCATAACTAATGGATCAGAAATTGTCGACTTTCACACAAGGATAGGATGCATGCTACAGAAAGATATCGTCGGTGTAAGTCACAGGAAGCATTATCAAACTAATATCAAGTCGTTACCACCTGAAATCGGTTGTCAAATCCTAGGATATCTTGAGGTAGATCAAGTTCTTCAATGTGGATTAGTATCAAAGAAATGGTTAAAACTATGCAACGAACAATCGCTTTGGATTCAATTCTGTCAGAATCAATCACCAAAAATACGACCTACACATACGACATGGGCTGATTTGACTCTACATCGACATTTACTTCAACCGTCACAACCTAACAACGACAACGTTTCTATTGATGAAGGGACTGAGAATGATGAGGGCACATGGGATGTTATAGCTTCACAAGGTGGAATGGGTGGTGGTGGTGGACTGGATCCTTTGGGTATGTCATTTGGATTAAGACGTTCAGTCTGGGAAAGAGGTTCAAGTTCTGGGTTTCTACCAAATTATCATCAAATCCAACGTCCAAAATTGACCTTTCAATCATCAATCTTGGAATCACCACCGATTTTATCTCATTTACCTTTACCAACTACCAATCCTTTACCTAATTATAAACATTTATATCTGATTCATCAGATTCTATCAAGAAGGATGGGTACACCACCACCTCTACCACCTGGACGTCATATTTCAAAATACAGATCAGACAGACCAATCGAATTGACCAAACCACATCGATCACCTGTACACAAAGTTCTTGATGATATCTCATCATCGAGAGCTAATGGTTTACCAGGTCATACTGAGGTTATCTATTCGTTAGAACTCATTCACCAGCATATGAAGATCAGTTTAACGAATAGTAATAACTGTTGTCATGGTCATGTTGAATCGACAAGAGAGACCTTGATTTCAGGTCGCGATTGGTTATTATCAGGTTCAAGAGATAGGACTCTACGGTTATGGCAATTATCAATACATCCTCGCGTAGTCAGAATATTCAGAGGTGGTCATAACGGTTCCGTATTATCCCATTTCGTCGTCCAAAGATCACATAAAGTCACGGCTATCAGTGGAGGAAGTGACGGGTCGATTGCAATTTGGGATGTTGAGGGTAGTGATGCCCCGGAAAAAATCATCGAAGCTCATACAGGTTCCGTTCTTTGTGTCCAGGGGAACGAGGAACGATTTGTTAGTTGTTCAAAAGGTGAGCTTGTAGTTTGTTGATCGATGCTGACATCCAGATCAAACTATTAAAGTATTCGATACCGAGACATTGGAAGAATTACTTACTATCGGTGAAGTTCATCGTCAAGGTCCGCGGAATCCTGTCAACGCTGTCAATTTGTCGAAAGACTATGTGTAAGTGATCCCTCAATATTGGCTTTCGAATCTGACACCTCACTCTCAGCGTCTCCTGCTCCGGTGACAAATCTATCAAAGTATATTCGATTCATACAGGATCATTGTTAGCCGCCTATCAAGGGCAACAAGGTTTTGGATCCATCGATTTCGATCCAACACCCAAAGGGAATCTCAGAGGAACGATCATAGGCGGTAGATCAGACGGAACAATTAAATGTCTACATCTAGTAGAAATACCTTATCGAAATCGTAAAAACGAAATAGTCGAGCGTGTAGGTGATTTAACTATCCAAGACATGTTGGCGTTGGATGAAGAGGATTATGGTGGTTCTGAGGATGTTGATATGGAAGAGAAAGAGTTAGATTTCGATACTTTGGGTTTGAGTGAAGGGTTGTTGTTACAGGATGGACCGCTTTATTGGGCCGAATGCGTTTGTCAACCTAGAAAAGCGAATGCTTCTCTGTGTTACGAGTGTCATACCAGACCCCATAAGGAGTTAGTCAGATCTTTGAAATTAGGTCAGAAATATACTATATCAGGGAGTTATGATAATCACGTCAAGGTTGGTTTTATCATTTCACGTCAAAAGATGTGATATTCACTGAAACTGACTTGATACTTTAGATTTGGGACAGACAAACTGGCAGATTCCTAGCTGATCTATCGGGGGTTCATACAGGTAGAATCTTTTCTGTTGTAGCTGATAAAATGAGAATCGTAAGTTCAGGTATAGACAATCGAATCGTTGTATGGGATTTTTCACAAGGTTTAGATACTGCTTTTGTACAACCGTAAATTAAATAGAAATTAAATAGAAAACATGTTTGTAAGTTTGTATTGGAATGTGATGAATGATGCATGTACCATTTCTAGGTGTTGATCAAAGAACGAAACTATCTAAATCGTTTTCTTTGTGTTTCATAGGTGCCGAAGGACTGGCTAGAGTTTTATGTCGTCTAAATGTTAGTGATTGTTCGGTTGGATACACATACCTTTCACCAGCAGCTTGACTTGGGAAAGAAGCGAATAAATCTGGATGTTTAGGTAAAGGTTGTTCTCTAGATCGCTCGTTGATGAACACCGTGTATAAAATTTGAAAAGAAAAGGACTAACGAGAAATAAGAATGTTTCCCCGCTTCTTCAGCTGTGATTCTTCTCTCTGGATCATAACATAAGAGAGAAGTCATTAATGAATGACCCTCAGAAGTTAGATATTTGAATTTTTGTCTGAGAGTCGAGAACCTAACAAGAGCTGTAGTTAGTATCTGAGTTACAACTTAAACGATGGTACTCACGGTAGTCCAATTGGATTTAACGACTTCACCAATGGTAACGAGGAATATCCTGGCCAAACGTCATCATTAGGTTTACCTAGGAGTGAGAAGATCTATAAGGAGTTAGATTATATATGTTTATCAGAACATCGTGGATGTAAACCTACTCTATTGATTTGATCG
The DNA here is from genome assembly GCA_001599715.1 of Phaeotremella fagi. Lineage (NCBI taxonomy): Eukaryota > Fungi > Basidiomycota > Tremellomycetes > Tremellales > Phaeotremellaceae > Phaeotremella > Phaeotremella fagi. Next base: position 673,493 of record BCHU01000011.1, read on the forward strand.
ATTTCTCCACGACCAGGAAATAGCGCTTCTTTCTGAATCAATTCTGCAAAGATACATCCCACAGACCACATATCAACAGCGGTCGAGTATTCTTTTGCACCAAGTAGTAATTCAGGTGACCTACGATTTTGGTTGTTAGTTGAGTCATACTCCCAGAAACCAGCTTTAACTAACCTGTACCAAAGTGTCACGACCAACTGAGTCATTTCACCTAACGGATCACCGAATTTACGTGCCAATCCAAAATCAGCTACTTTGATCTGACCTCTGTTGTTCATTAACAAGTTTGAAGTTTTCAAATCTCGATGCAACTGTTATTTGAGTTTGGATTTAGTCTTGGTTCGATTGGATTGGAGTTCACTTACGATCCAATTCGAATGACAATGATCGACAGCTGATAATAATTGTAACATTATGGTTTTAACTTCAGATTGTAGAAACGGATGAGGCATATCCGCCAATAAAGTTTTTAAATCATGTTCAATGAACGGCATGACGATGAAGATTCTATGGAAAGTAGATGCGTCTCATCAGTAACAAAATTCGCCAAAGCAAACAAAATGGACTAACTGATTTAAAGTATCTCCCACAACGATTTCTCTAACCCCAACAACATTCTCATGATCACCAGCAACCATCAAAGCCATAACCTCCCGTAAACTAGTAATAGGAAACCCCTGTCTCTCTTCTTCAAGTTTCAATTTCTTGAGTGCATAGATTTCGTTGGTTTCATTACATTTCGCTCGAAACACGATCCCATAAGTCCCTTCTTCGATGTGATTCAATCTGGTATAATTGTAAACTGATCGACATGGAAGTAACGGTGGATGAGATGATCGTTTGGGAGTTAGATGTGATCTCCTTATTTGGGGGTTGGACAGTGAGGACGACGGTGTGGTGGGTCTCGATAATGCTGAAGGTGAATTTGCGTGCTCGGGTTTACGTAGTTGTTTTGGACGTATTATTCTTTTCTTCGTTGTTGAAGATGGTGAATCTAGTCTCCTTTTACTTGGTCCTGCTATAGCGTTCTCCTCCATGCTGGGTATGATGGTGGTTGAAATAGTTTAGAGAGTAGCAAACGGAAAATGCGACACCAAATTGTTAACTTTGTTGTTGAGATTTTGCCACGTGGTTCGAAAGATATTTTCAGATTTTTGGATCAGCGATTCCTTCCTATTCCTTACATATTTACAAAAATATCAACAACATCATCTATATAGAGATGACTAGTACAAGTAGAGATAGATCCCCATCTCCAGATTCAGCTACTAGACCGAACAAGAAAATTCGTCAAGAAACTTCATCAATAAATTTACCAACTGGTGAAATCCTCGCTGAACATCATCAAAAATATCTTCATTCAACGCCATACAAACATGCAGTCATAAGTGGATTACTAAGTGATGAATTGGTCAGTTGGTTCGCCTCCTAACTTGACTGGAAACAATAACTGACTCGTATGTAGCTCGAATCTGTAGTTGAAGAATCACGATCATACGGGATCAGAGGGGAGGAGGACAGTCTACCAGGCTGGGGATGGGAACAGAAAGAGACTGATATCTATAAAATCCAACAGACACCTGATTTAGCTTCTTTGTCGGTTGATCATCTACCTGAAGCCACTTTGGATTCTTTGGTTCAACTCAGAAAATTGAAGGATTGTCTTTATTCTGATGAATTCAGATCGTTCGTTAGGGAGGTTACTGGATGTGGACCACTTTCAGGTTTGAAAGCTGATGGTTCTGTTGGACTTTATACCAAGGGGTAAGATTAGCTACAGAAGGTACTTAATTGATGTCGTTGTAGATCACATTTACTTCTTCATGATGATTCGATTTCGACGAGATTGATTTCCTACATCCTCTATCTACCCAATTCACCCAAAGACGCTCCAAACTCTGACGACCCTCAACTGAAACTCTCATCAAACGGGAATTTCCATAAAGGATGGAAAAAAGATTGGGGAGGTGGATTAGAATTATACCCAGTTGAGAACGGTGATGAAGTTGGTTTACCGTCAACGAAAAGGAGTTCAGTGATTGATGTGACCTGGGGTCAAATTGTTTTCTTCGAGGTTCAACCGGGTAGAAGTTATCATGCTGTTGAAGAGGTATTCGTTGGTGACGGGAGACAAAGACTCGGGATTAGTGGATGGTAAGGTCGCCCTTTTGGATGGAAAGACGAAAAGCTCATGGAAATAGGTTTCATCGACCGATCGAAGGTGAAGATGGATACGATCCAACACCAATAGCTAAAGATCTGAGTTCACTAGCCCAAATCGTTAGTAAACCTCCTTAAAGTGAGACCAGTTCTAATGCCGCCAAAAACAGACATCAGCACCAACGGTCCCATTCACCACCTACGAAAACCCTCCTCCTCAAGGTCTCACCCCAACCCACCTAAAATTCCTCTCCAACTACCTAAGTCAATCTTACCTTACCACTGAAACCCTCGAAAAACTTTCTGGTCAATTCATCGAAGCCTCCGAAATAGTTTTACACAACTTCCTAAAACCCGAATTAGCTTCATCCATCAAAACCCAAACCGAATCTCTCGATTCGGAAACCAACGAATCAAAAATCGAACCTTCGTTAGGTGAAACTCTAGAATGGAAAATCCAAGGACCAACTTCGAAACATCGTTATCTAACTTACGACCCCAAATCCAACTCCACCACACCACTTGAATCAATTCTCAAAGACCTACTACCTTCAGAAGCGTTCAGGGCATGGTTATCAGTAGTTTCGTCGCTCGCACCAACGGCGTACAGGGTTGAAGGAAGACGATTCAGAAGAGGTCAGGATTACACGTTGGCCAATGGGGAACCTACCTCTGGTGAAATCAAATTAGATTGTTTGTTGGGTTTAACGCCTTGGGCTGACGTCGCTCCTGGAAGCGATGCTGAGGATTTGTTGGTTGAGAATGGAGGGTGGGAATGTTACGTCGCTAGTCCGGATGAGGACGAGGATCCGGCTGTTTATCAGGGTGGGGGTAAGAAGGCGCCAGTCCGTGTTGACGAGGTTGGGGGGTCGTCTAAATCTGAACCATCACCGGAAGATGATATCAAATCTAAAGAAAACGGACCAAAGATCACCATGGGAGACACTGAACTCGAATTTGATCCTGATCAATTCTCACCCTCAGATTTCGATTCAGATTCAGAAGACGGGGACGGGGATGAAGATGATGGTCCACTCCTAACACTCCCTGTATCATTCAACAAACTCTTGCTAGTACTCAGAGATCCTGGGGTTATGAGATTCGTTAAGTATCTCAGTGCTTCGGCGCCTGGGAGTAGATTCGATTGTGGGGGGGAATGGGAGGTTGGGGTTTTAGAGGAGGACGAGGAAGAGGAGTAGATGATGGGTGTTTTATATCATGCATTGTATTTACATCGTTCTTTTTCGTTCCCCAGTCAAGATCTTCTGTCGTGTGCGTAGTCAAATAAACCTATCCATACGATATCTTTTTAACATGGTTTAGCCCAAGTTGAAGTGTTTTCCTAAAGATGTTATCAGTAAATGGTGCACCTCCCACCCTATAAGACGGTACCCACCTTTATAGCAGCTTTATCAGAATCAGAAACACCATCGGAAATCTTGAGAGAAGCCATCGAAGCGCTTGGTCCTTCACCGTTCAGAAGTGTTTCCGCACTTCACATCAGTTCAATCCCAATGTCACACTTACGATTCAATAATGTCAACAATCAATTTACGACACAAATCACCTGAAAGGGATTCACGAACGACAACACGAAGAATCTCGACGTCTTGAACATTCTCTGGAAGTGGGTAACTAATCGATTCGTCAGTCCTCAGTTCGATTCTCAAAACGAAAGCACACTCACTTTGGAACGATCCAACCGATAGTTCGTAATTGAGTTTGCATCCAATGTTGTTTCAAACCCGGATATTGTTTCTTGATAGCATCAGTGAAACGGAACGAAACAACTGGTAAACCTTCTTCGTAGAATTCGGCATCTTCTTCGTTGAATGGTGAATGACCATGAGCGACTTTTTCAGCTGCCGCTGCAATCGCTGAACCAACTGGTTGTGATTTTGGTCGATGGATGTTTGAAAGGATCGTGAAATATCCTGACCCGTCTAAGGCTCTTGATAAGAGTCTGGCTTTGGCTAAATCGTTTTGCATGATTCTTCTGTATCCTGAGAAACCGAGATTGAGGACTGGATTTGTCAGTGGGTGCATTATTGCTTAGCTTACAATTGAACATTTGACCAAGAATTGGATGAGCTGGTCGACTGAAATTGAGATTGAAAGAGTAATCGGTCTACCATCAGCGTTGCCAGTCATAATCAACCTACAGCTCCAAGATAGTGCAATTCAAAGATCAACTCCTTAGGAAGATATTCTTGACCTCTCCAAATGATCCATCCAACACCAACGGAACCTGAAATTAGCTCTTGTCCAAATAACTCAAAACCCACTCATTCCGTATTTATGACCAGAAGCGTTGATACTTTGAACACGAGGGCATTTGAAATCCCAAACGTATTGCGGGTAAGCGAAAGGAGCGACGAAACCACCTGAAGCTGCGTCGACATGGATAGGAACGTGGTTTCCAGTTTCTTCTTCGTATTTGTCTAGAGCGGCTGCGACTTCTTGGACGTTCTCGAAAACTCCCGTGTAAGTTGATCCGAGAATACTGAGGGTAAGTGGAAGTTGGTTTAGGAAGGACATACACAAAGACACCGATAGTGTTCTCGTCGACATATTTCATCATGTTCTTAGCTGACATGACGTAGTTACTCTTATCGTCAGTGAATGTTCAACATATCCCAGCTCACCTCTTCATCAACAGGAACCAATCTAGTTTCAACTTCGAAATAACGAGCGAATTTTTCAAGAGCGACTTGAGCTTCTGCACCCATAACGATGTTTGGTCCAGGGTTATGGATGTCTTTACCAGCATCTTTCATCTTCTTTTGCCAACGTCTTTTCAAAGCTAATCCACCTAGCATGATAGCTTCTGATGAACCTGTGGTAGCTGTTCCCATTGCGGTAGCTTCTTTGGGTGCATGCCAGAGATGGGAGATCATTGACTGGGCGTTAGTGGTGTATAAGAGGGGTAGCTTACGATACAACGTTCTGTCGTCAGTTTTGGTCATTCACTTAGACTTACCATGAACAGCTTGTGAAGTGCTGGAAAGGTTAGTTTAGGCTTCCGGATTGATTAACAATAAAACCTATCTTGGGTATTCATCTTGATCGACAAGATTCTGTTATCAGCTATGCATTATTTAGATCGACTTACTTTGTTTAAATTCTCGGTCATGAGTTTGGTACATTCTTCTGGAACCCAGGTATGAACGAAACTTTCGTTAGTCCAGTTTCAATCGGGGAAAACTCACGAAGCAAGATTCATGTTAGGGTTACCGTCTGTATGTTAGTTTGAGCTTTGTAATTAAAACTAACCAAGCTCGAGTTCATCCTAAATTGGATTGTTAGATAGAATCAGAGAAAACCATCCCAATACGTAACTAAACTTACATGTAACAAGGTGTAAGCGACTTTAGCATCGATACCATCGGTGGGAATGCGGTATTTTGGAATTTCTATTTGAACATCGTATCTAGAAGTGTAAGGGATGTCGTGGAGGTCTTGTCTGGTGGAAGTAGGTGTTAGTCTCCAGTCATTGAGAGGACACCTACCTTCTTCCAGCGTGTTTGTGAATTGGATGATCTGCAGCTTGACGAATTAACTTGTCAGCGTCGATGTGTCTACCTAAAGCCATTTTGTGTGGAGTTGAGTAAGAATGAGTGTATATATGAGAAGTAAGAGATGGGAATAAACGTTGTTTATATCTATCTATCTATATATACTCTAGTTATATGCTGTACAAGTACCCGTACACAGTCACCGTCACTCACAACTCTTCTCTCACGTTTGTTCTGAAGCAACAACTTTTATGCTCATGACATCATTACATCGTGCATCTCAAGGCACGGGAGTTTCAAATCTATTTTGGTTTGACGGTGATTGCCACTTAACGTGGTCGGTGCGAGGGTATGAATAATGCCGATATTCCGAAGGTGTACACAATTACTTGTACCTCTAGACGTCTCTACCTCTCTATGTTGTACCATTGTCAGAGTAAGAATTAGAGTCATCAAAGTCAACGGTGAGTGCTATTCTTCCTCCCCCTCCCCCCTCCCCTCCTTCCTACCACCCCCTCTGCATATGATTATTACGAAGAATCGCTACTCGAGATAACCTTTAGGGGTTGAAGACGACTCAATCTATCTATAGTGAGTAGCATCTTCATTCAAGTCTTATTTCGATCATACTAACTATCCTTCAGCCCAAATTTATGATGCACTACCATTACCCAACTTCCCCTTGAACTCCTTCATAACAGATCGAGTGGGCACTAACACTTCGAGCTAGACAAGTAGATTTCTTTCAAGTGGATTTCCATCCATTTCCTTGGCGTAATCGTAAGTCATTGTCTCTCCTCTTTGTTCCTTTCCATACCACCCGCCTATGATTATGAAAAAACGACAAGCATATACAGGATCCCTTCGGGGACTTGACTTGATCCAATACACCTGTATGATGGCGCTACAACCACACTAAATACCATTGACAAACGCTGACATCTAACACGTTTATAGAGTAAGCTTTTCCCCTTTTATCACTACCCTCCCATCCAACTCTTCTTTCAAGATTCAAACCATACCGTCTTAAGCTTTACGGCACGGTCGACATCAAATGTATATAACAATGTCTTTAACCCTATGAAATTGATCATTCCTACTTGATTCGGATTTTGGCGGAAGGAAAATCAGACTCTGACATCTCACCAGTGCCTGCGCATCACCACCACCACCATCATCAATCCCGTTACCCCAACCCAATGAACAATCGAAGAGAGAAAACTGTCAAGCAACTGGAGATTGAGTAGGTTTGGCAATCGGTGACACCACTGACATTTAGTTCATTACCTTCAATGGATCTCCATAAATATTATGACCCTCCGTCGCCTTTGACTTCCGAATCATCAGCAGATGAACTCGATCTTCCATTCAATATCGGTTCCAATTCTGGAAACAAGTTAATTGGTACCTCGCACTGGCAGCGTCAAGGCAAAATGTACGCTTGGGGTCCAACGTATGAAGACGCCGTAGCAGATCGGTACTCCCGAAAGAGACTGAGTATGATCGTCCAACAACTCCTCCCAGAATCAGCTACCGAACTTGGTCTCCCCGTTCCAGAAAACATCATCGAAGCAGACAGGAATCGAAGGAAAAGGAAACGTCAACGTCAAGAAGACAAGGAGTTCATCCTTCCTCATCTTTCCTCCCCACCACCTCCCTTGGTCACAGATAGCATGTCAGCGTTGTTAGCTATTCCTCGAAACTATATAGACGTAGTTTCGAGTCCAGCTTTACGACATGCGCTAGGGGATGATGGGATGGAGACTGGACTTTTGAGGACTGCTGGGGAGTTACTGGAAGGTGAAAAAGGGCTCATGCAGTCTTTGGGACGGTTACGAGAGGTTCTTAGAATGCGGGTTGCAGATGTTCCGCCGGACGTTAAACCACCAGCAATGACCGAGGATACACCTACGCCGATCCCACCACTTCCACATGTTTCTGATACCGATAATCTTTGGAGGGTTACACAAGAATTACTCCAAAATCAACCTACACCTAATATCACATACACCGTCACACCCGAAGGAGCAGCAGCTCCCTCAGCAGCTCCAACGGTACCCATCACACCGATTCAAAAACTATTCACAGCCCCCACAGGATTAACGTTCAACGCCGTCGTCCCACCCAATCCAAACGCAACTACCCAAAGGGGTCATAAACCAGTTCTATATAATCTTGATATCCCAAATCAACAGAAAGCAGTTGACGACGCTCTAGAAAGGATTTCAGAATTGTTGGCGGACTGTAACGAATATAAAGAAAGACTTGAAGAGACAAGAGCTAGAGTCGCTGATATGGCTAGAGCTAGGAAGAAGGTTTGGAGTGTGGTTAAAGAAAGAGCTGGTAGGGAATTGGATAAGTTGGAGAAATGATTGGTCTTGTTTTTTTACATTGACAAGTTGTATGATTTTGTACAAAAGAGCGAACGCTTGTTTATATATATATTATTTTGTATATCGACAGTGACATATGAAGAATCACCACAACACCACTAGAATCCATATTTTGACCCAGCAGCCTGCCTATTCTTCTTATTCTGTGCAATCTTACTCTCAAGTTCTTCCCTGTTACCATAGGCTTCACTAAGGAGTGAAGTGAGTTGATGACGTTGTGACGCCAAACCTTTGATTTGACCGATAGGCTAGAAAGCAGAAGTTATCAGCAATGACGATGAAGATAGTAATAGACCTAAACGTACTTTATAATCATAAGTGTCGTTACTGATTTTCGGTAATTTCAAACGATCTTGTCGTTCAGCTTCCCGCTTAGCAGCTTGAAGACCATCCGAAGCCTTTATATCAATCATAGAACCCCTAGTCATCTCATCAAGTCCATCCCAATCTTTACCTAATCTACCGTCATCCACTGAATCATCTTGATAAATCGAACCAGTAGCAGTCGCAGTCGCACTACCACTGTCCGGAAAGAATTGATGATAATATTCTTGATCGTACGCTGACCAATTGCCATTTGGTAATTGATAATAACCAGGATAAGGATCATTGAGAGTAGGTACTGGCGGGATGTAATCTGAGACTTCAGGTGCTGAGATTAATTTCGTTGGTGGTTTTGATGAGTTCTTAGAAGACGATGGGGTAGGAGTTGAGGATGACGTCGAGGCTAATCCGAATAAATCTAATGGATCACCGTCACCTTCATCCTCCTTCTCCTTCGCTTTCTCGGCAGCTCGAGCGATTGAGGACGGTAGTAATAACCCTTTCTTTGAGTCAGACGATTTGGCCATAGATTTATTAACCATTAATGTAGATTTCGTATTGGTGTTGGTACTAGGTAGTTTCCTTTTGGGAGGAGGTAACATCCCAAGTAACGATGATCTACATCAAGTCAATAACCGTCAATCGTTGCGAAAAGACACATACGACCCAGCTCCTTTATGTAATTTTGACCTTTTGAGTTCTCTCTCATCGTCATCGTCAACATCGTCCCTCTCTTTTCTTTCAATTTGATCCCCATCCACATCTGCAGCTGACGATTTGGGTAGGTCAAGTGTTATCTTTATAGGAGCTTTCTTTTTGGGTTTAGGTACTGGGACCGGGGCTGTAATTGATTTCGAAGGTTTGGACGTGTCATTTGCGTTATCTGAATCAGAATCTGATGCGTAGTTGGCTAATAACATTGTTGTTATTGATGGGGATGTTGAAGATGTAGGTGAAAGATGGTCATTCTAATATTACAGCTTTAAGTTAAGTTCATCCAAGGAAATCACGTGATCTCAAAAGTTGGTTTTTGGACTTTTTCGACAATCCCAACGTTTTTATCCAAACCAAAAATCAATCATAACCCACTTAAGACAACCCAAAAATGTCACTCTCAAGAATAGGCGGCCGACTCACAAGAACCCCACAAATCACTTCAATAGCCCGAACAAGAGTTTTACGTAGGGCACCGATCCTACTCACCCAACCGATCTCTTTTTCTCCGTCGTTGTCAGTTTTACCTCGACGATTCGCTTCGACTGCTACTGCTACTGCTGTTGCTAGTGAGGAGGATGGGGAAGAGGTTGTTTGGCCTGAAAGGATTTTACCTGTTTTGAATGATTCTGATGTGAAGCGTTTGAAGAGACAGAGGAATGTTGGAATGTATGTTGGATCGATATCGTTTTCAAAAGGGGTTTGGCTGATGTTAGCATCAATTTTCTAGTTCTGCTCATATCGATTCTGGTAAAACGACATTAACAGAGAGAGTAAGTTCTTCCTCCATCTACTTCCCAAAATACATTCCTGGAAACATCTAATCGAAAAATAGGTCCTATACTATACAGGTAGAATCCGTGATATCCACGAAGTCAGAGGTCGGGATGCCGTTGGAGCCAAGATGGATTCCATGGAACTAGAACGAGAAAAGGGAATAACTATCCAGAGTGCAGCTACGTTCTGTGATTGGACTGCTGGACCTCCACCCAACGAATTGGTCACTGAACTTGTCGGGGAAGGGGAGAAAGAAAAATACAGTATCAACATCATCGATACTCCTGGACACGTTGATTTTACCATCGAAGTCGAGAGGGCTTTGCGTGTTTTGGATGGGGCTGTATTAGTTCTTTGTGCCGTTAGTGGTGTTCAGGTGAATCTCTTTTTTCTTCTCAGTTCGTTGAAGGTGACTGAACAATTCATGTTTAGAGTCAAACTATCACTGTCGATCGTCAAATGAGACGGTACAATGTCCCACGTTTAGCTTTTATCAACAAGATGGATCGGTAGGTCGCCAATTGTGAATGAAAATATTGTTCAGCTAACACACTTTTAGAGCTGGCTCGAACCCATTCCGTGTTGTTGGTCAATTGAGGGCGAAATTACGTATGAACGCTGCAGCGGTTCAAGTTCCAATTGGTGGTGAAAGTGATTTCGCTGGTGTTGTTGATTTAGTCAGAATGAAGGCGATCTACAACGAAGGTGTTAAAGGGTAAGCAACACGGATTTGACAATGACTAAAATTATTAGAAACAACGTTGTCGAAGCTGAAATCCCAGAATCAGTGCTCGCACTTGCAGAAGAAAAACGAGCTGAATTGATCGAACATCTATCCGAAGCCGATGAAACGCTTTGTGATCTGTTCCTCGACGAGAAACCAATTTCGAATCTAGATATCGCGCAGGCATTAAGACGAGCGACAGTCTCATTACGGTTCACCCCCGTTTTCATGGGCTCAGCAATTAAAAACACTGGAGTTCAATCCTTACTTGATGGAATCTGTGCCTACCTACCAGATCCTTCTGAAGTACCTTCACAAGCTCTTGATACGACTTTGCCGGAGACTGCACCACCAGTTCCATTGGTACCAGCAACCGATGCCCCGTTAGTTGGTCTCGCTTTCAAACTCGAAGAAGGTCGTTATGGTCAATTAACTTATATGAGGGTTTATCAAGGAAATTTGAAAAGAGGTGGTTTGATTTATAACGCTAGATCGGGGAAGAAAGTTAAAGTACCTAGATTGGTGAGAATGCATTCGGATGAGATGGAAGTAAGTAGGGGATTCTCAGGGGAAATCTTGGTAGGATGGATCAACTGACGTTTTACGATAGGATGTTGAATCTATTGGAGCAGGAGAGATTTGTGCAATGTTCGGTGTAGAATGTTCTTCAGGTGACACTTTCACCGATGGATCGACATCTTATTCAATGGTTAGTTGTCTTGGTTTGGGCGTGTTGTTCCAGAAGAACTAACCGATATACCAGACTTCAATGTTCGTTCCCGAACCTGTTATTTCGTTATCAATTCGCCCTGAAGGCAATGAATCTCCAAATTTCTCAAGGGCTCTTAACAGATTCCAAAAAGAAGATCCAACTTTCAGAGTCCACGTCGATTCAGAATCTTCCGAGGTGAGTTGAACTTGATTCAAATTAGTAACGTTTCACTAATCCTTTGAACGAACCACAGACGATCATCTCAGGAATGGGTGAACTTCATTTAGACATCTACGTCGAAAGAATGAAACGTGAATACAACGTAGCCTGCGTAACCGGTAAACCAAGAGTCGCTTTCCGTGAAACGATCACTGAATCGTCGAAATTCGATTATACACATAAAAAACAAACAGGTGGAGCTGGTCAATTCGGTAAAGTCAAAGGACTTATCGAACCAATGGAGAAGGATTCGGAAACCAAAAAAGACACCGCGTTTGAGAACAGAGTTGTTGGTGGTAACATCCCTAATCAATACATACCTGCGATTGAAAAGGTAAGTCAATAATATCTTTTGCAAGAAATACTTAGATACTGAAATATCATCAGGGATTCCAAGAAGCTCTCGACAGAGGTATGCTAACAGGTCATCAAATCAACGGTGTCAGATTCATCCTCGAAGACGGTGCAGCGCATACCGTCGATTCATCAGAACTGGCTTTCAGACTAGCAGCCCTAGGTGCATTCAAGGAAGCCTTCCTTAAAGCCAAACCAGTCATTCTAGAACCTGTCATGACGGTTGAAGTTGTCGCACCGATTGAATTCCAGGGTACGGTTATTGGAGCGATCAATCAACGGAAGGGAACTATCATCGATACTGAGATCAGGGATGATGAGTTTACGTTGACGGCTGAAGTTGCTTTGAACGATATGTTTGGTTATTCTAGTCAGTTGAGGGGTATGACGCAGGGTAAAGGTAAGTCCTATTTCTCAAATTGGAATCGAAATTTGACTGATGGATTTGCGTTCTTTTAGGTGAATTCTCAATGGAATATAAAACCCATTCTCCTGTCATGGCAAATATCCAACGAGAGATGACAGAAGCGTATAAAAAGAAACAACTTGATAGGAATTAGAATCAGATCTTGTGCTTTGCTTTCAGTTCTTGTGATCGGTAACGATTTGACGATAGATTTCTTCGCTCCTATTTATCTTATATTTTTGGGAATAGAATAACTGTACCGGTACTACGTGTAAATTAGGAAAACACTGCATGATGAATATGAACACATCACCTCTCTAACTTATATCTACAATCAATACTTTCATGAGTATGGTTTGGAAATAATCGATACAGATCAAACCTTGTCGATTCATTCATCTTGAGTAAATCCCATCTCATCTTTCTCATCCCACTCTTCATGAATATACAATCAAACAACCCGTCATCACCGTCTCATAATTGATATGATCAACGTACCCAAATACATGTGGACTCTAATGTACAAAGCAAATGTCTATCTCTCTGATAAGTACAGAATATATGTTTCCTTTCAGGTCATCAATCAAATCCTTCTCTTTGAAGATTGAACAGTTCATAGTATCTTCCTTGTAAGGCCATCAAGGTATCGTGGGAACCGATTTCTGCAATTGTCTACGATAGGGTTAGATACACTGCCTCCTTAAATCTGACTTACGCCTTCCTCTACCACGGCGATTTTATCAGCTTTACGAACTAAGATATAACGTTAGTCTTAAATTATATGACTATGAAAGAAATTTTCTACCTGTTGAGAATCTGTGTGAGATATAGATCGTCGTAGTCTTTCGACCGTTACTGTTAGACAACGCGTGGATTCTTTGAAACAACTGGGATTCAGCTCTTGGATCAAGTGAAGCTGAAGGTTCACTACAGATAGTCGATCAGTCATGCAACTCCAAATTCAAAGACTTCACTGGGACTTACTCGAAAACAACTAAATCAGCTTCATCAGATTTAAGGAAAGCTCGTGATAGAGCTACACGTTGCCATTGACCACCTGATAACGCTGTCTCGTAAACTTTATCATTTCTACTCTTCTTATCCCTCTTAACTGGTTTCAATTCTGATCCTAAACCATCCGTTGGACCAGGACGTCCAGCATCATCCGATATACCATTCTCTGTACCGTTTTTACCGGCTTTACCACTTTTCTTGAGTTTTTTACTTCCACCACGTTTAGAACCTTTCTCGATTTGGATGGTTGTTTCGTTACCACTCAAACCACTGCTATCACCACTACCATAATCACCACCAGAATCAGGAACACTTTTACCATCCAACATTCCGTGGAAACCGACTTTTTTAAGTACCCCCTCAGCCCCACCTCTTGTTATAGCTGTTCCAATAGCGTCTTGATCTTGAATGAATTCAACAGATCCAAGACCAACGTTCTCACCTAACGTCAAAGGATATTTTGAGAAATCTTGAAACAAACATGCAGTTCTTTTGTGAAGTGAATCTGGTGATATCTTCTTTGACGGCAGATCATTGATGAAAAGTTCACCGTCGTGATCGTATAAACCCATCAATACCTTGACCAGAGTCGATTTACCACCTCCATTGAATCCAACGATCGCTAACGTTTCACCTGGATTGATCGAAATGTTGATATCTCTCAGAACCGGTGTTTCGGAAACTGGATAAGTGAAACTGAGATTTCGAGCTTCGATCTTGATACCTCCTTCGACTCTTATCGTCTCGTAATTGACGAGTTCTTCATGTAATCCACGACGATACATCAACTCATGAGATTCGGGATCCTCACTTGCTTCTAAATAAGCAGCCAAGTAGAAGATCATGTGGAATGTTTCTCTCATAGATTTAGTCCATGCTTTGACCGAACGTAAGAGTGAATCTGAGGTGGATTGGTACATCCTGATGGAACCTAACGTGAGCGGAGTGTCGAGTGCACGAACGGCCAAAAGAACCTAAAGCTTGATTAGCATGTCTTACTCTACTTCTCCGTTAACTTACGTAGAACGCATTCTGTATACTCTCTCGACCGAAACCTAAACTTAAATCTAAAATCTTCCCAGTGTTACGAGTTTTATGTGCCAGCTTCAACTTTCTAATTCGTACTGCGTCCCATTTATCCAATATCCAATCTTTCAATCCATAAAGTACAACTTCTTGTTTGTAAGTCCCGCTCATACCCATCTCGCGGATGATCTTCTCTTGACGTTTAGTCTTGTAGTATTCACTTCTTTCATTACTAACAACCCGTCGAGTGGGACGTGTGTACCAAGTTGAAATCACTTTGAATAGTGAAGGTGCAAGCGAAAGGAAAATTAGTACGATTGATGTTATATTCAAATTGATAAAAGCTGGCGATATAGTTTTCATCAACAAGACAGTCTGTGTGAAGACTTCGATGAACATCGTCAAAACTTGAAATGCTGATTGAATCGCCCCAAAGGGACCATTGCCGTTACCGCCTCTTTTACCGGATGGAATCCCAGTGAGTGACACAGGGGCTTCGAATCCAGCAAAAACACCAGCTTCATACAATAAACTGTTGAGGAAAGGTGATGATAAGGAAGGAATGGAGAGTGAAAGTCGAGCTTTCATGTAATTCTTTTCCATGGTATGATTGATATAATCCTAAAGACAAGAATTGGCTAGATTCGACCTGCTATCGTTGGAAAACTCACTTTTACGAATTGATCGTTATCTTGAGAGAAGAAGATGAAGATGTCTTCACCAAGTGTCCACAAAAGAGATAGACCAGCGCTCGTAAGAACCTCTCTGGTATCAATGGCATGATTCTCGAAACTCTTCTGAACCATATCGTAGAGTTGAGCTGTTGCCCAAATTCTAAAGGAGTCACGTCGCGTCAACAAAACATAACACGGTATGATGAAAACAAAATAACAACGAACATACTTTCCAGCAGGAATAACACCTTTAAACATTCTACCAACGAGGAAAAGAACCATTCGAACCTTGTTCTGTCCCCAGAACAAATCCAAGAATCGTCTCCAACTCAATGAAACGATTTCAACGGCCAGTTTGAAATTCTCAATGTTCATAGGGCGTTCTTCACCTTTAACTCGGATTAATCCTGTTTCAGGATCTTCACGAGATTTCAACCATAGCTGAGTCAACTTTCGTCTTTCGACTTTACCATTTTCAGCTTGGTCTTGGTTTTGGCTTTGGGTATCGGTTTCGGTATCGTTCTCGTCAGTGTTGATTCTTACATCCGGATGTGAGTTCCGATCTCCATTTTCTTTTTGGGTTTCGGAGAAAGGTTGTTGATCTTGATTGAATTGTTGGTGGTTGGTCTCTTCTGGACGTCTCCTACGTAGACCGTCCATGGTATTGTTGTAGGTTGACTTGGTCATAAATACACTACACGTTAGCTGTGATGTAAACAACTACCAAAGGAGTAACTCGTACACGACTCGAGAGCCATTTGAGATGGAGTGACACTAATTAAATTGATGGATTGATGGATTGATGGTAACTGGAAAGATTGATGGTAACTTGATTGATTGTAACTCTTACAGGCACGGTTTCATAACGTCAATCAAAAGTCTACACTGACGCAATGATCCACACGCAATCTTATGAGACCCGAATAACGTCAAAATCACACGGAGATTTGCGGCATTAGACTTTTTATTTCGCATACATCAATGATACTCTACAAATCAGACAATAACAAAAGTACCATTCGTACGAACTTTAGCTGATTCACCAATGTCAACCCATCTAATCACCACCACGAGATCAGCACGAAACAAAAGTGTACATAGACAGAACTCACCCTTCAACTGACTCCTCACCAACTTTCTCAAGGACACCAGGTCCTCTAATCCAGATCCTACCTTCTATCTTGTTTTCACCTTCAACCCCATCACCTTTAAGTACGACTTCGACGTTACTGGCTGGAGGACCGACGTGGACTTTTTCAGATTTTCCATTGGAACCGGAATTGAGGTGGAATAAGTCGGGTAGAGATTCTAATTGTAAATCGTAATAGTAAGAGACGAAAACCGGTCCCATTGAATATGGTGATGGATGAAGTCTGGTTGTTGGTATTGAAAGTAATACATGAGATAAACCAAGTGTTTCAGCGACGGGTGAATCTAATCATTGGATTGTGAAGTTAATACAGATTCTCATTCTAAACCAGAAGTCACCTACCTCCTACAACGGCTATACTTCTCAATTGTTCACCAGCTAACCCACCCGCAGCATTCTCTCTAATACCTCTCCAAACAAGACCTTCCCAAATCCCTTTCCTAGAAACACGACCTGCCTCAAGTGAAGTTAATTTATGTCGAGCAGCGAAAGAAGCCAGTGGATGTTGAAGGAATTCCTCTTGAAGACGATTAATCAAAGTAGTATGATGAGAGGATTTCCTACATCGATCAGTAAAACATTTTCATCATCAACTTACAAAAAGAGAATAGTTGGTTTAGATCCTGTCTTGAGAGTATCTAGGGTATCGTTTTCTTCCCAGGAGGGTTCTGGATTTCCGATGAACCTAAATCCGACACCTGGCTTCAGAGCTGATCTCATGAATTTCACCTACCGCTCCAAACACTAGCTAAAGCAATTGTCATGCCCAAAGGTGAATCAAGTCTAACCGCCGACGCAACTACATCCTTCAAAGCAGCAGATGGACGTTTATCAGCAGGGAAAAGGGAAAGTAAAGCTGCGATTCCGGCAGTAATGTTCTGTTCTGTCAGTACCAGACTTGGGGAGTTACTCACTAGATGAGTGACTTTAACAACACTCTCATCGGTGTAGAAGTAAGAATGGATGTCGTTAAAATGTGAATCTACTTGAGATCAGCTTGATAAAGTCGAGTGAAAAAAGATGAGTCCGTACCAGGAATGACTTTTTCGATCTTTTCACCTGCATCCCAAATCTCATCCCAGAATCTAACGTTCAAACCCCTCTCTCGAGCCTCTTTGATAGAATCATCAACGAAACCCTTTTCACCTTGAACATCACCAACCACAAGCACGCTAACTGAACTACCGCAATCCTCCCAGACCTGTTCGATAACGTCATCTACTAGATTTTTGTGAACGACAACCAAAGATGGTTTGGGATGATCAGTGGTTGTCAGAGCTTTCGTTAGTAGTTTTGGTGATGGCAGGATAATTAATGGTGTTGAAGGTGGGACAGAGAGTGATAATAAGAGAAGGGGGAAGGTTGTTGATGGTGATGGAGGAAGGAGGGTTAATATTGGGGTAGGTGATGTGGGGGATGTCGAGAGATTGGGGAATAGGTTGTATAGACCCAATGGAAGAAGATGGATTAATTCGCTAAGTGATTCATTGGACAGCTGTACCAGATATCAGATTAATCGTAGACATGTTATCTAAGAACTCACATTGACATCAAGGATCGATCGTTGTAAACCTCCTTTCTCAGCAACGATATCCTGAACAGATTTCAAAGAACTTGCAGGTCGAACCGTAAGCTAAAAAAAACAATATCCCAATCAGAATGTATTCCAAACAACAGAAAGTAGAATTCATGACCTACAGGTGAACCTTGTCCAGTTGCCCAAGAACGATAAACCCCACTCTCACCGGGTTTACGGACATTACTGACATCACTCTGTTTACCGAAAATAAGAGGATGAACTAATGGTGAAGGACGTGAGAATTTTCTGTAGAGTAGTAAGACCGTGAGGGCTGATAGAAGTATTAAAGTGAGATTATCGATTTGGAACATGATGAATGGGTGGTTGTTGAAATGAGAAGTAGAGAGAGGATAATGTTCTGATTGAACGGTGTAGCTTTAGCTGCGAGGTGAAACGTCTTTTTCAAGGGTTGTTTTAAAGTGCAATTTTAGCTCAAAGCTAGGTGGGCGACCTTTGAAACTGTCTTTTCTGTAAGTGAGATTGTAGTCACAAGAGTCTTGTGTAGATGCTCAACAAGGTTGATGTAAAGGTGAAAGTGAAAGTGAAAGTGAAAGTGAAAATAAAGATGAAAGTAGAGGACAAGAATGAAATCAACGATACTTCTATTCGTGCACGCACGGCCGGTTACGTTACGTTGATTTGTTAATGCAATCCGCAACAACACCGCATTTCCTTCCTCTCCTTTTGACAGCAAAAATGGCAGAAATCTACATGGACACACCAGAAGATCTATATCCAGGAGGTAAGGTGTATTCCCACACTCGTGTGACAATGAGTTGAAAACTTCTCAGCTCGTCAACGTTCTAAACCAGGTATGGGACCCGGTGAAGAGATCTATGAAAAAGTATTAGATGCGTGAGTAGTTGGAATCACCGTTCTTTCTCAAGCACGCTAACGTCAAAGGCAATCAGGAATGGGAGATTAGTTTCCAACAAACCAGCCAACAGAGCTATCCTGAACGGTCAAAGGAAACGTAAAGAACACGAAGAGAAAGTAAAAAAGGACACCGAATATCGACGACAAAACCCAAACCTATCCACCCCAATACTGAAATACATCAAAAATCTCCTCGTCCTCCTAATCTTCCTACCCCTCCTCTCAAACTACCTAACCCATTCATACACCTTCAACCTGTATTCCCAACTCCGACCTAAACTAGTGAAATTATGGCGTGAATCGGAATATAACCCCCAAAAGATCCAGATGGAGAGTTTCACGCCGATCCAATTGGCACGATATGACGGGAGTGATGTTGGGTTACCTGTTTATTTGGCTATTGGGGGTGACGTTTTTGATGTTAGTGCCGGAAGAAGGATTTATGGTCCAGGTGGGAGTTATCATATGATGTAGGTTGGGTATCACAGCTGGAGTTACGACAGCTGATGACAATTGGTAGGGCTGGACGAGACGCTTCGAGATCCTTCGTTACGGGTTGTTTTGAAACTCATCTCACGCATGATTTACGTGGTTTATCAAAAGATGAATTGGAGGTATGTCTTATGAATCCCTGTTTTGATAAGTGTCAAGGTTGATAATTAAATTTACTTAGTCACTTAAGCGCTGGAAAACCTTTTTCGCGAACCATGAAAAATACTTCAAAGTTGGTAAAATCATCAATCCAAGGATAAATCCTCGTTCACCTATACCGGCACCATGTCGTGATGACTCCCAAGCTCCAACCAGAGATGAAACCCATTCCGCACCAGACGTAATCAAAGGAAGTGGAAGTGGTGGAGCTCATCCTGAACTATGATCTGCATCAACAAAATATGATATGTATAAAGATAAAATCAAAAATCTAAAGTTCTTCCCGTACATCGTAAACTTCTTTAACGCTACCTTCCAAAGTCTCCTCACCTCCACTTTCACTCTCTACTTTCACTTCTGAAACGGAGGCTTCAGGCCAGCAAAGTGCTGGGGAAGTCACTCTGAAGTGGTATTCACATTTTTCAGGTTCTGAAATGGCTAGTAGAGCGTTGGAGGTTCCACACGATAGATCTATCGTTGCAGAGCGGAATGGTCCGTTCCAGCATTTTGCACTGTTGTCTCTTATCAGTTTCCCTTTCTCATCATTCCTTATTAGGTTTGGCATCCACTTACCCATTTTGATAGTACTGAGTCGAGTAATGAGACAAAGAACCACTTTCGAAATTATCATTCCATCCAGTGAATGTTCTGCCTGTCAATGAAACGTAAAAGTTTGGACGTACCCTAAATGATTCGTTGCTCCATCTTTATTACTCCTCTGAGTAGCTTTACCGAAGAAACATAATTCGTAGGTATAGCTACAAAAAAGATCAGAACGATCTCAAACAACTCGCCAAATCAATTACAACTCACTCGCCAGCGACTTTATCAATACATGTTCCATCTAATTTCTTCCATTCTCCCGAAGGTCCATAGCCGTCTAACATCCTTTCCAAAGTTCCCTCGATAGTTTTGATATCAGCGCTAAGTCGACCAAGATCAGCGGTCAGAGAGTTGAATTTTTGCTTTGCAGCTTGAACGTCTGTAGGAAATCAGTTTGATAACATTTCCTGCTGATGAAGAATACTTACGGGGACCTTCGCTTCTAGCAGCTGGTTTTGTATCCCGGCCAATTATTCCTACTCGAATCAACCAATCTATGGCGAGATCCCTTATGGTTTCGTAAGAATCATACAAGGCGTCGGGGATATATTCATCAATCCTGTAAACTAACACCTTTAGCCTGGCAACACGTAAAAGACTCACGTAAACCACCCTCTTCATCTGAATCCTCATCACTCTCCTCAGTCAAAAGCAAAGCTTCCAAGTCCTTTCGTTCCAATTCATCCAATTCGTTATCCGAAATCTCTTCTTCTTCCTCTACAACGCCTTCCTCTTGTTTGACTTCAGCATCAGTTTCTTGACGGACTCCACTGAGTTCTTCCCATCCAACTACAGCAGCTTTGACCGCCATATCTTGATAATTCGGGTTATAACCTTTAGCGAGATCGTCGAGTATGCCACGTAAAGTAGTTAATTCGGATTCAAGTTTTGAAGTTTTAGATCTCAAACGTGTAAGAGCAAGTCGATGTGTGAGAAGCGAGAGATAGAGAGCTAGAAATGAGTATAAGGAAATAAGTTATCAACCTACGTGATTGTTTTTTCTTATCCAGATCCTCTTTACTCCTAATCTCCATTTTCTCCAAATTAACTGAAGCAAGTTAGTCAATCGAATTTCAATTCTTTCAACATCTCAAAACTCACCTCTCGCCTTTTCAGTTTCTCGTTCAGATTCCTTAATTTGAATTTGTTTTTGAACCAACTCATCCTCCAAACGTTTCTTCTCTCCAGCAGCCCATTTGATATACGTTCCACGGATTTTGGCTCCCTATCGGAACAAGTTTTAACACTTTATTGTCCATCAGTAACCCTGAGCCAACCTACAGTTTTACGTATTTTGTTCTCGGCGTCTTTCTTGGCTTGGTACTCCTTTCCAATCTCTACGCATCTATCTGCGCAAACCCCAGTCTGCCATTCATCAGATCCATCACAGCATTCAGGATCTATTCTATTCAGTATAACACAAAGAGCAGATATGAAAGAACAAGGACATACCACAAATCCCATCATTAACTCTACTAGAAAGGACGGTACCAGGCAAATGACCTTCGTTAGCACAATAGAATCTAGTATTCGGACAAGCAGAAGTTCCAGGTTCATCGGATCCATCAGGACAATCGCAGTAATCATCGTTAACCGATGAGAAAGGTATTGTTAGACTTCCATCTAGACATGTGAAATCTTTTGTTGGATCGTATTTTGAGATTACTTTGGGGTGTGGGTGTTAGTGGACAATGGACATTGGAACATACCTTTTGGGTTTACACCTCTAATAGAGAAAGGTTTTCTGTCTGTTGAAGTAGCTTCATCTGATTTTACTGATGCTATTAGAAGTAGGAGTGGTATTAGATACCTCATTTTTGTTAGATAGATTGATTTAAGACTCCAGGAGTAGATGCTCTAGCTACAAGATCTTTAACTCTACGTGTTCTCCCCACAACTACCCCGCACAAAGTCAAGTGTTACGCGCCTAGTTCCCACCAGCTATTCAATCTCCAGTTACCACGCCTAATTATCTCCCTCTGCAATCTCGGTACTTTAGTACCGACGGTTATGATTTTAACCGCTGATGATTGGTTCATGTAAATTCAATCAATAAATTCATTCCGGATTCCAGTGATACATTTAACAACAACATTTCTCATCCTCTTCTTCTTCATTTGGACACTCATTCGTTACTTATTAACGTAAACCATGTCCCGTCCTATCTCACGTCTACTACACCCTTCACGATCAATATTCGCGCTCGCCAAACCATCATCATCTCTCTCCCTCGCCAGAAGGTCGCGTTCATTTGCCACTGAATCAACTTCCGCTTTCGATCCATCATCTGTCGAAAGAGCAACCGATGAAGTTGACGTCTGTATAGTCGGTGGTGGACCTGCTGGTTTATCTGCTGCTATCAGATTGAAGCAGTTGGAACTGGAACGAGGTGGTGATGAATTACGTGTTGTAGTTTTAGAGAAAGGTGGTGAAGTCGGTGAGTACACCTTATTTCCACGTCGAGACAATTTGCTTATATCAACAGGTGCACACATATTATCTGGAGCTGTAATCGAAACCAAAGCTTTAGATGAATTACTACCAGACTGGAAAGAAATGGGTGCACCCTTGAATCAAGAAGCCAAATCCGATTCCATGAGATTTTTAACTTCAACCTCATCCTTCCCAATGCCTCATCCACCACAAATGAACAACAAAGGGAACTACATCATATCACTATCACGTTTCACATCTTGGTTAGGTGAACAAGCCGAGTCACTCGGTGTGGAAGTTTATCCTGGTTTCGCAGGTGCAAAAGTTCTTTATACTGAGGATGGGAATGGTGTGAAAGGTGTCGTAACAGGAGATGTCGGATTGGATAAAGATGGTCAACCTAAAGATTCCTATGAACCTGGAATGGAATTTCATGCTAAAGTAACTTTAATCGCTGAAGGTGCTCATGGATCTTTATCTCAATCTCTACAGAAAAAATTCAATTTACGAGACGGTGTCGACCCTCAAACTTATGGTTTAGGTATTAAAGAAGTTTGGAAAGTCCGTGATGAAGTTTATGAACCTGGAAAAATCGTTCATACTTTAGGATGGCCTTTGGATTATAAAACTTACGGTGGTAGTTGGTTGTATCACATGGAGGACAACATGGTTAGCATGGGTTTGGTGGTTGGTTTGGACTATGAGAATCCTTATTTGTCTCCTTATAAGGAGTTCCAGGTGCGTTATGAATTCCTTTCACGAAGCTGACGATTAGCGCATGAAACATCATCCATTCTTTGCCAATATTTTGAAAGACGGAGAGTGTATCGCGTACGGTGCTAGAGCGTTGAACGAGGGTGGACTTCAATCCATACCGAAACTACATTTCCCAGGTGGAGCTTTGATAGGATGTTCAGCAGGTTTCTTGAATGTCCCAAAAGTGAGTCAAGAGATCTTCGTTCGTACCCTAATGTAAAGATTAAAGGGACACATAACGCCATGAAATCCGGAATGTTGGCGGCGGAAACGGCTTTCTCAGCTTTACAATCTAATTCTGAAGTTACAGATATGTCAGGATACGAAACGGCAGTTAAGGATTCGTGGATCTGGAAGGAATTGAAAGAAGTTAGAAATTTGAGACCTTCTTTCCATAATCCTCTAGGTCTTTGGGGAGGAATGGCTTACTCTGGTGTAGACAGTTTGATATTGAAGGGAAGAGTTCCATGGACTTTCCATAATAAAGTTGAAGATTTTGCATCGACAAAGAAAGCTTCGTGAGTTATTCAAACGGACCATGTCGATTGACAATACAGTGAGGTCAAGCCCATTGAATATCCCGCACCTGATGGGAAATTATCGTTCGACATTTTAACTTCAGTTTCAATGACTGGAACGAATCATGCTGAAAACCAACCTATTCATCTACGTCTACCAGAGGAGACTGGTGCCAAAGCCAAACATACCGAGAAGAATGTTGGTGAATACGCTGGATTATTGGGTAGAGTTTGTCCTGCTGCTGTTTATGAATATGCGGATGTGGACGGAGGAGATGGAGATGCTTTAGGAAAGAAATTCGTCATTAACTCACAGAATTGTATTCATGTAGGTTGCTTTTTGGAATCTGGGACTGACTTTAGTGTAAAACCTGTTCTATCAAAACTCCTACGCAAGATATCACTTGGACTGGTAAGTTGAAAGAGTTTCTTTTAGTTTTATTGGCTAACCCAACGATCCAGTTCCTGAAGGAGGTGGCGGACCGAAATATAGTAAGTTGATTGTGGCAAGCGAAACTGACTTGTGTTTAGCTATTACTTAAAGCTCGATAGATATGCATGGCGATCCAATGACACTGTAGTCACCTTGAGCATAACACTAACGTCTCCATCTCCACCTTCCGTCGATCAACACCCACAAGCCAAAGGAATGAACTATCCATTATCCATTTCAAACGCCATCCCAACAAACTCCTTCAGCATCTCTCAGATCATTCAACCCCCCAACCCACCCTCCTTTCTCAGTTCTCGAAAGCCACCTACCTTGTCCCTTGAAGTTGAAAAGTTGTTTTTCCCATTGTACTAACCCTAAAACCACTGATCACCATCAACATCTAACCTATCTAAAACCACCATCTCCATTCATCACCTAATTATTACAGGGGATGAACATGGTGAAAGGTTTCGTGGACATCTAGAAGGAAAATCGTATAGAACAGTTTCTAACTCCCACTCCTTTCTTTTTGGTGTTTGGTGAGAGGGAAACCCCTAGATCCCCCTTAGATCTCCTTCTCCTTCTCCTGATCCTTCAAATCTAGACAACCAAACATTCAACACATCACGATTTTATCTTGGTTGATCACATGAAAAGAAGGGTTTTTATCAAGGAGAATCCTAATCTGTACGGAGTAGCTACAATTCAATTGGTCGTCTGATAATACGACAAGCTTTTTCCTTTCATGATCGTTATCACCCGGTAATATATAAAATCATCTCTTTCCCAACCCCCAACCCCGAAAACCCAATTTCTTCCAAATCAAAAAGAAACAACCTCAACCCTAAACCTCACTAACCGCTCACAAAACGAAACTCGGAATCCACCTTCCAAAACGAAGAGGAAGAAGAAACGAGACCTTCTTTCTCTTGAACCTAAAACCCACCTATTCGAGATACAGTCAAACCGGTAGTAATCGAAAAAGAAAAATCCAAAAAAGATGATGTTCACAGCTTCAAGACCTATGGGTCATTTCCCTAGTTCACAAATAAAAATGGCAAGTCTGACACTTCACATGGTTCAATTTGAATTGGAACGTTTGAAATGTATGCCTGTGATGCCTGAACAGTATTTGGACGTTTTGAACAAGTAGGTTTTGGGATCTGACCAGGGAATATCATTCATTAATGTCTTGTCTTCTATAGATTACTCGAACCGTTGGCTATGGTTCAGGGAATGATGGGTTTACGAAGTTGGTTACAAGAAGTTCAAGTTTTCATGAATCTATGTAAACAAAGATCGTTCTCTGGAATGCCATTGTGGGTATCATATCAATTTTCTTTTTGGAATTATCAATCCCAAGACTAAAAACGTTCAAAATAGGAATCCAAGGGAAAGACAAGTCATTCAATGGTATTCAGTAAGATGGAGAGAACTTCGTGGTGGGGCTGTAAGTTCTCTTTTCTTAGGGTAAAGTGAGGTTGGTACTGACATGCGGATCAGTGTGATATGGGTAGACCGGAGGCTCAAATTGTTAGTCAAACAACCTTTTGTATCAGATCAGAGACAAGAAATTGATTCTTGATTTTTAGGTTTTAATGTCATTAGGTGAAATGGCATTATTTTGATCTCAAACCATCTTATAAAATACGAGATACGACAACGACAACGAAAACGAAAAACGAATGTGTAACCAGTACCTATACGAGACCCGAAAACCGACAACATTGACAGTTGACACCCCTTACATACATAGAATTGATTCAAATCCCTTAACTCCTTAATCTACAGTCCAATTACTGTATCCCTCCCAATAACGATGAGATAGATACTTCCATCAGAAGAGTTTCTCAGACACTTAGTAACAGTAGTTTTAGCATCCACACAATCTTTCAATCTTTCATCAATTTCATCTATGCATTAACTTGATTCCGACTCATTTTACTTTTTCTTGATCTGGACTTCCATCGAAACGGTTGACGTTGTCTTCTATCTAGGAATTCATTAGAAAGAGAAGACCGATAAAGAATTTGTCAAGATATCGGTTACGGTCGATGATAACAATTCGCAAGAACTCTTTCGCCTTCGTGCAATTAAGTAAAAAAATTACTGACATTTCGTAAGTGAATGAGTTGAGTGGATCGTAGTACATCAAGTACATTAATTTAAGAATACAAGCAAACTTGTAAATGAAAAACAAAAGCCCGAATCGGTTTTTGGTATGTATTTCCTTTTAAATGTAAGAAAAGGAAATGTGAATCGTAAAGCGAAAATTAGAAAATAATTATAGATAAATCTTCCAGATTGAAATCGGTTACAATAGGGATGTACAGTACAACTGCAGTACAACTGGAAAGAACCAATCTTCCGTACAGAAGAATAAAAGATAAAGAACAGAAAATGAACCCAAAACCAACCGTCATCCCGTTAAATCGTCAAATAGTCATCACCATCAAAAGCGTTACCATCTACAGTAATCTCTACATTCAACATCTAGAATTCTAGATCTATTTCCTAACAGCCTGACACCTGATTCCAGCGTTAACGATCATAGTTTCCGATACCGTTCTAGCCTCCAACCAATTAGGTGTGACCACTGTCAAATCTTTGGAACGGTTATCGTTTTTACGTCTAGGTCGTAATAACGATGTACGTGCGAAGATCGATTTCCTTTTGGGTGGCATGTTGATTTTCGTCAATTCATCCATATCGATTCCACCTCCACTGGCATTTCCATTTGAACTATTTGACGAGGTGTTGCTCGTGGTTGTACTGGTAGTCTTGATACGGATTTTGGGACGGATGGATGAAATCGTCGTGGATGTTTTGGTTGACGTGTTGGATAATCTTTTCTCGGTTTGGGTGGAGGTAGATGTGGAAGTGATGGATGTTCTGATGTTCATGAACGATTGTTTGAATGATGAGGAAGTGGAGGTTGAAGTGGATGTGGTCATTTTAGAGATCGAGGTCGAGAGGAATGGAGAATTTCTCGAATCAGGTGCTAAAGCTTCAAAACTTGATTCTGAACTTGGAGTCTGTTGTCCACTGTTACTGTTACTCGTCGTGTTATCGTGAGAATAGCAATTACTCAACCAAGGGGTTGAATCCGAATTCGAACGTGAGATTGATGATTCACCAGTCGTGAAATTGATCAAACCAGGTCTGAATTTCTTTTCACTTTGTGATAAATCTTTGAAGCCATCTTCTTTATCGATTAAACCAAGACCTAATCGTCTAGGTTCCGACCAAAAGAAACCACCACTCTCGTTACCATTACCGTAAGTCTCATTCTCGTCGTTATCGTGATCTTCATTTTTACGTGGTGTCAAAAATAATTTAACATGTCTATCAATAGGATCTTCGTCGTAACCATATTCAACGTCGAATTTACGTTCCGGACCACCTCGATCGTCTTTCAAATCCTTCAAAGCAGCTGCCATACCCAAAGACAGATGTGCTTTGAGGGCTGATGAATATTTTCTGTAGGAATCAGGTGGCGTTAGGGGCGTAGTAGGTGAGGGTGGCATGGGGGATGGGGACGCTGGTGGAATGGATTGAGCGATGGTTGAAGGTGAAGGTGGAGATGGGGATGTATTCGATAAATGGGAAGACATGGTGAAAGTGAGTTGGTATTTGAAGAATGTAGTGACCGATATCAACTGTAGCTGTGTATTTGAGTTGGGGAAAGATCGATGACGAGGGCGTGATGTACTTGTACTGCTGATTTGATCGTTCCTTTTATGCTATTACGATAAAGGAATTCAAGTTTCATCCATCTATTTCCAGCTGACCTAAAAATAATAACAAAGAAAGTTCAAAAACTGCTGCGATTGCACAGACCTTGAACCTCAATGCTCTGCAATTGCACTGCACTGAACTGGGCTGGCGATACCGTTTCAAGATTTGTTGGAGCTGTTTAGTGTTGAATTTATTGTATCGATTGTGTCCTTGACCAAGACTTTAATTATGTGTTTGTTGACAAGATGGTGTTGAAAGATGGCTAAGTGTTTACCCAGTCTTTGTTGAAATGACGAAGGTCCAAGAGGATAAGAAGAATGGAACTGCGAATGTCGATGACGAATTTATGTGTAACCAAGTACGAATTACGAGTGTCGTGTATATTCCTTCGTTTATTCGACTTGAGAAGACCAAAGTGACTTGGTAGGAAAAGTGAGAAGAACACCAGTAAAGTCAAGCAAAGAAACAAGAGATTTGGATAAGCAATCAAGAGAAATCACTGTAAACTGCCAAGGCACGTTTCTGACGTCGATAGAATTAGATTGTCGATCTTGACCCGAACAGAACACTGACGAAGAAGAAAAGTTTGGTCAATAGAATCGAGTCTAAGATATTAAATATTGAATGCGAGTTGGTCAAGTTAAATACTTAAGTCAAAAGAAAAGAACAGAAGGGATCGTCAATTCAATTAAATTAAAACTGTCCATCTTGAATTGTCTTTTCTTTGCCTTTGGAAAGGAAATTAAAGTTTTAATTGAAATCATGCTAAGTAAGCAAACTGCGCCAAGTTCAAAAGTTCAAAGTTAACCATAACCCCTCTGCATCCCAAGCCCCTTGGCCGAAGAGATCTCTTCTTGATTCCCAGAAACGCGTTCTGACTAAACGTTAAATATCATTAGATCAGGTAATCAGATATATAAAAAGGCGTTTCTAGACGTGACCTGCCGTCATCTCTACTTTCCTACCCCCGGTTCCCCGTGTTTAGTCAAGGTGTCGTTTGATACTAAAAATCTATATATACTCGATGGATAAGACTAACTGAATATAGAGTTGATCGAGATAAAGATATTGTACTATTCGTGGTAACTTATTTCTAAGTGGAGCTGTAACTCACTCGCAGTTTCAAGTGGATCTGTCATTGTAATTGTGGACTGGAGGTGGAGTTCCACCAGCCACCTCCATTTTCATTTTCGATCGTTTCATCGAACTTCATGACTTCGCCGTGTTTGTTAGCAGCTTACGATAATCAACTTAATGCTTCAAGTCAGGTGAATACTTTCGTAAGCATACAACACGAATATCATCACTTGACGTCAAAGACCTCCATCAAACCTCTGAACCACCCCTCCAAAACAAACATCCAACCCTAACCCATCATTAACTGCTAAATTCGTAACGTAATCCTCGAAAATAGTTGATAAAGGATTATCACTGTCGTGACCGATATCTAGATCGTTTCGATCCGGTATCAAAGGTGAACCGGTTATCGTCGACCAAGCTCTAATTCTTTTATCTGATCCCGCAGCGAATATAAAATGATCGTCTTCAGTCGTACATAATCCCTGATTTCATAAATGACTCCGTTAGCGGGTTCACAAATTTATGAGACGAATTTGACACTTACCAAAGTTCTGAATCTATTTCGGTGACCCTCAAACCGACGTAAAGGTTCTTTCCCAAATCTGACGTCAAACAATAATAACTGTAAACCAAGAGTCAATACTCATAGCTATCGAAAGCTCAAAACATAACCCACCTGATCACCCATAGCACTCCCAACCAGACCCCAAGGTACAGCCGAATCCTTCAATCTTTTAACCCCAACAACAGCCTTCCCACCAACCCTAGCGACAACATTAGGTTTCTTCGAATGAACTCTTAAATCTTCTAAACAGATATCTGAATTCCTGAGACCGACGAATAAGAGATTCCGATCGAAATGATGTAACGCCATTGGATCTGATGACAACTTCCTTCTGGTCTTAGTGTATGGTGATTCAGTTGTTTTGATCGTCGTCAATGATTTGTTACCGCCTAAGGCATTCAGTTTTAAACAATGTTAAGAAGTCACAAAGCTGCTTACCTATTGTACAAAATTCATCGAACGATGATATAGAATGTATGTCTCCATTATCAAGTTCAATCTCATCAGTTTCCATCCACATGTGATCTAAATTTTCAGGATCCCTTCGAAAAGTATGAATATGAGGTTCGGGACCTTGAGCAATAGCCCTAAAAGCTGGTCAATAAACGTATCTCAATCAATGAACCCTACAAAATAGTTAATCTTGGCATATCGAAATGTAAACCGAGTATCTAACGAAGTAATCAATCCAGTCAGTTGGGTTGATAAAAAGATGAATCGGAATTTAAACTAACTGTTCGAGCGCAGATTTCGATGATTCTATGTTCACCATTGGACCGATGTATTATTATACGACCATGATCAGTAGTTGAATAATACGATTGACCCAGAAAATTCTAGATCTTGTCAGTTATTAAAATCCCATCTGTTCTTAACACTTACTCGATGGGATATAACTGTTTCACCAGTACAATGAGAATTCGTATGTTGGACGTGGAAAGATAGATTAGCCCAATGATGATCCATCCTAAGCGTTAAAGCATCATTAACTCATATCAGGAAGAAATTAGATTTACGTACGAACTAGAACCTCGATTTCGATTAACGACTTTAGGTAAACGAATTCGAGAAATTGGAGCACGAACATCCCTCTCATCGACTTTCCTTCGTTTATTCCCACAAACTTTATCACCGTTCACATCAGTACGTGAGAACATGTCAAGTGTATCCGTAGATATCTGTGAGGATGAACCTGTTCTCGATGGTCCCGCTTCATCCGTCGTTGTTGTTGTCATTGGTGGGATGGGGAAATATCTGTTTTTTATCGGGTCAAAGGTCATTCCTGGGAGATTACCTAGGGGGCCCGACATGACGTTTGATTGGTGGATATGAATTTATTTCGATTGATGTAATGGATAGTCTGGTACAGTGTTGATGTTGATGCTGTGTTGGTTGGAGTATCTATCCTTGTATGTGGTTCTGAGAAACGAAGTCTGAGTTTGAGTATCGAGAAGGTGGAAAAGGTGGAATTGATATATAATACAGTGGCAAATCACGTGACTAAACGTAAGCTTAAAAGCTAAGCTGGGGTTCTCTGATCTGATCATCAAACCCAAAACTCTAACCCAGACCATCCAACCGCATCCAAAATGCCAGAACCCACCTCCCTCCCCCCAACCGAACCCAATCAAGCAGACATCCTCGCCGCCCTCCAAACACAATCATCTTTCCGAGCCGCGAACCCCCCCAAAACCATCGATTACAGTACGGCCCTTTCGACCAGTTTAACCTCCAAATCCGATGATAAAGAGATCAACAGCAGGAAGATCTATTGTTTCAGGGAAAGTTGTAATTGTATTATCTTATCTGTTGGAGTTGGAGAACTAGTGGAAGGACCTTATGGAGTTGTATGTCCCCCCTTCACCGCGGTGGAAATGGAAGTTGAGTTGACGTAGACAATGATGTAGTTACCAACTGAATCCGATTCCCCATTCCCAACCCAACCCCAAGAACTAGCTAGATATTGGTATATCAAAGATTCACCCCTTTCATTCGAGAATATAGGTTTCACAAGACCAAACGCTGCCATCACCAATAACGATTTACCATTGTTCACGCCGGGGAACGGACCTGAGGTATCTGGGAAAATCAAGTATCTTATTTGTGCGGAATGCGATTTAGGTCCTTTGGGATGGAGTTTTGAGGGAACTGATAAATGTTGGTTGAGTGTTGAGAGGGTTCGGTATAGTTCTGAGTAGAACAGAGTTCTGGGTGTGGATAAAGGGAATGGGTCAATTTGGTTTTGAAGTCTTGAAGACTTTTTGGGTTGTCGCGATTGAATAGGAATTGGACGATCACTTCCCCTCACCCTCAATTGCTAACTACGATTGGCATTCATGCATTCCATACATTACACCTCAAGGCGTTAACGTAACGTAATTTTCAAAACCCATCCATCCCTCTCCGTCTACTTCAATTTTGCTAAAATGGCATTGGTGAATTCGGACGTTGAAGCTTTACCACCGAGATCACCAGTGATACTCTTACCCTCAGCGATGGTCTAACAAATCGTTAGCCAAACAATATCGTTCTATAGACGTGTGTCACTTACAGCCAAAGTAGCCTTTTCGATGTTATCAGCTACATCGTATAATCCCATATGTCTGAGCATCATCAAAGATGATAAAAGAAGTGCTGTTGGGTTGGCAAGTCCCTTTCCGGCGATATCTGGAGCTGAACCGTGAACGGCTTCGAAGATTGATGCGTCCTGAAGTAGTGGGTTAATAGATGTGATTTAATTAAACATGGGCCTATACTCACTTTACCAATGTTTCCTGAAGGTGTTAATCCAAGACCACCGATGAGACCAGCTGACAAATCTGAAAGGATATCACCGTATCTATGATCGTGGATTAGTTTGGGTTGTAATAAGTGCACTTAATTTCCCTTACAAGTTTGGCATCACCATGACACGATCAGCGAATGGAGTTGGGTCAGTTGCGATCTACAACACCAGTTAGTCAATCCCAATCGATATCTCCCCACCACCAAACTCACTCTGAGACAAACTCTGTCTAGTAAATCCTCATCGTATTCAACGTTTGGGTAATCCTTTGCAACAGCTCTGCATGCAGTGAGGAACATACCATCTGACATTTTCCTAATTATCAATTCCGAAACCCTTTGATCCAAACTTACATGACAGTGGCTTTGTGAACGGCAGTGACCTTGTTTCTACCGTTCTCAGAAGCGTAGTGGAAGGCATAACGAGCGACTCTCTCTGATGCTTCGTAGGTGATCAATTTAATAGATTGGACGACACCGTCGACGATCTGTGGCTTGATTAGCTTTACGGCCGTAACCAACGTTCAACGTCAACTCACTTCATGTTCGATACCGGAATATTCTCCTTCAGTGTTCTCACGAATCAAAACAGTGTTAACGTTGTCATAAGCAGTCTTGTATCCTTGGATGGAGACACATGGACGAACGTTGGCGAAAAGAGAGAATGTTCTTCGAAGTGTAAGATTAAGTGAAACGTGACCCTTTCCGACTGTCGAGTGGTTGTTTAGTTGTAATCTCTACATTGTAGACAGAGTTGACTCACTTGGAGTAGCCAATGGACCTTTGAGTGCTACAGTGTTCTTCTTGATACTGACAATAGCGTCATCTGGGATAGCGGTTTTACCGTCTTTAAGAATTGGAGTAACGTCGACCTCTTCCCATTGGATTGGTGCCTAATAGTTATGAGCGATAAAGTGGGATGTATGAACCTACCTTGGCAGCTTTGAAAATTGTTTTAACAGATTCAGCAATCTCAGGACCGATACCTATACGGTGTTAGAGAGCTTGAGATATATGGCCATAGAAATAAACTGACCATCTCCAGGAATTAAAGTAACACAGTAGTTCCCCTTGTTATCAGTTTAAAAGTCCTCTGCAAAGTTAACCTACATTAGCTTCTTTCTTGCCTGCAAATGCTGAAGATGGAGTTGAAGATTGGAAAGCAGAGTTGTAGGATCTAGATGCTACCTGGGTGGTTGTTTAGTGTTAGTGTTGCACTATGCGGATATGGATGGAAAAGATGATAACTAACCTGGAAAGAACGGAGAGGGGAGATGACGGAACGAGCGACAGAGCGAGAGAACATTTTGAGTAGAGGGGGGGAGAGTGAGATAGAGTGAGAGTGTAAGACAGAGGTAAGAGTAAGAGATATCAGATGAACTGTTACTGTTAGTGTTTTCTTCCTGTCTGTTTCTGCTCTTTCTTTTCGTCCATCTAAGCATATAACAGGGCGTCATCACTATCCCGATATCTCCGAAATCACCTCACTTTTTACACGTATTTAATTGAGGTTAGCCAGATAACTTGCAGTGCCACTCTACACATCCCCGCGGCGATATAAAGTTTATTTTCATCTTATGTCACCGGGATCAGATTTTTCAAAAGTAACCGTACCGATTTAAATTTAAATTTCAGAATCACAGCTTCTTCCTCTTCTTCCTTATAAACTATCCCATTCTTCCTCTTACATATATCACATCTAACAATCTACAATGGGTAAATCATCAAAAGCCGCCGCCGTAGCTGTACCAGCTCCAGTTGATAAGAAATCAAAAAAATCAAAGAAAGAAGAATCAGCTCCTACCCCAGTCGCTGCTCCAGTCAAGGTGAGTTTGGTTTTCTCGTGATCGATCTCGTTTCCATACCGTCCTTCTCCTTTCGCCTTTATTCTGTATCATTTTGTACCTTTTTTCTGACTTACTTCCCAGGAGAAGAAATCCAAAAAATCCAAGAAAGAGCCTACTCCCCCTCCTGTTGAAAGCGAATCGTCCGAATCTGAGTCTGAATCTGAAGACGAGTCTGAAGAGGAATCTTCTGATTCTGACTCTGACTCTGATGAAGAAGAGAAACCAGTTGCTGCTGCTCCCGCCGCTGCTGCGCCAGCTGTGAGCTTTATAGAACGTACCCCCCGGGCCACCTAGCTGACCCCATCGCAGGAAGAGTCAGACGACTCAGACAGTGACTCTGACTCAGATTCTGAATCAGAAGATGAAGAGCCAGTTAAAACCGAAGCTAAGCCAATAGCTGCTACCGAAGAAGCCAGTGATGATGACGACAGCAGTGATGAGGTATGTCCCTCCGTACGACCCCCGCTGACCCCTCAGTCATCATCTGACGAAGACGAAGAAGAAGAAGCTAAACCAGCCCCAGCTACCAACGGTAACACCAAGAGAAAGGCTGATGAGGAAGTCGAAGCACCCGCCAAGAAAGTCAAGACCGCCACTGACGAGGAAGCCAACGAAGCCTCAGTCTCCGTTTTCGTCGGTCAACTCTCATGGAACGTCGACAACGACTGGCTCAAATCAGAATTCGATTCATGTGGTGAAGTCGTCTCAGCCCGTGTCATGATCGATCGTGACACCCAAAGATCCCGTGGTTTCGGTTACGTCGATTTCGCGACTCTCGAAGAATCAGCTAAAGCCATCGAACTCAACGGTAAAGAGGTTGACGGTCGTGCGATCAAAGTCAACTACGCTACCCAACGTGCCCCCAACCCAGAAAAACGTGCTCGTGTCTTCAACGACAAAGTCTCTGAACCAGCTGATACACTCTTCATCGGTTCTTTGTCTTTCGACATCAACGAAGATCAAGTTTACGAGGCTTTCGGTGAACACGGTGACGTTCAATCTGTTCGTCTTCCAACAGATCGTGATACTGGCGCTCCAAAAGGTTTCGGTTACGTTCAATTCGCCGATGTCGATCAAGCTTCTGCTGCTCTTAAAGCTATGAACGGTGTTGAATTGGCTGGTAGACCCATCAGAGTTGGTGAGTGGTATCTCTTATACTCGTCGTCTTCGTCTTCCTCTCTTTCCCTACCTCCTTGCTTGGTCTCTACTTTTTAACAGTTTCTCTTCCTCCGTTCCTTCCTCCCTACACTTCTCCACCTTTACTTCATTGTTTCTTTTCTCTGTCAGCTATAGCGAAAAGCTTTCCCGTTCAAATTCTTATCTCCTGATCTCTTACCTCTTTCTTCTCCTAAACCTTTCTCACCTCTTTACCCCTCAAAGTGTCCTTTCCTCCTTACCTCCTCTTTCGCTTCCTCTTTACTTCTTCTACCTCTACCCTTCCTCACCGTTCACCTTTTCGTACGTTCGTCGTTATCTCTCCGTTTCACGTCCTTCTAAAAAGGTTATCGTGCGGAAATCCAATGTGGCACCTTATCATTGACGGTGGCGATAATGATTTCTTTTCAACTTTCTCTATTTTCTTCATTTTTTTGTTCGATTTCCGTTATTTTCAGATTTGAATTAAATGCTTACGTAATATTTACAATTGAAGACTTCGCACCTCCAAGACCACCAAGAGATGATTCTGGATCTAGAGGCCGAGGAGGGTTTGGTGGTGGGCGCGGTGGTGGTAGGGGCGGATTTGGCGGAGACAGAGGAGGTAGAGGTGGTAGAGGTGGTGGTAGAGGTGGATTCAACGACAGGGGAGGTCGTGGCGGTGGTAGAGGTAGAGGTGCACCAAGAGGGTGAGTTTCAATTTCAATTTTGGTGGATCTTTGGCCATTCTCTGGCCATCTTTCAAACTGCCACATTCACATTTAACATCATTCTTTATCCTCACACTCCTACCTCGCATCTGATCAAGAACAAGAGCTAATTAAGCGTTTAGTGGTGCCCGTACCGGAGGAATCGTCCCAGCCGAAGGCAAGAAGATCTCATTCGATTAAACGGCTCGTTCCTTGGAATATATCTAAAATACATCAAAACCGTTTGATCGATAGTATACCATATCCCCCAAATCTCTTTTTATCGATCTACGTCTTCGCTCCGTCTATCCTTTCACTCTTATCTGCATAGAACTCTCTCTTATCTATATTTGGTTCCCCATATGTATGCATCATATTGAATTCTGCGTAACACGTTGTGGAATAAGTGCACATTCATTTTGTATAAGTTAAACCTCTTTCCCGGTCAGACAAGACTACGAAACCCTACTTTACTTTCAAGCTAAAGGTTTGGCTAGATAGCTAAAACCTGCAATTTCGTTCATGACATACGCAAGGTTGTAGGTATCAGTAGTAAAAATTATGCAGAGTGACTGGCATGATTGCGTCAGTACCTGAAACCACAAAATCTTACATGCTATCACCCTGGTTATCAACGGGGTCAGGGGTCAATCTGCATTCGCATCAATTCCGGCCATCCTTATTTCATCTCTTTGTTTGTGCCAAACTTGCTTGCTTGTAGTCGTCTTTGATTGTCATGACAGAGCTTTCTGTAGCATCGCCACCTACAGCAGACGTTCGGCAACGGATTCGTCCGATCGACGTCACCGAGGAAACGTCTACCCATGTTTACGAGGATAAATATTGCAGTGTTATGAGTCAACGCTATGGATTCATAAACAAAAAAACACCTCAAGCTAAAGTAAATCCATAGATCAAGATGCCAGCATGGACTAACAAAGTCTGGTCAAAAGTTGAAACCATAAATCAAAGTAAAGCCGTGAACAAAACTTGGGAATATGCTAACAAGGTTAGTCACCACCAAAATCGTTCATTCGATTATTTGCTGACAAAGAATGAATAATTGTATAGGTCGGAGAAGCTGGTAATCGTTTAGTTGGGAAATGGGGTGTGGAAGCTTTCTACCCCACAGATCTAGATAGGGAATGTGAGAAAGCAGCTAGAATATTAAGAACTTTCACTCGTGAGTTGTTTTCGGTATCTAGGAAGACAATAGCTTATGCGAATGACTTGACAGATGACGGACCTATGATAGAGCAAGTTTCTGATTATGGAGATAAATCAGCCAAGAAGAAGACTCAGAAGGTGTTATTGAAAATC
The DNA here is from genome assembly GCA_001599715.1 of Phaeotremella fagi. NCBI lineage: Eukaryota > Fungi > Basidiomycota > Tremellomycetes > Tremellales > Phaeotremellaceae > Phaeotremella > Phaeotremella fagi. The sequence continues at coordinate 710,682 of BCHU01000011.1, forward strand.
CCTGTTAAAGTGGGTGTACAGTTTGGTTCATCAACTCTTACAAAATAGGCAATGGAACAAGCCAAGGGTATAGCGATATTTACTGTGTTTCGTACGGGGTTAGGATGGTCTGCTGCAAGTGGTAGTGGTGTAGTAGTCAAGAGACAAATGGATGGAAGTGAGTGGACTCGAATATACAGCGTCTTAAACGCTGACCCGCTCAGCCTGGTCACCACCTTGTGGTATTCTAATACATACACTGGGAATAGGTTTCTTAGCTGGTATAGATATTTACGACGTGGTCGTCATTTTACGTCACGAAAAAGCTGTTGATGCGTTCACGAAACCGCAAGTCAAACTTGGTGCTGAGTTGGCTATAGCTGCGGGTCCAGTTGGGAATGGGTTTACGTTGGATAGTGGACTAGACGCTAAACCTGCATGGAGTTGTGAGTTAGAATCTCTAAAAATTTTAGCTTGTACTCAAGTGGACATTTGTCCAGACACGAAATCCAAAGGTTTATATGGTGGTGCGCAGCTCGATGGAACTGTTATCGTCATTCGTACGGACGAGAATGCTAGGTTTTTTCATCATCCAGATATAAAGGCTGCTTCTATTCTTGACGGACTCTTCCGTAAGTTGTCGACATAATGCCATGGTATTGTATCTAACTCAACCCCGTAGCATGGCCAAACACTAAAGGACCTCAAGGACTACGAAATACCCTCCTACTAGCTGAAGGCAAAACAGCAGAAGTTGACATGTCACTGGTTCCATCTGGTCAAAGTCCCTCTGATGCAATCAACGAACCAGTCGTCGAAGAAGGTCATCTGGATATGGAGCAATTAGCAAAAATGGAAGAAGAAGGGGGATGGGACGGGATCGTTCATCAAGCACCACCTGGAATGGGATCACCTAGTTCTGTCCCTTATATCGAATCTTCACCTAGATTACCGTCTACTCCTACGACTCCTACTAGATCCGTGATTGGTGGAACGGAAACGCCGAAGAGGAAATTGCATATGCCTGATTATAGATTGGAGAGTGGCCATTGAGTTGATACTGTAATGTACAAAAGCCAACTGTATACTGAAGATTAATGGTCACGATGCATGTTTCACTAGCGATTCGAGTGATTGATTGGATTCTAAACCGGAAACTAGATGCATTCTCCCAACAACAATAACAGTTGACCATTAACCCCCGAACACTCCCGCGTTCCTGCAGAACCAACTTCGTTTCGATACACAAAAGGGTAATCACCAATGCCCAACTCCACTTTCGATATCATTTTCTCATTCTATACATAGTCAAAGCTAGAGTTTTACTAACCGAAGTCGAAGGGTTAGTTACAGGAATGAAGATACCAATTGTGGTAAATCTAAGTCGAACGGTGGACGAAGTAGAAGATTTAGTAGTTGTAGATAGGTTACTTGATGTGATTGAACCCGTCTCTGGGATAATGGTTGTTTTAGAGCTTGTGGCGAGTGAAGACATCAGACATGTGTTAGCTGTTAAGTCTTGAACTGTGTCTGCCAGAATATGTATTTTACATATAAAAGAAGACTCCCATATATCTGCAATGCAAAGAGCTTTTTCAATCTGGCTTCCAACGTTGAAGGTACAACGGTTCCATTTGCCATTTTTGTAAGTTGGATTGAATAGGTAGAGGGGAAACACTGTTGTACAGGGCAAGCATCGCAGTACGTTGACACTCCACACTCTCATGCAACTGAGTTTTACCGTTTACAATTTGCATCTCGTCTAAAAAGAAAACACCACTTTATCACCCTTCACATCTCAAGTACTGTATATGTACATGCAGCATGGATTCTATTTACCATCACTTCGTGTATTCGTAGTCCCCTGAGTAGACTGTTCATCAGCTTGAGTAACCATATGTTCTACAGAGTTTGAATTGACACGAGTGAGCCTGGGTTGCGAGGTCGAAGAAGATTTAACCTCAATACCTTTTGAAGACACCTTGATCGTACGGTTTTCGCTTTCAGTATCGGCAGTGGTAGAGGTTTCTTTAGCGTATTTTTGGTGATTGTTGTCAGATAAACGACGGGAACGTCTTTGAGTATCTTTGGAGAGTGTATCGGCTAAACTTGAAAAAGAGGTGCGATTCATTTTCTGTGTACGAGTGATGTATTTCAAGTTTTGGAAACCGATTTAGAAATGTCTACTATTTACTGAAATGGCTTTCTCTAGTTCTAGAGAGGTCGAATGAATGGACAAAGGTTTTCCGAATTCTGATTTTCAATTCAGGTGTGAACCCCACTAGACTGTCCTTCTCGTCGAAGGCTTCGTTTTGTGCGCTAAAGAAGTGAAAGGGTCGACTTCAATGGAGCAAATCTCACTCTCCAAATTTCACATTTCATCCTTTCATTCAAAACTACAAAAGCTAGATACGATAGCCACTAAGAGTCTTCCACGACACCTTGGAACACAAAAGGACTAGCGGGACCCATTACTATCCCTGATTCTCATAATTTCTAGCAACCGACTATTTTTCTCATTGTGATTGGCACGACTGAAGACACTTAGTTTAGAAATGTACGGAAGCCATTTTGATTTATTTTTACTTTGGGTGGCGGTACCAGTTTCGTTCTCGGCGATTACCGTGGATGAAGTGGTTGGTTGATTGGTTTCTTCGACAGAGACTGTGGAGATGGAAGCTTGGGTTGGTGGATTAGACTCGTTATCTTGAGATGACATCTTTGTGTTCGCTATGATGGTTTGTTATTTGAGAAATTAGTTGTTTGTTGAAAGATGTGGTTGAATATCTAGAGAAAAGATAAATTATTCGTTTTATAAATGTCAGTGGTTTAGAAGTTGGAAGGCTTCTTAGTTAAGCGACTTTTAGTCGAGTTTCCATTCGAAGGACAAAGATTGATTTTACCGATTGATTATCCCGATACTGAATTGTCTTCCAACAACTTCGGTCTTTCCACTCTCAATTCTCAACTTTGTGGAGCGATTTTGGGATAGACCAAAGAAAAAAAAACTTATTCGTACAAGTTAAAACGAAGACCTTGGGAGAATACTATCGAAGGCGGTACAGAAAATGTGAACCTATGATGCATTCGCCAGAAACTTCAGTATGTACAAGTACTCGTATTGTGCGTTACGCTGTATACTGTAAACTGTCACTTTGCATACTATTAACATTATATATAAGTTCGATAAACTATGCTACATTTAATTTTAAAACTCTTCTTTTTCAATTAGCTTTGAAAAATACAGGGGCAATACTGGAAACGTTAGTTTCGACCACTGGAACAACAGGTGCCAAAGCGCCTGGACCAGTGAAAAGACCAAACAATCCTACTCCGCCTTCCGCAAAGACGGCCGAACCAAGTGTATACAATTTCGCAAGTGGTTCGTAAGGTGCCACAGCTGATGGTATAGTATCGAAAACCGAATAATTGAATTGAGGTCCATCAACATGTGTAAAGAAGATATGGGTGGTGATGATCGTATCATATTTACCCCAATAACTTGGTCCTGTTAGATTCAGACCGTATGCAGCAAGTAATTGATAGGTATCGTTGGTGGTAGGGAAATTGGTCGCCTGTAGTTGAGTAGAATTGAAAAGATTGATTGGGGTTAACGTGAAATTTGGATATCCACCGTTGGAATATGCACCAGTGATATTGGTAGGAGATGGTCGGGTAACGGGAGCAGCAGTTGAATTATTAGTGGAACCAGTAGAACTTGATACCCCCGTAGAGGAGTCTGTAGATCCAGAACCACCACTGAGTGTACTATTGATCCAATCAATTGCTGGAAGTCCAAGAAGATCGTCCATTACTGTACTAGCAACGATAGTGTTGAAACTTTCTCCAAAAGAATCATCATTTGTAGCTACGAATACACCAACACCTTTGTCAACCACACGAGAAAGATATGATAAAGCACCTGGAAGAGCACCGTCATGAAGAACATTGACGTAACCACGGTAAGTGCGTTTAACGGTACCCAAACAGTAGGTAGAATTGTTGATGATCGTTGAGTTGGTTTCGGGACCAGTTGGAGTACACAGATTCTGAGCATTATCAAGGACTTTGGCTGGTATGACTTGAGGTTTGAGAAGTTCTTTCACCCAAGCAAGCTGTGTGGAGTCAGCTATCATGTCAAACGATTCAGTTACTCACCATATCATTACCAGTCATGACAACGGAACCCATTCCGGCTATCTCCTGTCCAGTTCCATTCGTCCAGAAGTCGAAAGGCTGAAGAGTACCAAGGCAACTCTGAGGGAAAGTAGTAGAACTTGAAGTGGAGTTGTATAGATCAACAGAGCATTGAGCTATATTAGTATCTCTGAAAAATCCCTGTGATCTCTGACCGGAAGCAGCTGCGTCTTGAGCGTTATACGTAGCCTTGAGACCGAGTGGACCAAAGATATTATCATAAACGTAGTCTTGAATAGTGGAGTTGACTAGGACGGGGAAAATATCGGCAAGAGCGAAGTAGGATGTGCTGCTGTATTGCCAACCGGCACGGAAGGGGAGTGATGGTTTCAGGTATTGCATTTTGTGGACGAATTGGTCGAGTGTCGAACCTTCAGCTCCCCATGTCATGTCATCAGCTGGGAGACCGACAATCATTCCTGGAGATAAAGTCAGAGGGCTCTAGCGGATCAGTCAAGACGACATACCAAGCATATCTGCTATCGTCGCATTAGCTGTCGCAGTGGCATCGTAAAGTTTGAAAGTAGGGATGATATCAATCATTTTACTTTGCAGAGAGAAAGGTTGACCGTCGTGTAGAGTGATATTGGAGTTGGCTAGAATACCTATAGCGAGTGAGGTGACGAATTTTGTGTTGGAGCCGATCGCAAAGTAAGTCTGAATAATCGTTAGTTTCATGATGCGTGATGGTTATGAACTCACATCCACAGTCACTGAGTTGTTGCTTGAATCCTTGATACCTATTGGTATGATTTGAGTGGATTCATTTTTGACGACAGCAATAACAGCTCCAGGGATATTGAAAGCGGTGACAAGAGACTCAATCGTAGCTAAAGTCTCATTCTTGAGAATGGAGGTGGAAGCAGTTGTTGTATTTGCACGTTTGGTGGGTAGACTCCAAGAACTGGAGAGAGTGGCTAGGCCTATTATGAAGGATGAGAATTTCATGTCGCAGGGGATGTAGGATTGTATGGGGGGTCTTCAATCAGTCGCTGATCTTTATAATATAAGTCTTTATGCATAGCATCTCGCACCCCGACGGCTGCCAAGGTAAGGAAGGGGAAGGGGATTAGTTAACCATAATCAACTAAAAGACATAGCATTGCGTACACTGGTGTAATTGGTGACACAATGTGACATCATCCGGAACCGTGAAAGGCCATGGTCAAAACATCGAAAACTCTATTTCACTGTTAGCGTCCGGTGCCTCCCCGTTTGAAAGAATGTCGGATTCTCTTGGTATCCCGAAAGACCGATGATTATGAACGTCATAAGCATGATAGGATGGTGAGGAGCAGTGCACTTACGACGAATTTCAATGTGCAAGCTACACAATAGAAACGTGCTCAATGTGATCACTGTTTCAGTGTCTAGTACTGTTGTTGGAAATGCCACAAAGAAGCCTGTCGGAGGACTCGAACTGTGAATGGTATGATTGTGACATCTCCTTTCACTTTGAAAGCTTTCGTCGGAAATGGAAGCAGAAGACAGCCAGAGAGATATCCAGCTTTCTCAAAACAGTCCTGAGACGCAAAACAATACCGCCCTATCATGTCAGTTAAACGAAACCATTCCATTCCCTACTGGAGGGTAACCTCCGATCGAGCCTCTCTCCTCTCAGACCCAATAACCCGATCAACGTTCGCTAAATTTATCCAAAAAAATCCAAAAGTCCCTTCCCTACATTGTGTCAATTCAACTCAACCCGAAGTAGCTCTTGGCTTCTACGTAATCCCAAATGAAGTCATCGAAGATAAACCGAAGATCTTATTTTGTGCACAAACTTTCGTTCCACATAGAGGAGATTCTTTGTATAGTTGTGAAGTAGTGTTTAGAGGTAAAGATTCAGGTGGAACTATTTATAATAGACATTCAGGAGATTTGAAAGATTTCTTCAAGAGTTTCAATGGTTTAGTTGAGAAGGAAGGCGGTGGGAAGGAGGAGGCAAAGAAGGTATTGGAAGCTTGCACAACTTTTACTGACGAGTTGGTGTTGAAACTTCAAGAACGATGGTCGGATGTCATGGAGAATTTTAGTTTGAATCCCGTTGAAGATATATCTTGGCAGGGAGATATGGAATTTTCTATATAAGTTGTTCAAGTACTGGTCATTAAGGTTTAAGACTAGGCTTCCCATCTCAAAGAAAGTACTACAGTACATAACCCTCACACAAAGAAAACGTTGAAACACTAAAAGCAAAAGTTACAACGCTGTAATCGAATGCACAGAAATCGAGTTCAATGACCACATTGCACCTTACGAACTAATCGTCTCACATCTCAAACAGTGTACAACTACTACATACAGCTACAGAGACTCGTATGGTCTACAGCACTACTTCCCCTATTCCTAACGAGTCGGATAATATCCCGCAACATGAGCACTAGCAGCATGAACACCACCTTCCTCACAAGCCTTCAAACAAGTGTCAATCCAAGTACCCCCACAGTTCTCAGACTCGACAGCAGTCTCAGCAGATTGAAGACTGGCGGTATCGATGTCGCTCATTCTAGGTTGTCTTTGAGGTTGTTGGACCACAACCGACGAGGTTGACATAGAAGTAGATGGGGCGGGGATTGTAGGTGGGGTTAAAGTTTTTGATGAACTGTTTCTGCTTAGGAGGGGTTGGGTTTCTGCATTTTCTGTCATATTGTTTGTGTGATGTGGAGTTATGAGTTATGATTGTAAAGACTACAGGTCTACAGTATATGACATCCTGGACAAAGGACATTCGACGTCTTCTACATGGTCATTACAAAATCGTATATACCGATAACCCTCTAATCCGCCTTCCCAACTCTCCCAATCTCCTTCGCCCCCTCTTCACCACCATTCCAAAATCCTCCAACCAGATTCCCGCCACTCATCCCCTTCTCATCCAAATCCCGTAATTGATCCTTGATATCGTCACCAGTCCTAGCTCTCAATTTATCAAGTTGAACTTCTTCTTTACTACCTCTCCAAAGTATCCTTTCAGCCACTCCATCAACTAACCAATTCAACACGATTATGCCATGTGAGGCCGCCAGGGCTACTGCCACCAATGGGATGAGGATCGGTAAAATCGTTGAAAGGATCGATGTATCTTTTAGGTGTGAGGATATCAATTTTTCCAAGTTGGGTAGAGTTCCTAGATCTGGGTTACTTTGGTTTGGTCGGAATAGGTATATCAATGTTGCGTTGGTGATAGCAGCTAGCCATGTGATGATTTGCTGAATGGACGATTTAGTTATTGTCGGACGAAATGTTAACCTAACCTACCATAGCTTCCAACCACGACCCAATAGTTTCAACACGATCACCGATAGGTCTTCTAACATGTTGACAAATCTTCAAAGCGTCACTTCGAATCTCAACGTAGTTATTGATCAATGCAAAAACAGGGGCCAATGGCCAGACGATTGACCAGATAGTAACATATCCAAATTGAGTTACCATTTCTGCGTAATCGGCTAATACACGTAGTCAGTTTGTTGAACATATCAAATTAAGTAAGAGGTAGACATACTGAAAACGTTGTACTCAGGTAAACATAGTTCATGCTCAACCTTATCAAGGAACCTTTTTTCCACCTCTTCATCGTTCTTGGGTGGTGTTCGACTTTCGTTATAGTGACCTCTGGTCTTGACAGCATTTTTAACAGTTGTTTTACCTGATCTCCAATCGTTGATGAATCTCATGACGTAAGGTAAACCAACTTCCAGTCCAGAATTGATAACCTGATTGGTGACGGTATCTAAGTTTATAAGTTAGTTGTATCCATATCCTTAGTCTTCATTGAACGTACAAGCAAAGAGTTGACCTCTTAATCGACCTGCTTTGATTTGTTTCTGTTTCTGAACGTTGGTTCTTGGACCCAACCCAGCTGTTTCGGCACTGGACGCAATCTTGATATTTCCACTATCATATTTTGATAATCTTTGTTGGAAATGTGACATGATGTAAGGTCCAAAGGGTACGTAGACGTAGCTAAACCCGAGTTCATCAGCTACATGTCTCAACTCGAGATTCGAAACTTACGCTGAAAGGAAAAGTCCTAGATAAGCTACTATAGCGTTCATAGCACTGAGTGATCAGTCGATGATCAACGTTCTGACTTACAAAGTCTTTGCAGTCAAACTCTTCTCCGCTCCTATAGGTGTAGGATGATTTTCCCATTTCACTAACAGCTTTGCGAGTTTCCCATAAAGTCCAACGAGTTGTGGTACGATCAAAGAAAAGAGAACGGTGGGTAGAAGAGGCTAAGCAGACGAGATGAAATGTCAGCAAAGCAAAGCTGACTGTTACAACACTTACCACAACCTCTTGACCGAAACCTTCCCAAACCTGACCAACAAAAGCTTCAAGGACGAAAATACCACTTAAAACCAAACCTAACCCCACTCCACAAGCCAAGATCACAGGAGCCGACAAAGCAATCTTAAAATCTCTAGTGGTATCATCACCAGCTTTAATAGCATCAACGGCGTTTTCAGGTTTATCAGCCCCAGCCCCATTATCAGAGCCAGAGAGGATTCCTAAACTGGTAACATATTCCGTTCGAAGTCGACTGACAGCGACTGATTCACACCCCGTATGACACCATCTAACTGATAATTTCTTTTCACGGATTCTCCAGATGGAAACTAGGATGGTTGAATATAGGCATAAGATTAGGGCGTAGGTTGGTGGATAGGATTCTGGTTTGGTTGTGAAATAGTAGATTAAGGAGATTAGGGATAATGGGACGAGGGAGAGGGTGTAGGTTGATAGGAAAGCGAAATAAAGTTGAACGTGGGGTGGTTGCTTGAAGAGAGTCATCAGTGTCAAACCTTAACAACTCCATCCACCCACATGTTGTCCCAAATGTTCCCCCTCTTCATCATCGATATCACGTAAAATCCCAACAGACCAATCACCCCCGATACTCCAACGTTTAATCCAAGCCTTATCACTCGATTCATCATGCAAAGCAACAATACCTTTAACTCTTGACCATTTTCCTTCGTTAGGTGTAATTCCCAATCCATGTTGAATAGTAGGAGCGGTTAAGAGAGCATAAATCAATCGAAGTCTCGTAGCCGGTGATGGAGGGATAGAATTTGGGTGAGGTGGTAGGAAATGAGCTTGATCGAGAAGTCTGGGTAGTCGATTAGTCCAGATTAAAGGAGCTAGAACCTACCGTTCCCTCTCGACCAACAATTCAATCTTCTCATCAGAAGCATTAACGAAAATCCAAACTTCTTCCTTCCCCTTCCCCCCTCTCCCAACTTTAGTCCCAACCCTCAAACCCCCAACTTCTAAAAGTTTCAAAAAAGATTCATAGTTATCTTTCAATTTCGCTATCTCCAGTTTACGATCTTTGTTCTTGGTTGACGGTAAAGAGATATCGAAGGGGATGACGAAATCTACGTTGTAAGGGTTGGTCTTTTGTAGAGAGGTTTGACGGTTTGGGACGGGTGGACCTGGGGCTGTTTGGGATGAGGGTGGTTGGGAAGACATTGAACGTGTTACTCTTTGGGTTGTTGGTGTGTCTGGTGTTGACATTGGTTAGAACGAGTATGTATAGGTTATTGTCGTTTATGGTCATTGTGGTGTGGGTGTGGGTATGGTGGTGACAACCGTGTAATGACGTCAAGCTGAGCAGATGGTTGTGGCATGGTGGCATTGAGTGCTCGTATTGTTGATGAAAAGATAAACAAACACTGAGCAACTCCCCTAACCCTCCTATCATCGTTAACCCCAACAGCTCCCACCTCCAAGACCCCTTTACCATCTATTCATTAATCAACCATCCATTATCCTTCACAGTTTCATCTCAATAAAGGACCAACCCCCTAAAAGGATGACCAAATGTATCAAGGTCGAGAGAGGTATAAGTAATTCCACAATTCATCTCCATCTCTTTAAACTAAATCATCATCAATTGCCTAAACTGGATCAGATACAAGAGAATATAAAATGACAGAAATAATTCAAACGTAAGTCCAAATCCCAAACCCCCAAAATAAAAAGTTAAACACTAAAAAAAAAATGTTATCCTAATCTTATTCCACAGCCCACCAATCCCAAGATTATCGATCTACACCCGAAAACAACTCATAAGCCTCTCCCAAACCAACCCAAAAACTCAACCACTCAACACCAAAAACCGCTTAGAATCCCTCTCCCTCTATTTCGAATTCGACGAAGAAAACAATCTCCTCGATCAAGAACCCATCTCGAAACTTTTGCCTGTTCCCAGTGTACCCCTTGGGTCTGGTTCAGAATCAGAAACAGATTTGATCTTTCAATTTAATTCTTTACGAACCCAACCGGTTCATATTGAATTCACTGATCCCTTCCCGATCCCCCATCCCCACCAAGTGTCTCGGAAATCATCAATAACCTCCCTATCAACCCAATCAACCAATTCCCTTAATCTCAACCCGTTCGCTGCTCCCTTCCCCCTCCCCCTCCCAGACCAACAACCCCAACCCCAACCACTCCCAACTCCACCCCCGTCCCTCCCCAAAAGACCTCAAGGCCCTCTACCCCCCGTCTTCATTCGTAAAGAATCAGCTACTCTTCCTCAATCAATGTCTCTCCCTTCTATCCCGCCTTTGGGACTCGCTTGGGAAGGTGAAATTGGAGTTTCTAATAATGAACGAAGAAGATTGAGTCGGGCCGGTTCTGGATCTTTGTCTGGGTCTACTGATGAAAACAGACCAGAGAGGTTGGTTAAACTTGGTCAATCTTTACGCTCGAGTTTTAGTCGGATCTCCAACTAAACTTCGTTTTGCTATATTAATTGAAATTCGATGCTATGTTTTATCCACATGCATGTTACTATAACTCATACTAATACTTTTTACGACTCAACGCACTGTAAAGCATGATCATGACGCCACTAATCTGAAAAATCCAACCATGGCCAACGAATCCTCAATTAAATATGTTCCTACCACTCATTTCCCAGTATAAAATCTAATAACCATGACGCTCAAATTATCAGTCGAATAATTACCCATCGCATGGTCTAACAATCTTTTCGAAGCTTCTTGGGGATCTTCGGTTGATCTGATTAAATCGACAGCGTCTTGATCTTCAGTTACGTCCCATAGCTATAGAATTTAATACACATCTGTCAATACTGATTCATGTTCAAGTGAGATAAAAATGACTAACCCCATCACAGGCAACGATCAAAAATTCGTCTGAATCGTCTAAAGCCGTTTCGGTAGTGTATGGTGATCCAACGACGAATTCTTTCATTGACGCATCACCTAATGATCTGGTAACAGCCAGAACACCTAAAAGATTAGCATTGAAATTACATTCTATAACCCACCATTAACACGATTGTTCATGACGAATCCACCAGCATCGGTAATACGTTTAGCTTCTTGACTGTCACTACCTTTATGATCATACGTAAGACGAACTGCTTTTCCTCCACGACTGCAATCCATCAGTCAAATCCACAAAACCATAAAAAGTCCAATCACTCACCAAAGTACAGCTCTAGCATCACCAACGTTTGCGGTATATAAAACTCTTCTCAAATTTTGTCCAGAAGGTTCAATAGCTTCTATCCTACTTCCATCAGCCGCCGTGACAGTGTTATCATCTTCAATAGCCTCTTCACTATTACTGTTACTCGAAGTTAAACCTTTAACGAAATCTCTTATCCTCTTTCCAGACATTTTTCTAGCTAAACCACCACTGGATCCGTTGTTCGTCGCAGAGACTCCACCTATACCACCACCAGTTCCTGCACCAGACGATGATCGACGTAAAGAGCCACTTAGAGAAGTTTGAGCCTCCAGCTCGTCTTCACCTTTACCTTCCATCAAACCTCTTGGTGATAGACCGGGATTGAAAAATCCGATTTGTGATGAAGAAGGTGTTGGTTCCTGTTCGATTCGAAGGAACGCTGTGACTGCCGTACAACCTGATTGGGTTTTACCAGTTGACGCCAAATGAGATAAACGAGAATCGACAACGTGAAAAGTTTTGTTTAATAGATCGGGAATCGGCCTTTCGGTTTGAGAAAGAAGTGCGTCCAGTAGATACTGAATACTGTCAGCGATACCATCGATAACGATGAACCTAACGACTCACCTCATGAAAGTTTTGTCCACACCATTCCGCAGCATGTTTCCCTGCGTGTCCACTGAATTAAATTAGCATTTTCAATATTCCTTCTTTCCCAACTGAGAACGCGACTCACTCGAACACAGCAAAATAACCTTGACCCTTGATACCGGCATAATCATAAACGAAACTATGTGAATCTTCCATAGTTCTTCTACATCTTTTATTCCTATCTTCACTAACTCCAACTCTAAAGTAATGAGAGAGTGAAGTTGATTTAGAATCCGGTGATGGTGTACGTTTAGTTGGTAGATGAGCTGGATGACAATTAAGTGCCTATGGTTTGATTGGTCATTAAAAGGGGAACATCAATTACTACCACTTGGGAAACTTACACCGAAAGTATCTTGACCTGGGGCTATGGTAACACTTTTACTTCTTGCATTTGGACCTTCGGAGAAACCACCTGGACGTGACATCAAAGAAGTTATCGGTGTATCGTTACTTGTTGATGCGGTTGATTCTGTATCAGATAAAGAAGTAGGGGTAGAAGTTTGAACGGGAGATTGAGAAGATCTACGATGTTTGTTAGTTGGTGTTGAGGATAGAGGTGTTGGTATTGATTGATAGAGAGGTGCGAAATGCATGGTGGGTGGGGGGTGTGGAGTGAGGTGAAAGATGAAGATAAATATGTGATCGTTGAGGTAAAACGTAGTAACAACGGCAACAACAATGACCGTGCGTGATGTGAAGGGGGTGATGATGAAGCAGTGATGTGTCAGCTACTCCTTGCCCTTGCCCTTCTGATCGTTCCTTATCCATTCCTATGTGGCCCCACAGTACAACTAAAAGTAATATACACTCACCCAGTGGTCGAAGTAGTAACAGATCCATTAGCTAAAGAGCGTATAAGTATACTGCCAAATCCAGTTTTATTAGGCATAGACATAGACAAAGTAGAAAGTAGAAGTGGGAGTTAAACTCGAAGAGTTAAAGTAAGACCGAGAAAACCAGTCATGCCCGATAAAAAGTCCAATCAACTTTAAAATTGACTCTTATCATTGCGCGATTTGGATTATAAAGCAAAGCTGTAAAAAATAAAAGACGTACTGTGGTCCAAATCTTCTTGATCACCTGCACTTGCTTCTGGTGCAGATGACATGTTTAAATCTGATAATGTAGGATGATCTGGATGATTTTTAGCTAAGGTTGATATGGATGTCATTGGGGGTTGGAGTGACGCGTGGTTTAGTCGGTCAGTCGGTGATCAGTGTTGGGTGGGTGTTGAGTTGTTGAGATATAAGTGAGATAGATAGATGTAAGATGTAAAGTAATTGGATGCTATGTGTTATGCTATAAACCTTTTATTTACTTTTGCGTTTACTCTACTCGTCAGAGTATAATGAATGCTGTGGTGTGGTTTAACCTGTTCCAGCGTAGCGGCTAGCAACACCTTAGGTTTGGTCGATGACGCAGTGGGGGGAGAAGCTGCGATCGTGAGATGGACAATAGCTGGAACTCCATAATAGCCACTGAACCGAGTATCGCCGAAGACTCCAAAACGCCGTTCTACCGGTTAAAGCTGTCTACCGGATTGTTGATTTTTCAGATATAAGTATAAGAGTAAAGAATTAATTCAATCTCATCTCATTCACCACCACCACCACCACCACAATGTCAGACGAAGCCCTAGATCTAGAAGCCACCTCAAAGTCCAATAACGATGCCAAACAAACTGTTGATCCAATCAAATCATTCTTATCAGGTGGTTTCGGTGGGATGAGCGCCGTTCTCGTTGGTCATCCTTTTGATTTAACAAAGACTAGATTACAAACCGCTCCTCCTGGTAGGTTGGGTCGTGGTACTCTCATTTATCTTATACTGACGGCTTGCCCTAATAGGAACCTACACCGGAGCTGTTGACGTTGTGAAGAAAACTCTTGCTAGGGATGGTGTGAGAGGGTACGTCTTTTCCAATTCACCCAGTTCTCTACTTAACAATCTCTCTACAGAATGTATCGTGGGATGTTACCACCCTTAATAGGAGTCACCCCAATATTCGCCATCTCATTCTGGGTAAGTCAATCTCCAAACTCTCACTCCAAAGCTCCAACCCTAACCCACCAAAAATAGGGATACGACGTCGGAAAAAGAATAGTGTACAACCTAACACCCAACCGAACCACTCAAACCCTTTCCCTAACAGAACTAGCGTTTGCAGGTTTCGTCTCAGCTATCCCAGCAACTTTATTCGCCGGTCCTGCAGAAAGAGTGAAAGTTTTGTTACAAGTTCAAGGTCAATCTGGTAAACCTGCTTACACTGGTCCTATCGATGTTATATCAAAGTTATACAAGGAAGGTGGTTTACGATCCATTTTCAGAGGGACTGGTGCTACTCTAGCTAGAGATGGTCCTGGTAGTGCTGTGTAGGTTATTACCTGTCTTTTTCATCGGTTGACTGTCCTAATCAATCTTAGTTACTTCGCTACGTACGAATATGTGAAACGTAGATTATCATCTCCACCAACGATCCTACCGAACGGCGAAAAATCACCAGCCCCTCCATTATCTTTACCAGCGGTAATGTTAGCAGGTGGTAGTGCAGGAATCGCCATGTGGAGTTTAGCCATCCCACCTGATGTAAGTCGATATCCCTCTTATCACCATGAACGCATTTCTGACCAAACCAAAAAATAGACAATCAAATCACGTCTCCAATCAGCCCCTCATGGAACTTATACCGGTTTCTTGGATTGTGCCAGGAAATTGATCGCGGCAGACGGTGTAACGGCTTTATGGAAAGGATTCGGTCCTGCTATGGCAAGAGCTTTCCCTGCTAATGTGGGTAACAAGCTATATATAATGAATATCAGCTAACAAAGTGTATTTAGGCCGCAACGTTCGTAGGTGTAGAACTTAGTTTACAAGCGATGAACAAGATGTGGTAGATGGCAGGTTGGTATGCTTGATATACAGATACAGATACCATGTTTCAAGGTTACAACAGGGTTCTACATTCTAGATCACTAATTCGAATTAGACAAATATATACCAAAGTAGAGAACACGTTTATGAATCATGATCATCAAAGTCTATAAACCGATTACATAGTGATCAAATCGAACTAAATATGTAATCAAAGTCGATTAAAAGCAATTTGTTAGCTCTAAATACCACATCCAAATTGATAACAACCTTCTTCCAAACAATCGAATAAAGCCATTGGATAACCATTTGATGAACTCGACGATTTCAACTATTAAGCAGGAGTCGAAGTGACCCAAGTCGGTATCCCTTTCTTCTTCCTCTTGGACGGAGTTGAATCGTCACCAATCCCACCAGAAGCAACCAAACTCAATCTCGATTTCCGTTTCTGCGTCTGTTTCTTCGGACTGGGAAGTGTTGAATCACCATGGACCATATCCGATTTCTTAGCAGCTTCAGCGTTAGATTTCATTTCCGTCGTTACCTTGATCGTTATAGCCTCATCCACATCGTCGTTACCTGGCGACAAAGGTATAGAAGAAGAAGGGATAATATCCGAAACCGAATCAGTAGATCTCGAACCTGATCTCTGTCTCTGTCTCTGTCTATCACCCTTCTCGGGTTCATCAAGTCCCAACTGATCAGGACCTGGAGGTAGTACCGGTAAAGATAAATAAATCGGTAACGATTTTCTACTTTTCTTGATTTTTTCTTTTTGTTTGGATAGGGAGGGGGAGGGGGTCGTTGATTGGGAGAGATGGAAGAGATGGACGTCTGAATCGGTTATATTGTTTGGTAGGGATTTACGATTTTTGGATTTTGGTGGTGGTTTTGGTGACGAGACATGATTCGTGATCGGTACGTCGAGAGGTAGTTGGATTTCAGATTGACGTTTCGTTTTCGTTTTGGGTGATGGTGTGGACGTCAACGTCGACGTCAAATCAAAACCAGAACCCCTTCTCTCAACAACCCAAATCCCACCTTCGAAATCTTTATGGGTTTTTTGTCCGAGATCTTCAAAAGGACTTATAGAGGGTATCAAACTTCTTTTCCTTTTTGATTTGCCAGCACTGGTACCAGTACCAGTGGAGATGATTGGGATAGATCCTGGATTAGATTTATTGGGTTTGATAAGGAACGAAGATGAATCTTCTACCTCTATTTCATTTTTGGATTTGGACTTGGATCTGGGTTTGGGGATTGGTGTTGACGAAATTGGAGTCGGACTCTTTGTGGATGTTGATGTTGATGCCGATGTGGATGCGGTTATCCTTGATAAATGGAATAGATGGATATCCGCTTCTGTCAATTTCATTCTTAGATTGGTTATTCCAAGATGGTCGTTGATGGTGTTGGCGTTGTTGTTGACTTTGAACATAGGGTTTGGGTGAATGAAATTGCTTCCGTCAGTCAACTTGATATCCTGTAGCTTGACAATGCTGATACCTCCATGCTACATGATTTAAATACAATACGCATCTCCCCATCCCACCCTAATCAACCCCAATCCATCTCCAAGGTTCCCTAACCAATCTCCTCCAAGTTTCAGTGAAAGCAATAAGTTCCGCTCCTTCCAACTAAAAAATCCCAATAATCAGCAATCAACCCAAAAACTCCATTAAAAGAAAATTGGAGGTAACCTACAACACGATGATCACCACTCCAACCAACCGTACATCGTAGTACAGCCTCCATCCCACCTTTCTCCACAAACGATCGATCTTGCCAACCAGATTCAGAAAGTTTATATTCCATTTCCCATTTCATCCTTCCAACTGCGCAAATCGCCAGACATCCACCTGGGGGTAAGATCGGTGATGCACCTCTTGATTCTCCTAGTGATCCTATCGACGAGATGGTGATATTAGGTGATGCGGTTGGTTTGGTCGGATTCTGTCTTAGTGTTTGTAGATGGGTTGTTATTTCTGATAGAGACGTTGTGAGGTGCAGTGTTGGTAGTGAAGGTGTCAATAGTCCGTTTTTGGGATCTGATTGAAATTCGAATTAGAAATGTAAGGAACATTTTGAGTGAACTTTCTGAAAACTCACCTGACACTGCTATCCCTATTACCCCGTCTCCAAAATCTAAATATCTATCTCCATCCATCTCCTTAACTTTAGATCTCATAACCGGATGTTCGTCCATAGCCAACAACAAAGTTTTGACTAGTAAACTCAAAAGTGAAGTTTTTCGATTTGGTGAAACATGTCTATGAACTAATTCTGATGGTATATCAGACGCTAGATATGATGTAGAAGTTGAAGAATCCAGTTCCTCTTTGTTATTCAATGCTCGCATAAACGGAACGAGATTAGTCAAATCCAATGTATGTGTATACCTTGATATCAGTTAATTTTGCTATACCAAAAAAACCTACCCGAAATGAGGTACACTCCCCATAGAACCCATAGCTTTCCACATGACTTTCCTAGTTCTACCAAATTTAACCAGTCTATTCTCAGTTTTCCTTCCCAACAAACCTAAACCCGAGGACGTATTCGATGAATCCTCTAAATCAGATTTCAACACCCTACCACCCTCCCCTGTACCTCTAACAGAAGAAATTTCTATCCCCAATTGATTAGCCAGAGTTCTAACTGCAGGTGAAGCCAGGACTTTATTCTTTAACGTGTCGTTGTTCTCGATTCTGTCTGGTACTTTTTCGTATACTCTAGGGGGTTGGGTGTGGGTCGTAGGTGGAGGTAGAATATTGGCTTCTCCATGGAAAGACGCTCCCCCCGTTTGGTCCATTGTCGTATCTATCTTCCCTAGGAGGGAATGTGATTCTTCTGCTAATTTCTCATTTTCCTCGGAAATCTTCTCTCCTTCTTTCACTTTTTCGTTGATTTCGGTCGGTTGGGGATTTGACTCTGTTGGAGGAGGGTTATCGAGTTCTTCAGGAGATTGTTCTTCAACATTCGTTTCCATTCCATCAGATATATCACATAAAGTCTGTCCAACAGCTACAGTGACACCTTCATCAATTTTCAATTCAGTGATGATTCCCGCAGTAGGCGAAGTCAGTTCGACACTATAAGCCCCACACAGTTAATGTTTGGATCCAAGAATGAGTTTTGATTAGGACTGCAACTTACACACTTTTATCACTTTGGACTTCACATAGTTTATCGAATTCTTCAACTTGATCACCTTTCTTGACGTACCATTTCAAGATTTCAACTTCTGTTATACCTTCACCTATGTCGTGTAGTTTGAATGGTATGGTTGCGTTATGAAACGGGGTTGTTGAGAAGTAATGAGAGTGTGTTCTTGAGATTAGGAGGTTTTTTGTGAGATTGAGATGGAGATGGGATTGGATTGAAGGTGGACGAAGTAGATGTCTGAGTTTGAGTGTGTACATTGTGTTTTATGGTGATGTATATCAGGATGAAAAGAACATGGTTGTTGCTGTACATGGATGGATATGGATCACATTGAACACCACCCTACTCCTCCTCCCCCTGCGTACTCGGATCTTGGACGTTGTAACGTAGCAGCTGATCATCTGACCATCTCATTATATCACTGCATGCTGAAACCAAAGGAACCTCGTGATCTGTGCCTTATGATAGATACCCCGCATTCTTGATTGCTCACCCCGCATCGGGCGCAAATAAAGATAACCTTAGGCGTCGGTTAAAGTGGCGCTGGCTAAAAGTAGACCTTTCTCTGTACCATCTACACTTCGCTTAACGTTACATGTTATCGCTCCTGACCGTCAGCACCACCAAAAAACGATAAATTTCAATTTTTTAATCGCATCTCTCTTTGTTCATATCCATTCACTCTATATTATAGTATCACAAAACCTCTACCTACCGGAAGAAGTTAAGCAGTCACTTCTGCTTTCTAATTTTACCTTTATCTCTTAATTACCCAAAAAAGCCTCCATCCCCCTCATTTCCTCTGTCCCTACGGATTGATTTACCCATCCCATTTCCAGACATCGCTTATCCTCGTTTAGGTTGACTACCCCCCTACCCCCCCTCTCATATACAAACACCAAATAAAAGCTTCTTTTAATTTAATATTGTCCTTTTCCTCATCCTCATCCCATAAACCAAACAAATCTCCGTTTCTCTGCCTCGCTTGCAGCCGACGATTAATTTTCACATTTCATATATATATAACACTAAAAACGATCATGTCCTCTTTCATCCTTCGTTCTCAAACTTCTTCCATCTTATCAAAATCTAGATACACCGTTAAACCGATTATCTATAAATCATTAGCGACACTTCAAACAACCTCATCGACTAGATTACCTTCAACACCACCTCCACCACCCAACATGCCAGCTCCACAAACTGATTACAACTCTTTGATCGACATGGCTAAAACCCATGTCGCCGCTGGGTTAGGTAGATTGAGAGATCACATCCTTGTTAAAGGTGAAGGTGTTAAAGTTTGGGATGAAGCTGGTTCTGAATTCTTCGATTTCACCAGTGGTATCGGAGTCACCAATCTTGGACAGTGAGTTATTATTCTGCTGCCGTCATCGGTGCTGATGAATTTTGTGTGTGTCTTTTTTAGTTGTCACCCAGCCGTCACAGCTGCTGTTCAACATCAAGCTACCCAAATCACTCATGTTCAATGTTCAATCTCCTACTCCCTCCCATACCTCAACCTCGTCAACTCTCTTATCCCACTCATGCCCCATCCATCTCTTGACACCTTCTTCCTCTGGAATTCAGGTTCAGAAGCTATCGAAATGGCTCTTAAATTGGTTAAGAAAGCTACCAACAGACCAAACGTTATTACCATGATTGGTAGTTACCACGGTAGAACCCATGGTGCAAGTGGTATCACCAGATCTAAACCCATCTACACCCAACATACCGGTGCCACCATGGTGAGTCCTTTCCTTTATCATCCCAAAAAATCCTTCATATACTGATTGAAACCCAATTCAGAACGGTGTCTACGCAGTTCCATTCCCATACTGGCATTCATTAGGTGTCTCACCCTCAACCTCCGAAGAAGAACTAGTCAAACTCGCAATCTACCAACTTGAACTCCTCTTCAAAACCCAAACAGCTCCAACCGACGTCGCAGCCATTTTCATCGAACCAGTCATCGGTGAAGGTGGTTACGTCCCAGCCCCATCAGCTTACCTCAAACACCTCAGATCCCTCTGTGACAAACACGGTATCTTACTCGTTTTGGACGAAGTTCAAACCGGTTTCGGTAGAACTGGTAAAATGTTCGCTACCCAATATACCGAAGGTTTACGTCCTGATGTCATGGTTTTCGCCAAAGGTTTGGCTAACGGTTTCCCATTGAGTGGTGTAGTTTCAAGAAAGGAATTGATGGATACACAAGAAGTTGGAAGTATTGTATGTCCCTCCCAGCTCCTTTACCTGAATCTCCACTAACCAAAAAACCATATAGGGAGGTACATACGCTGGAAACGCCGTCTCTTGCGCAGCAGGTGTAGCCGTTGCCGAAGTCTTCAAAACCCAACCAATCCTCGAGAACGTCAACCAAAGATCCGAACAACTTTTCCAAACCCTCACCGCCCTTCAAACCTCACCTAAAACTTCTCATCTCATCGCCGACGTCAGAGGTAAAGGTCTCATGGCAGCTATGGAATTCAGAAACGCAGTTGATGAATTGACAACCGAAGGTGTTGATTCTACCGTGGTTCCTTCAAAGATCGGCAAGAGGGTTCAAGATATTTGTTTGAGTAAAGGTTTGATGATTTTGACTACTAGTTGTTTCGATACTATTCGGTAGGTTTTTGTGCTTTTAATTTGGTGATTGAGAATGGGTTACTGATTTAATTTTCTTTAGTTTCATCCCACCACTCACAGTCTCTGAGGAAGAGATGGGTCAAGCTATGAAAATCTTCTCAGACGCTGTTGAACAAGTCGCCAGAGAGGGTTAAATCACTAGGTATCTCCAAGAGATTTTGACCTGGTGTCCTCCCGTCATTGTCTACCTTCCATCCGTTTCTTTTCTTTTCTGCATATAAGTTCTCGGTTAGATTCTCAGTTTTTTCGTTATCACTTCATAGTCAGGGAAAAAAAAATTATTGTTTTTTATGTATGGTGTACCAAGATCTTTAAGCATCACTTGCCGTTTGCATCGTGCGAAACGATTAGTTGTCATCACATGTTGATTCATAGAAAAACATCAAAATCACAAACCCACACCGTCAAAAGATAAACTAATAAAAAGATAAGAATAGAAATGAAAGAGATGGAGAAAGAGGGTGGGTAAAACAAAAGTGGAAGTGAAGTATAGAAACATGAAAATAAAAAATAAAAAAAATCCGAAAGAAAGGGACGACAGAGGATGTAGGTTTTTTTGGGAGCTCTCCTTTACAAAGTTTGAAAATGGAAACAAGTCTCTTTCAGGTATATACAATGAATGGGTGATTTTGACAGGATCAGTAAAATTAGAGAAAAAGGTTTATATGGAATTATGGATTTGGGGTATTGATGAAGTGTATATACAACGGGTTTTCCTTCTATTTCTTTTTTTTCTTCCGTTTTTTTTGGATTGGGATACTTTCGAATTTAACATTTTTTGTGATGATTTCGGAGGATACACATAGTAGAGATGTGGTGAAAATTGAAGTTGACCGATACGATTCCATCCTCCCCAAAAGTGATTAAAATCTAATTGGCTTCGTTCAAAGCCTCCGTTTGTAACCAATCATGATGAGCATCATCACCACCGCCGCCGAAATTAGCAGTTGAGAACTAAAATTTCAGAACGTCAATTCAAATCCAACCATCTCAAACCATAAACTCACATCAAAATCAAAATGACCACTCCCATCAAACATCATCCCAGCAGAGAAAGGTGGATCAGCTTGATATTGGCTCAAAGCTTGAAGTAAACCCTCGTTCGACATGCTCTCATCGAAAACGTTCGAGCCATGAACCAAATGAGTATTGTTGTTGCTGTTACCGAATAGATCCAATTGTGGATCTGCAGAGGTGATTGGATCCATTGAATGACCTTGAACATTCCCAGTTACGTTGTTGTAATCTAATGGTAAATTGAAATGAGTGGTTTGGGGAGTTTCCAATAAATCCATCGATCCGTTGATTGGTGTGACCTCCACTGAGAAACTTCCTTCGACAGGTGTCAACAATTCAGCTGCATCAGAATGACCTTCTGACGTTCTAGCTTTGGCGTTCTACGAGAAATCAGTCAAGGTTCTCAGTTTCAGTTACTTACCTTTCCATTTTTACTCTTAGCACCAGGTGGTCTACCGATCGGTTTTTTAGCTGAAGTCCTTCGTTTCCCAGCTGAGGAGGTACTTGATGTCAAAGCGTTATCGGTAGCGTCCGAACTGGTTTCCACATCAAGAGATAACGAAGGGTTTCTGTTCAATTTGCCTTTACCACGTCCAGTACGAGTTGCGGTGTTCGCACTAGCTGGCCCATTCGCTGTGGCACTAACGTTCGCAGTTGGTGGTGCACTACTAGCAGAAGAACTTTCCGTTTGATAAACGGTAGGAGATTGAGCAGTCGGAAGGTTCAACGGCGAATTACCCAACTGAGCTGGTGACATCGTAGTCAAGTTCACAGGTGAAGATGAACTGATCGGTGCGACTGTTTTGATATAATTGATCTGGTTCTGAGCGTATTGTCGTTCAGCGTCTGAAAGGATTCTTTGTTGATTACTGCCGGAAGATGATTGATTCAAATTCGTAGCCTGTGTCAGCCAATTGTAAGTATCTTCTGATAACGATAGTGTGCTGGCGATGATACCGACTTGAGGTGTTCCACCCACTCTCGCCGGCATTTGGGGTATACCCAAAGGTGCTGGCATGACTCTAGTAGCCATCTCAATCGCTTGTCTTTGATGATCTTCAGGAGCTACGATTGCTTCAGTTTCAACTCTTCTGAAGTATAATCTAATACTCACTCGGCTTCTTGCCAGAAAGTTTGGTGCGTTTACCGCCGTTATCGATGGGCGAAGCAGCAGCTTGTCGTTTGATTGACATGGATCCTTCTCCAACAGAAGCTCTATCGTCAACTTGAAGGAATGGTTGACCTGGTAGACCTTGTCTACCTCCCGGAGTTTGGAATTGACCCTGCAACATCGCATTCTGTTGAGCTTGAAGGTGGGCAGCATAACGCTGTTGTTCCTGTTGCTGCTGATGTTGTTGCAGAAGGAGAGATTGATATTCCTCCTGAGACATTGAGACTTGATTACCGTTGATCACAACAGTCTGACGAGGTGCGTTCTACTCATCAATACAGCTAAACTTCATTACTTACATTAGAACCAGCCAAACGTTGTTGAGCCAAGACTTGAGCATCAATCTGTGCCTGTTGTCGACGACGTATCTCATCAGCCTGTTGAAGAGCTATCATATTACTTGGATCTGCCGGTGAAATCAATTGTACTGAAGATTGCTGGCCATTCGGAATACGGATCGTGTTCGAGGGTGCCAAAGACGAAGCTCGAACTGCAGCAGAAGGCGAAGAGATGGCAATACGAGCAGCCATCGCCGATGAAGGTTGGGAATGTCTGGTAGGAGCAACTGGTGCAAGAGGTAGTTGAGACGATTGTGTTGGTTCGATAGGTAGACGTTTAGCTTCTTCCATCGCCATCCACCACTATAACTTAGCCGCGATCTCATTGGAACAACTCACAGAAAACAGATACCCTAAGTTATGGCTGTTACCAACCTTCGCATCATTCTCAGTCACCTCCTGAGACGACATTTCGGTATCTCCATTACCTTTGTCTTCATTCCCAATTCTTCCAGGTGAACCATTCAAACTACTGGTACTATCGCCAAACAAAGGCGATTTCGTTACCGGAAGAGAAGTTTGACCTTGGACAGGTGACTCAGCAGGGGAGACTTTGACCTGTTTCTCGGGCGAATTGATTTTAACCGGAGAGGCGAATTTAGTGGGTGACACGATCGGAGTTTGAAGTTCCATGGAAGTCTCTCCAGAAGAATTGATATCGGGTGAAGGGGTTGATTCGATAGCCTTTCCGGATGAAGGCTCTTTGACTGATGTCTTCGATCCAGAAGGCGTACCTGGAAGACGTGATTGCAAAGCAGTAGCTGCTTGGTCATAACCAGCACATTGAAGACTTAGAAAGTCAGTACTGGCTCTTAAACAGGTACTTACTATTCAAGTACGAGGCTATCGAATTTGGCTTTATCTGCAACTTCATTACCGTTGACCTCAATTGTACCTCCGCACAACTTCCTTTCTTTCTCCAACTGTGCCTTCGCACTAGCAATGATACTTTGTAATCGACTGATTGAGCTCTCAGAATCGTTCGTGGTAGCCAAGACAGACTTCTGTCCTTGTCGCGCTAGTACATTTGAATCCAATACCGATTCGCCATTGACTACACTGACGGCTGTCGTCGGTAGCAGGGTTGTTGGTGCAGTCGGTAAAGTCATGGCACGAGCTGGGACTGGGAGTTGAAGGTTCCCCGAGACTGGAACGGACGATGTTGCTACCATAGGAGTGGCTGCAGGTGGTCTTGCTGTTTGAGCAGGTGTCGCCGTTCGTGCATAACCAGAGACTGTTCGCTTTAGTGCAGGTGCAGGAACTTGAAGTAGAGCGGGTGATTGTGAGGTAGACGGGGCAAGTTGTTGGGGAGGTGGCAAGGAGTTTCGTGGTTGATTCATCTGTTGTTGATGTTGTTGCTGCTGCTGCTGCTGCTGCTGTTGTTGTTGCTGCTGCTGTTGTTGAATCTGTTGCTGCTGCTGCTGTTGCTGTTGCTGAATATGTTGTTGCTGTTGATGTTGCTGGAAATAATGTTGTTGAGCGTATTGGTTTTGTAGCAACATCTGTTGTTGTTGCTGTTGCTGTTGTTGTTGAAGCTGAGCTTGACTGATTTGACCACCTTGAACAACCTGCTGACCATTTTGCCAGGGAGGCATGGTAGGTCTTCCTTGAGCATCTACATACATTTGTCCACCAGCAACTTGAACAGTTCTGACCGGTATACCGGGTGTTCCAGTCATCATAGCTGGATGATAAGCGTGTTGACCAGCAGGACCACTAATGATTTGTTGTTGAGCAGCGGCAACGCCTAAAGCTCTTTGAGCAGCAGCTTTAGCATCACGAGGCTGATGTTGGGGGTTCTGACGAGGTTGTTGATTTTGAAGTCTTTGATGTTCAAAGTATCTTCGTGTCTCTTCGTTCATCGTTTGAGGATCTATGGATAGTTGATTGTTTAGCATGGCTTGGGAGTAAACGGCCATTTCCTGTTGGGTTGGATTTGCAGGATGTTGTTGAACTGGTGTATGTTGAATAGTTGACTAAAAATAGTGTCAGCTGAATAGTCAAGAGGTCGCGACAAGCTTTTCATCTCACCATCATTCCTGTACGAGAGCCCTGCTGCATACCGCGAGCAGGGCGACGATTTTATTCAGGAATGTTGAATCCTTGAAAAGAGGATGAAAGGGAGGAGATGGACGTTGAGTCTAGATGGAGTGGTTAGTAACCAATAAGAAATAATAAGTTGACAACGAAAAAAGTTGTGTATGGGGAAAAGTTTCACGAAGGTTTAAGATGAGATCAGGACAGCTAGTAGATAACCAAAAAAAACCAATCAACTCACCCAACGATGAACAGCTGATGTAACTACCAAAGTAACTCCGAAGAAAGAAAAGTGATTCAATCCAAAGCTAGACTATTTCAATCCGTAGAAGTTGATAAGAACTCCCTTCGATACACTCTCGTGCTGAGGAGGTCAAAGATTTTTACTGAAAGCAAGTCAATAACAAAAAGAGAATGAAAATGATGAGCGGCGAGAATATCAATGACAGATAGATTGTAAATAGGTTAGAAATGAAAAATTCCATTGAATGAAAAGAAATCTCTGTGTTGGAGAATCTAGATCAAAGGAACGAGGAACGTTTTCCCTTCAACCTTTTTACTCGTCTATATTTTCCGAATAGACACACTAATGGTGAGATAGGTGGATATGCACAAGTGTAGATGGGATGGGAGATTGACCAGAGCGAATGGACTCACTTAGATGTAATTGTTTATTATCTACCGTTTTTAATTGTAAAGGTGAAAGACAAAAAATTGCTCAGTCCACCCAATGCGGTTGTGTTGAAGAAGAATGAAAGGAGGTCTTTGCTTTCAACAGCTGCTCGCTGAAAGTTGAAGTGTTTTGCGTTGAAAGTGGATGAATGTAGTGAGGATTGGTATGGTGGTATGTAGTGAAGTGATAGATGATACGTAGATGTAGTGGATGTAGTGAAGATAGATATAATGATACTGTGGTTGGTAGTTGGTCGTTGGTAATAGTTGGTAGCTGAGTGCTGAGTGAGTGGTGAGTACCATCTAATGTTGTTGTACTACTTGTACCTACGGCGGAAACGGTAAAGGCCGTGTAAAACCGTGTTACACAAAGGGCTATTGTGGCACTTGGCTCTTCATACAAAATGGTGTTCATCTCTTATACTGTACTCCCTTAGACTCATATGCATTCTGAGAGGAAGATATGGGATAGATCAATCACTACTGACTCCATGACATTGACTCCTCGAATACATAAAAAATAAACCAGAAAATGTTGCCGATCGAGGTCAAATATTCCTCAATCAAGCGCGTCACCTCAGCCCTTGTTTTGAAGTTCACGAACAGATTTATCCATTATCGGTCTTGGACAATCAAAGCCCCAGATCAATAACAAAGCTGACAGACGAGCTGACCATTCGATGTTCCATTAAACCAGTGAAATCAGATCAATTCTGCATTGTTTGACACCAAGACCTCAGCACTGTTAAAAACGCGTTTTCATTTTGTCTGAATTTGCCGTAAGGTAGTAATACAAGCCTTTCATCATCGTTATATGCAGTTTGAACACTGTTTGCCTAAGAAACGATGATTTTCGATCAAAAACCATCCTGTCTGCTAAATGAAAGATTTTTTTGCCACCGTGTGTGTGTGATTGGAAGGTGCCTTTGGATCACGCTCTCGATGATGACCAACAAATTTTTTCATTCTTTCCTTCCTTGACTAATTACCTTCTATCTCCAGTCAGTGGAAAAGTCATTAGCCTCTCTGAATCTTATCACCCTCTTCTGAGACAAATTAATCATTTCTAATATAAAAAATCATATCCGATTGTCACACTATTCGCGTTCCCTTTCACATGTCACCTGAGAAATCCCACACCAGAATTCCAATCAGGCGTATCAACCAAAGACAACAGAACTTACCACTTTTTATTTCGAACTCTAGTCTTCAATCAATCCGGTAAAGTTTGATACCAAGAAACGGGAAGCTCGTCATAGGAAGAAACGGAACCGGGTGAACTAAACTTAGTACTCCCTCCCCTCTGGCCAAGTACGGTAAAAAGTGAGTAACGTTAGTCGATCATTCATAAAATCCCTTACTGCCAATGATGAATTATTCACAACGCCGATCAATTCAGAGGCTTTTCATAAACCTAAACAATCAACTTTACCCCACAGTCTTTTTCTCAACCAGGGTTCAAAGATCGATCCAAGAAAAGGGGAGAATGTGAATTCGATCCTTTCCCAGAAATGAATCCGGTTGGCTGGTTCCCCATGAGAGGAGAAGAAATGCTGGATTTCCTGTTTTCCTTTTTCAAGAGTTGGCTGATTAGAGAGTTTTTAAATTAAGATGTACGTTTTCTTTACCCCAGATTGTTATTCTTTTTCACATGTTGTTTACTGTTTACAGTAATTCCCTTGATTAGTCAACGTGATTACCTGTCCACGGGTATTGATTCTTTGTTGATTGCTCAGATCTAATTCCCGAAAACCGATTAGCTAGGTGGCCAAAATTAGGATGACGGTCCGATGTCGACTTGAACTTGAAGATATAAAGAGAAAGGTTTATATCTGCCATCTGTGAGAGATTACTTTTCTTTCTTCAACATTCATCTTGCCATATTCCATTCTTCGTTTCTTTTGTTCATTCTTCACGCTTCTCTTCCCAAGCTGTATCTTAGTTAGCTCATTGTATCATCCTGTGTCTCTACTGCAGAGTCGTGGCTAATCAGCAACGTTCCAGGTATTCTTATCACTTCCACACCACTCTTCCTTGTAGTATTTCTGAGAAATCCTTCATTCGCGTTCTCTGTCCACTGCTCCAGCTGTTCATTCCATTCGACATCCTCTCCAACCCTCCTCATTCGTATCCTATCAGTCCATTTGTCATATTTCCCTTCCCACAAATTCTCGTTAAACACGTCACTCGAATTTTACGCGTTTGAGCTTCTCTCTCAGCTTCCAAAAATCACGTTTATTTTCGTTGACTCTTCCAATCCATTCATACTATCATTCACCTTTCATCAGTCTACGACTGTATTCCTTGATATCGCTCTAAGTAGTGTTCTTTCTGTCTTCTTTGTTCATACCGTTCGTGTTTCTTGTAGATATTTGACTCTTGACTCTTGATTACATTTTCAATCACGACTTTCTTGCTTCTTGCTTTCTGATTTACTTCATTTCTGTTATCTGCGATTAATCATGTCCTATTTCCCACCTCCTGGCTTCAACGCCATGGTCCCCGACCCTTATTCTAACCATTTACCACCTCGTCAAGTTACTCACCAACAACCTGAACTCGACATGGAGGAGAACATGTTCCCCTCAAACGAAATCGAGAGGAAACGTACTTTGTGGCTTGGTGACCTAGTGAGTTGTTTCTTTTCTCCTGGAATTGACAAAACTGACGGAAGGGTAAACAGGAATATGGAGTAGAGAACGTACACATCGAACAACTCTGTGCGATGAATGGCTGGAACGTTGTCCACATCAAGGTGAGTAGAGTTTGGACTACTGTTTAATCTTCATTTCACTTACTTTTTACATGTTACGTTAGATGGTCTACCCCGAACATCGTTCAGAACCAGGCACACACTGTTTCATAACTTTTTCCGTAAGTCGATCCAGATATTCGGGAGATCGGAGGTTTGTTGAAAGTAAGCTTATTTTTTCCTGTCAGACTCACTCGCACGCGAGAGAGGTTTTGGCTAAATGTCGTGGTGAAACTGAAGAATATTCACCTGTTTTGTAAGTTGTTTTTATAGAATTTGGGGAGAAGGAAGCTAACACGATTGGGACGTTACCAGCCCTGGTACTGAGAGGTATTTCAATTTCGAGTGGGCTGGTGGATCAATCGAAACTCCAACACCTCCTGATGAGATTCCACGAAACATCAGACCAAGAGTCACCATCAATGGTTTCCCGATTTATGTGACCAACATCGGGTTACGAACAACTCCTCACGATGTTATATTGTGTTTCACAAACGCGACTCGTTATCAACCTTTTGGGACTGTCATTGATTGTATCGTTCGACACGATGACGAGGATTTCCCCTCTTACGCTCTTATCTCGTAAGTTCAATGAATGGTCGTAACTAATATCAAAGATTTTCATCAAAGATCGAACAACAAAGAGCTGTTGTTGAGATGCAAAATAAAACGCTTTCCGGTCAACGAATCAAAGTTCAGCGTCTTAGACCACGTAATTTCCTTGAGAATCAAGTAGACTTTGAGTATCCAGTTGATCCTCAAGTAGATTCACCGATGCTCAATCCTAGACTTCAAGGGCGTCACTCTCCAACGGAGATGATGGAAGTCGTCCCAGCTGCTTGGCCACAACATCAAAACGGTTATCAGTATCACATGGGCGCTTATCACATGGGATATGCTGGACATCAACAGGTTTACGATAACGGTTACGTTTATCAACCTCAAGTTTTCGTTCCTGGTACAGTTTACCAAGTACCAGAGACTGGTAATGCACCACCACCTCCACCCAACACTAACGAAGCTCAGAGTGTTCACAATACAACTGTCTTCGTTGGAGGTTTGGCTAGTTACGTTTCCGAAAGTGTTCTTAGAGACCATTTCAGACCATTTGGAGATATCATCTATGTATGTGATACTCTGACGCTGCGGTTGTATCAATGTCACTAACTAATGTTCAGGTCAAAATACCGACCGGCGGTAAAGGTTGTGGTTTCGTTCAATATCGTAACCGATGCGATGCTGAGAATGCTATTCAACAAATGCAAGGTTCCCTCCTTGGAGGCAACAGTGTTAGACTAAGCTGGGGTCGATCCCAAGGTAAGTTGATTGAGGTTTATACGGTGACGATGACTAATGATGAACTCAGCCGACAAAGATGCTGTTCTAGCTGAGACTGCTAAGTATATTCAAGGTCTCTCACGAGTCACTGGTATGCCAGAAGCCGAAGCTGGTAAGGTCATTACTGGTTTACAAGTTGCCCTTGATGCTGCGAGTAGATATCAGAAACTTAAAGAGCTGTGAGTGGTCTTGAGTCGACTTTGTAATTGCAGATGAGCTTACTCGAAGTAGCCTCTCTGGTGGTCTCAACATTGAAGCTATTCTCGCTTCTTTGAACCCAGAAGAACCTGCTGCTCCTGAAGTTCCTGTGGTTGCCGAAGAACCTGTCGCTCCAGAGGAACCTGTACAAGCTGGGACACCAGAAGAATCTTCTGATATCGCAACACCAGAAGAAGATAGTTCAAAGTAAGTAGACGTTTATTCCTTCTTCTAACATGTTTTAGTCAATTCCCATTCGGCGACGCTTATGGTTTTAACTTTTTCGATAACACTCAAGCCCCAGAGCAAGAGCTCGATGTCGAATACGATGCTTTTGAATATGATTCAGCTGTCTTTGAACCATATTACGGTGAAGCGTGAGTTCCAAAGATTGAGACAAAGCTGAAATTTCAGTCCCAGACGTTCCCCATTACTCGCTCAACAATATCTCCCACAAAACTTGTTGATTGACACACCCGTTCTCGCAGTCAAACCGACTGTGGCAAAAATGCCTTTCCCAGGCTTCAGACCTATCCCAACGACGGTTCCAGTCCCTCCACCCAAGACCCCAAGAATCATCCCAGGTATCAAAATCACGGCGTCACCATTATCCTACATTACTGAGAATCAGGAATCATTCGGCAGCGCCTTTGACGCGCAAGATTCGCCAGTCCCACAATATCGGGCTCGAGTACAGTCAAACATTGGAGATGGTCGACCAACACCTTCAACCTCAGGTTCAAGTCTAGAGTTGTTGTGTGAACCAAAACCGAATGGTTCAAATGATAAGGTTTTGTCTTCACCTATTCAATTGAATCAACGTGAACGTGAACCGGTTTCAAGGGATTTCAATCAATCCGAACCAACTTCTCGATTCATGAGATTCTTCAAGAAACCTGATCAAGGCGTTAGTGTTGGTCATTCACAACGTGCTTCTATCTAGGTTCGATCGGTTTCAAATGGACTTTTAATTTCAAATTTTCTATTGTTTTCGATTTCTTCTTTGTTCTCTTTGGTTTCTCATGTACATTAGGCTCATTATACTGTTGTAACTTGTTTCGGTGTTCTTCACTGTTCACCCTCGACTCAACTCGATTCCACTCGGCTTTCCACCCCCCACTGTTTATTCTACTCGTCAATTCACCAGCTCCTGTATCCACCAGAAACATATTCCTTGTATCAACAACGAATCAAACATAACAACGCAAAACTTCAACTCCCAAAAAAAAAGTCTAAAACTTCATAATCGAAAAAAAAGAAAAAAAGGTTCAGTGTCAAGTCTTCAAGGTATCTGTGAAATTTGTATTTTACCTTTATCTTGTTCTCACGTTCATTCCAAACTGTCATTACGTATTTCTCTTTCTTTTTCTTTCTTGTAGGAAATTTCTTTTTCATGTATCGGATAAAACTTCAACTACAAGCTTGTTAGCTTGGTTGCCACGTAAAAATAATCTAATGCCGCAAATTTCCGTGTGATTTTACAGGTGACTCATCTTGACGATCTCATTAGTAATTTCTTCGTCAGCTTAATAAACATAAATCCAACTAAAAATAAGACGTCGACCTAATGCATGTAAAAGATCGTGGAAAAGATTTATACAAGATAGACTAATTGATAAACAGAAGATCTTATACCGCTGGACTACCAACACGTCTAGGTGTCGTACTTCCACTTCCACCCACTAGAACACTTTGTGGTCGTCTCTGACTGACTCGTCTGAATACCCCACCTGAAGAATTCGAGGTGATCTGAGCTTGTTTCGCTTTAGCTGCGTTGGCTATTAATTCTGATATCATTCCGTTACTAAAAAGGTAAAACATTGTCTTTAGTTTTCGTTCTTCTCTTTGAAGATTGTGTTTATACTTACTACGTGGTGGAATCTTGAGTTTGAGCGTCTTTATATTGTAACAACCATGCTAAGAGTTTTGAAGCTGACGATGAAGTTTCTATTAATTCGTCTTGCAATTTCTTGAGATTCTTTAATGACATTATAGATAATTGGTCTAAACGGGGTTATCAAAAGTGTTAACGAAAGCTCTTTATCGGGTACAGTACACCCATGAACCTACCTTCCTCTAAACCACATAATTCTTCTACCTTACTTTGATCCATAGTAGGTCGTTCACCAAGTCCATATTTACCTTCATGACGATCTCCATTACCGTTACCGTTACCTATGGAACTAGGCGCAGCACTCATTGAATGTGGAGATGAATCTCTTTCCTTCCCTTTCGATTGATTCCTCTCTAAATCCATCGAAAGAGGTCGTCGTCTGGGCGGTGGCATGCCGGATGTCGTTATTCGAAGTGGTGGAAGTGCTGATATTCTATGTGAATCGACCTAGACGAGTTTTAGTGTTACATCGATTAATTAGTGAAGGGACAGACGACTCACCTCATCTAGATTCACTGGTACACCCATAGAAATTAAATGTTCACGACGCGTTCTCGATCGGGTCCAATCTAGAGTTTTCAGTATAGGTGGAGTAGTGACTTGAGCGTAAGCATCACGACTAGGGAGTTTTATTAGGATCTGTAGGCAAAGACGAAGAGATACCACCCACCTCGATTCAGCTACCAGAATCTGACTAATCCCACCAACCTGTCTAGGTTCTTCATCCGTCAAATGTGAAGTCGAAGAAGAAGCTGTTAGAGGTGAAAGAATCGATGAAAGTTGTTCGAGTAAATTAGATTTCAATGGGAAAGGTTGTAATTTCAATATAGGCTACATATCTGGGTTAACGATATCGAACTTTCAAATTGAAAAGTTAGAGTAGAACTTACTATTGTCTCTGGTATGATTTCAGGTTCCGCTACATAAACCGAAGGAGCAGGATCTTGATCACCTTCTTCGAAATCCCCAAAATCACCGAATCCATCTTCATCAGCAACAGCTACAGCAGCCGATTCATCGAAATCATCAAAATCGTCAAACCCGTCGTCGTCGCCTCCCCCTCCAACTGGTGGTAGGATACTACTTATGACATGTTCTGATTCAGATCTCTGATCTTCCAGGGAGGTGGTTTCGAATTCTGGGAGGATGGGGGAAGCGGTTTTCAGATTCGATGGTTGTTTGGGCGATGTTGGGTTTGGCGGTGAGGTTGGGGGAGTTGGTTTGGTTGTTTGAGTGGGTTTGGGGGATGGGGGTGCGTCTGCCCATGGGTCTTGTTCTGGTTCTTGTTGTTCCATTGTGGTGGTATTGTTGTTTCTTTCTTTTGAATTGTATGTAACTTTAGAGGTATCAGCAGTCGCGTGGTTGGTGATCTATTATCTTAAATGGTCCTCCCAGTTTAGCCTTCATTACGCTTGGTGGAGGTCGTCCAGTCCAGTCAACCTCAATTTGAGAGGGTATATAACCATCGATCGCGATTGATTTTCTTTTCTTCTTTTACTTTCATCTTCATCCAACAAAGCAAATAATAACCACTATCAAGTATCAACCAATCTATTCATTTCACCTCTATCACACCTTATAACAAATCCACAGTCGATCACTCATACTCCACAACAAGTTGAATTATCACTCAACTTCCACATCACCAAGTACTACAGGTAAGTCAGCTTCTCTGTCGACATGTACTGATCGAAGCTGAAAGTGATTTAGTATCATAACCATGTCAAACAAAACAGAACAACCTCCCCACTCTCACACCGCTGTCATGGTACCCACTCCATCCGCTGTTGATCAACCATCAACATCCAACCCATCAACCTCTTCAGAACCACAAAATGATAAAGTCAACGCCAAAAAAGATGATAGAGATATGATCGAAAATATTGATGAGAAATTAAACTCCAACTCGGAAGATAACGTTGATGACAACAAGAAAGCTGGTGATAAACGTAAACTCGATGGGGAAGAGGTTGATGGTTCAGGGTTGAAACAAACTACGTTAGATGGTATCATCGAAATCCAATCTGATGAAATACAAAAATCATCAAATGGTCATACTTCCCAAATTAAGAACTCGGTCGAGAAGATTGGAGAGAAGAATGATCAACCTGTTCTTAAGAAAGCTAGAAGATCTTTGGAAAACGGGTAAGTCTATCACAATTTTTTGACGAGGTGATACTGAATTAACTTACTTAGATCCGAGTCGGGTAAACGTGAATCTACCAACAACGGTAGCACCGAGACTGTCATCAACAATGGGAAAAATGGTCATGATTCAAATTCCAATGGTAATGGTACTCCTGAAGCTCAAAATGGTGATCATCAAACCCATCATTCAAATTCAAACGGTACCCATAACTCCACAAACAATGATCACAAAGAAGAAACTAATGGTAATACCAATCACAACAATGTTACTTCAAACAAAACCAATGAAAACGATCAAGATATCGACGATACAAGCAAATCTGACGACAATGGTATCAACACAGCTCCCAACGGTAAAACCCAAACCACACCAGCTGATAGTGATCACCTCAATCATCCAGAAAACTGGACAACAGGTGACGAGCCAGCTACCGAAAAACAAAAAGCTTTTATTTCAGTTTTGGAAAAACAAAAAGGTGTTGGTGGGGATGTCGATCCAAGTGAATTGGGGAAGAGTGAAGCCAGTGAGAAGATTAATGAATTGAAGAATCTTTAGGTGGTTAGAATATCGAGGAAAGGGTGAGATGTGTAGTTAACTTTTGAGGAAGATATATCAGTGCAGATGACAATTCAGCGGGGGTTTGACGAAGATGGATCAATTATGGTGTAGCGAAGATTCAGAAGAACAGAAGTTAAACAGATACAAACCATCATGATTTTATTTATTGTAGCATATATGCATTTTTTACTCATGTCACTAAAAGTAGCTTATCGTCTTCTATCTCTGTCTCTATCCCTTTCTCTATCACGCTCACGATCTCTATCTCTCCTATCATCCCTATCCCTCCCACCCCTCTCCCTCTCCCTATCACGCTCACGCTCCCGATCCCGTCTCTCATCCCTATACCGATCCTCTTTCCTCCTATTTCTATCTTTATCACGTCGAGGACTCCTCTCCCTATGTCGATCACGACTATCCTTTTCGTCGAATATCATTCCATATCCACCGTTACCATTTCCATTACCATTACCATTACCATTACTTCTAGAAAAATTTTCAGTCTGTTGATAATGGTCACGACCCCCACCACCGCCTCTGGATGATCCTCCACGTCCACCACCGCGCCCACCTCTCCCGCGAGTTGAGGTAAATTGGCCATTAATCTTCGCTACTGATTGAGAGAAATCTACCCATATTCGACTATTCCTCATGTTTAGTTTTCTGTGCATAATGATAGGTAATGAATCACACTTACCGATCGTCGACTAAAACGTTTTGCATTTTGAAATAAGCCTACATAACAGTTCTTCAGTATCATGCAAAATCAAAAGAAGGTACGAAGAAAACCCACCTGCTCAGCCGATTCTCTCTCATCAAACTCAATGAAAGCGTATTGCAAACTATCCCCAGTTTTCTTATCCCGCACAACCTCACAACTCAGAATCTTGCCGAACCTCGAAAAAATCAATTCAAGATCTTCGTCCATAGTAACTGGATTCAATTTACACACGAACAAGATGTTCTCTGGTGGTCTGACAGCTGCGAAGGGTAGATCACCTATCATCTCTAGGGTGAGGGCTGAAGCTGAGGCGGCGGTTTTACGTCGTATTTCTTCTTTTTGGTCTTCGGGGATTTCGGCTGTTGGATCTTCTTCATCGGAGATTCTGACTATTGTTGAGAGATGGTGGTCGGGGGGTTTTATTGGTGATTGTGGGATTTCTATTAGGTTTGGTGGATCTTCGAATGGGTCCTCTGTGTTGTGTTAGTATCGTCTATACCTGTAATGAGCCGAAGAACATACCAAGAATTTCCACATGACGTATTCTAATGTCTTGCAACGGTCTACCCTCCTTGTCCAAATAAGCTTCATTGATTTTATCAAGAGTCTCAAACCCTTCTATAACATGTCCGAAAACCGCATGTTTCCCATCAAGATATTCGATCGAATCAGCTAGAGTAACGAAGAACTGACTTCCACATCCAGCTGGTGAAGTTGGTGAAACAGCCATGGAGACTGTACCCTTTTTAACATGTTTCAACGAATTCAATATCTCTGGTTGAAAATATCTGGCGGGTTTCGGTGTGGAGGATGAAGGTTGTGATAAGTTGTATAGATATGATTCGAGGGATTCTCCACCTGTCCCTGTTGCTGATGGATCTCCTGTTTGAGCGATGAAATCTTTTGAGACTTGGGAGATTAGGTTAGTTAGGAAGTCTAGATTGGAGATCTGAATTGACATGACTTACCGTTGAAGAAAGCGTTTAAGTTGTAATACTTTATTTTACATAGTTTGAGGAAATTTTTACAAGTTGTTGGACATTTATCGACTTGGAGATCTATTACTAACTCCCCCAAGGAGGTTTCTAGCATTACTGACATCTTGACGTGGGTGGTAGATGGAAGATAGTAGAGAATAGAGGTATAAGATGTAGAGAGACTCGAAGTAAAAACATTGAGCCCCGCAACCCCAACGCCACAGTGACTATATCTCCGAATGACCGACACCACCTACTCGCCACTTTGCTGTGTTGGTGCTGTTGCTAAAGCTTATTTTTAGATAGATCCACTCCTACTTCTTCTTTCTTTCCAACTCCAATCGTTTATTCGATTCGATCCTGTCCTCTGAATACTCTTGAAATCAATCGCATCGTACACTCACTCCATCATGAAGTTATCTCTAGCCGTATTGGCAAGTCTTGGTAAGTTCCCAATCTCACATTAGTCATCGTTCACCCTCCGCAGTCACTGACACGTTCACTCCCTTCTAGCCATCGGTGTATCAGCAACACCCATCAGAATCATCACAACACCCAGTGAAGGTCTCGAAAATGTCAAATGGTTCGCCAACCCAGTCGGTGAAAAGCATGAAGCCTCAGTCTTGAAGGTCACCACCAATTCATCACCATGTCACAAGGGAAAGTTCAACAAAGGAGCTTCATCAATGTTACCTGGTCCAATCGGTGCCCTTCTCTCAAAATTCGGTATCACCCACAAAGCTCATCGTATGGATGAAAACATCGTCGACTCAGCTATCGAGTCTCATCACCATTTATTCGACGCTCTTCGTGAACATATGAAGGAGACTGAGGGTAAAATTATCCCACTTATGGAAGGTGGTATGATCAGGATCACACCTATCATGAATGGTGAAGCTTTCGCTCAACCCGATGAAGTTGAGGAGGAACAAGATAAACACAGACAACATGGTCATCACAAACATGAACATGAACACGAAGGAAAAGTTCACGTTCACGGTCATCACCACGGTCATCATAGATTCCACAAGGCTCATACCTTTGGTCATCGGTAAGTACAATATCTCTTACAGAACTATTGAAGTTATTTGACTGACCCCAAACCAGTCTCCACCGAGCTCTCGGTAGTCTCTCATCAGGCGAAGCTCTCGTCATGGCATTCGTCCTAGGTGCAGGACTCGGTTCCATCCTCCATTTCTTCTTCATGATCCTCCTCCTCACTCTCAGAAGAGTCCGCGGTGGATCAGGAATGACTTGTGCTCAACGTCGTCAAGCTCGTCAAGAAGCTCGAAGAGCTAGACGTGCCGCCAGGCTCGGTGGTGCTGTCAGACTCGACGGCGAGGAACACGTTGCTGTTCCTGAGAAAGTTGAGGTTCAGACTGAAACTGAAGTTTTACCTAGTTACGAGGAAGGCGAAACTGCTAGACTCGTTGTTGAGAAGGCTTAGTTGGATTGATACTTTGCTCATCAATCGACTTTACTTTACTTGATAGGAGGTGGTTTCGATACAGTCGAGGTGGTTTGATTAGTTGAGGATGATGTATTTACAGTATGTAGTTTGTAGTCACTTTTATTGCGTGTCATGTCTGTATGTATCGCAGTATCAAAAAATTGGTGATCTGTTATTGCTGCTCCAGTCTTCGATCGTATCTATATTGGTGTGCGAAGAACCCGATTAATTGCATTATGGTTCTAATCTTGATATTCCACCCGAACCGCTGACCCTCACGAAAGGCGTATATATGCTGTTTCAATCACTACTTGCCCTTGAGTTTACGAAAACAACGACAGATCTGCAGATTTCAGAGGGGAGGGTGATTGCCTGATTCCTCAATTTCATCGTACATCCATGACTGAGACGATTGTGAAGTCGATCCTTTCGACTGGACTACATTAAACATCCTTATTACATTTATGTCCTTTGTTTCTGGAATTTGATCAAGGTAGAAGAACGAAGGCGTAGGAAGTCAAGAGTGAATAAAAGCTCTCAGCGCTTCTTCCCGTGTCTCTCTCTTTTAATTTGCCTCTACCAATAAATAATCTCAAACTCATACAACCAATTCCAATCATCGACTGACTACCAACATTCCCTGACAAACAACTACACAAGATGTCTACTTGCAGTTATTTCTTCGAAGACGGCTTCAGAAATGTTATCGACGCCGACTCAATCGGTATAACCTGGAATACAAGAATCGTAGTCACCAACCAAGAAACCGGGAAACATACTATCGTCGCCGCCACTAATCATTTTCCATCTTACCTCATGGAACAGCAAGACCTTGAAGCTCTAGGTCAAGTAGAATTTAGTCATCAGTCAGTATTCGATTTTGTTCCAGAATACGAAGCCAGTGCAGACTTCTTATCTGAAAACAGAGACCGTCTTTTGAAAATCCTTTCAGGTTTAGTCATGAGTTCTTTCATTATTGATAGTTGTCTTCAGAATATGTTAGGTGATGGCTTGAATCTCAAACAACGGAACGAGGTTTGGCACGAATCGATCTACAGAATCACTCACAAGCTATCAAGCAATAGACAGACATTCAGAAAAGAACTACTTTTAAGATACGAAGAATATTTCCCTGATGATTCGGAAAAAGTCTATATCTTGATTCAACATCCTGATGGTCAGACTTATGGAAACGGTTACGCCTCCAGAATTGCAGGACATGAGTTTTTATCAGAAGATCAATTATTAGAACTGGTCGAAATTTATCATTCTAAGATGAACAAATTTCGAAAACTAGAAAAGACAGCCGCTCTCTTGGACTGTACTTTCAACGACGCTCAAGCCTCTCTCGATTGTGTTCCTTGTTTGGAAGAATTGGTAAGTGTATTCATACTTTACAGTACACCATCGTTCTGATTGACTACTGAATAGATCAATAAA
The DNA here is from genome assembly GCA_001599715.1 of Phaeotremella fagi. NCBI lineage: Eukaryota > Fungi > Basidiomycota > Tremellomycetes > Tremellales > Phaeotremellaceae > Phaeotremella > Phaeotremella fagi. The sequence continues at coordinate 750,364 of BCHU01000011.1, forward strand.
TCTTTGCTGATGAGGTTGGGCCCGGAGGGTATGTGTTCTGAGTTTTTCGAATCAGTCGAGGGATCTATGTGAATGGGAGTGGGTGACAAAGGTGTGAAAGAAGATATTGACTCGTTTTGATTATTTTTTGTACATACATGCAAACATTGCTTTGCCTTCGTTGACTCAACTACAGTTGTCCAGTGTGGCGGCAACAAGTCAAATGTACAAGTACTTGTACAATCCGATGGCAATCCCTTCATCGTTCCATTGTACGATAGGAAGTCTCGGTATAGTGTCATTGCACAACTAGAGACATCTGTCGGGAAAAGGGGGTTTCGAGCAGAAGGCTTCGGAGAAGACATTTGGACTCAGTTCCAAAAAGTGAGGCAACGGATTATCTTTTCTCTCTTCTTTACAACCATTTTTCGCCACCAACAATTTTCAACCTTCAACTAATCTTTATTCAAATCATTTCATCAAAGTCAGAATGAGCAATAGTAGTACGACCGTCAATACCGACACTCCCACCTACAAAGATCTACCGAATGATTATGTCGTCTCAAAAGCCTCTAAAGAATTATGGAAAGAGCTTCCAGTACTACAAGACATTTTCGGTGATTCAGACAAATTCGAATGGGATGGCAAGGAGACTCTTGTTTTCACCAAAAGAACCGATCCGTCTTTCCTCGTCATCTCAGTCCTAAGCAAACAATCAGAAGATTCAGTCGATGAAGTCTTTCCCGATCATCTCGAAATGGAATATCACATGACTAGATGGTTCAACGAAGAAAAAGAGATCAAGTCATTCGGGACAAAATTTTTGGCTCCCCCAAACTCATCTTCTGCGGTAATCTCCAAAGTAGTCAAATTATCGGTAGCTGTTGCTTCAGCGACTTCAACACTTGAGGGACTAGACGATCTTTCGAAAAGAGCTAGAAGAGAAGTACTTTTGTGGCTGAAAAAGGATGAGGCCAATTCAGTACTTTCTGAGATTGGTCGAGAAACTGTAAATTCTAGCTTGTATAAATAGTGGTATTGGCTCTTTACATAGTCGTTTAAGTTCTGTTGTTTATATATTTGGAGAGAGAATGCATAGAAGGTATTTACTTTCGTCACGGGATTTATGCACTTGAAAGCTTTTGGATGGGATTATTATAATCATGCAAGTATTGATATTTTATTATCATGGCAGGATATCAGGGGTTTCTCTTTTCCCGAAGAATGTCAGTGCGTCGGGAATGGGGTTGGCAATCGGCATATGTGTCTCATAATAAACGGTCTGAGTAGTCCATCAAGGACTTACATCCATTGTTCCATGTCTTCGTAGGCTCCAACTACGTATATGTTTTGAGAAAGTTGAGCCAGAAAAGATAGTCCTCGTCTTCTTGGGAGACTTCTCTTTATAACGTCCAATTTCTATCTTTTGCCACCAAACATATTCCTCTACAACGACAAAATAATAACTTACAATGAGTGAAATCGTCGCTGAACCCATCGAAGGATCGGCTTGTAAATCCCTACCATATGGTTACATCGTTGCTACCAGTTTTGAAGATTTATACGCTGAATTGTCAATTTCAAAAGAGTACTTTGACGGGGCTGAGAAATGGGTTGAAGGAGAATTGCTTTTGTTCACGAAACGTGAGGATCCTTCAGTTCTTATCGCTTCTGGTCTATCCAAACAAAAAGAAGATTCACCATACTTGGCAAGATATCCAGACATGCTGAGTCAAGAAACTGGGGTGTTCTTTCACTTCACGGAGTCAAAAATTTGGAAACCATACATAACGCAAGGTCTTCTCCAACCTGGTTTTCCTTCTGAGTTAGTTTCTGAAGGAATGAGAACCCTTCTTCCTATGTTTTTTCAAGCATTGGACGACCCGTCTGATGATTTGGACATCAAGGCGAAGGATTCTATTCTTCACTGGCTTCAGACTGATGAGGCTAGAATGATCACCTCTTATGTTGGCCAGGAAACTGTTAAATCTTCTCTGTGGTCCGGTGGTCAGTAGTAGAGAAATGGGTAGGGGAGGGAAAGTGATATTCGTTGGGTAGAAAGTGTTATCAAAGGGGATGAATTGAATTTGAATTGGTTAGTGACGAAATGATGCAAATGCGTATGATACTTTGATCTGCTTGAACCACTAGTGTCCCTTGACACAAGTCCACAATCGCCTTCGCCTCCTGGGCTTTTTCTCTCTCTCTCTTTGATCACTCCAATCTTTCCTTGGTTTAAAGTCGGACACACTCTTCACCTTTTCATGAATCAAACTCATCTTCATTTGAAATATCCTCTTTCCCCTTCGACCTCCTCATATCGACATCAACTACCTGAAATCACCTCATAAATATACAAATGAGTGCCACTACCAGAAAAACTGAAAAATCATTAGATAAGACAATCGGTAATTACACAGTATTCAACGAATTCGACGATCTATGGGAAAAATGTCCAGAACACAAGAGATACCTATTTCCAACTCAAAAAGAATTCCCCTCCGGAGGGGAGTACAACATCTTCACCAAAGAAACGGATCCAACAGTCATCATAGTCTCGAGATTATCAAAGCCACCAGAGGATTTCAAACTATCTGAACGATACCCCGATCGATATCCCGATCGATTACTGCTGCAAATGGGAGCTATTTACGCCTTCCTCGACGCCGAAGAAATCAGACTTCACATTATAGATACTCTTGTTGCTCGTCGTTCCACCGAGATATTGATTAGTGATCTCAAATACGTGCTGACTAAGAGGGTTTCCGCCTTTCTCAGTAACGATTCTGATGAGTTAAATGTTAGGGCTGGAAAACTTTCTCTTGCGTGGTTCGAAACTGAGGAGGCGAGAACTGTATTTTCTTATATAGTTGAAGAGACCCTTCGGTCGAAGATATGGGAAAAACAAGAAGGGGGAGTTTCCGAAAGCTCTTGAGTAAGAAAGTTGGTTGTGGATGAAAGTAGTTTCTTCAAAATATTTTGTACAGTAGTGAATGATTAGCTATATCTGTTCACCTTTTCCGGCTGGGATCACCCCTCCTATATGCAGAAAAGACACGTTGCAGTACTAGATACTACGTATGGTTGTCGGTGTTATCCCTCAACGTCAGGAGAAGCCCCTCTAACCCTATCCTTTGTTTTATGTATCAATTCACGAACAATTCATTACTCGTCTGATTTGCCATCACCCTCTTCCTCCTTCTTTTTCTCTTCCTACCAATCACTTTAATCAGATATTCACTAAACACGATGAGTACCAATCATTCAACAGGAGGGACCGAGGAATCAAAAGGTATCAGATTAGGTGATTATACGGTATTCAAGAGTTTCGACGATTTATGGTCAGAAATGCCTCACCACAAATGTTTTCTGGGTAAAATCGAAAAACAATTCACCAAAGAAGGAGAATACAATTTGTTCGTCAAAGAAACAGACCCAACGGTCCTCATTGTATCTCAACTCACCGAACCACCTCAATATTCATCATTTCATCGCGATGTAATCCCCGGCAGCTTAATTGTAAACATGGCTCCGGTATACTATTTCGCAGGCTGCGACGAGGTTCGCGCTTATCTTTATGATTTTGAAGTCGGCGGCTGTGGTTCTGTGTATGAACTTACTGGGGCGATTAGAGAGCAGCTAATTGATGGCTATGGTTGTCTTTTTAGTCAAGCCACTGATGAGATCCGTGCTATTGCTGGGAAGGCTACTCTGGGTTGGTTGAAGACTGAGGAGTCTGAATTGGTACTTTCGTTTATTGCTGAAGAGATTACTCTTTCTAGTTTTTGGCAGAGAGAATAGTGCTCGTAGTAGTTACAAGTAGAGATAAAGGCTGCTCGAAAGAATCGTGAATGTATGAACGATGACCCAAGAGCTACTAGCAGTACTATATGTCAATATCATCATTCAGCATGCGCTGGTCAGCATTTTGGTGGTCCATTCTGACTGATCGGAGTCTTTTCTTCCCTTTCTCTAGGTTTGAAACAAATTTACCGATCCTTTGATGGATGCGGTAAAAGGTCTTTACCTAAGCCACAAGGATTATTTATGAAATACCGAAAGATTCATTGAATCTGTCAAGTTTGGTTGTACGTGTGGGAATAGAAGTCCTTTTCCTCAAACGATTTCAAACACCTGATAAATCGATTAGATACGATCGACAAGTCGGTTATCGTTTATCAAGCCAACCAAGAAAAGATCAATGATAATTACTGCTCGTCTTTTGGATCTTTCTTTACCTGATGAGTTTGAATGTATTACCCAAGGTCGGTTTCGTTGTTGATTTTGATTCCTTGGATGGATAGATCTCCGTGATGATCATGACCCTGACATGATAGAAAGTTCAAGTGGTTCCAGAGCCTACGTAGTGAAAGAGTGAAGATTAGTCCACCTAGTTTTCCAAATACATATTAAAATTAAATATCGTTATAATCCACTTCTGAAGATCTGTTTAAAGATTATGCATCATGAATGAAAACTATTGTTAAGCGTATGGTAGTAATTTCGATAAAGTCTTGCCCTAAATTTGAAAAATTAGAACCTCTCAGATGAATCAATACGCATCGACCTACCTGCGTCTTCGTTGCATATACCGTCTTGCCTAATCTATTTATCCTAGAAGCTGAAAATCCAGTATTTAAATGTTGTTTCCCAGCTTGTGACTATGAAGTAAATTAGTTGAAGAGAAGCTGCTCCATTAAATATATGACATACACGTTTGAACTAGAAAGATGAGTCAGTGAAATGATTCTTCAAGATGGAATCACTTACCAAACCACCACCTGTTAATCTGAATCTCTTTTTGGTACCAGAATGGGTTTTCAATTTTTGGATTATTTGAGAAGTTGAGAAATTTGATTGATGGATTAGATATTGAGGTAGAGAGAGGGGTATTATTGATGGACCTGCTATTGGGGAGGTTAATCGTAGAGCTGATTGTAGGAGAGTAAGCATGGTGATGTGATGTAATGTGATGGTAGAAGAAGATTATCTTAAGCTTGTTCTTGTTCTTTACTGAGCAACTTCGAAGAGAATGACGTGTAATAAATCAATATAAGTGTTATCAGGTTCCGTTGTTTGTGTTTTGTACGTAAGTGAGTGTGACTGGACTAAGCTATATAAGCTAATTCAATCTCATCCCACCTTGTTCTTTCTTACTTTCATTTTTCAATCCATTCAAATAGATTATTATCTATCGTAAGTATCCGTTCACTCCAGTTCTTCCAGCTCAATCCTCCTCGAAGCATCACACTTCTTTACTCCCATCACATTACTGCATATCATTTACTGATCCAACTCTTCAGCACTCGCTCTTTACCTCTCTAATCAACTTTAAATAAATCAATACAATGTCTGGACGTGGAAAAGGTATGTATTTTTATTATCGACGTCATGACCATAGTCCCATCCACCCGATACTACTCTACATCGCACTGTCACTTTGCAGTGCATCGATCAGATCCATCCCCCCCCATCCCATATTTTACGTCGCACAAAACTGATCTTTTCTTTAGGTGGCAAAGGTCTCGGTAAAGGTGGAGCTAAAAGACACAGAAAAGTTCTTCGTGATAACATCCAGTAAGTCAGCAGATCACCAGACCAACTCCGCGCGTCAGAATGGCGCCTTCATCAATTTTGAGGGTCATAGAAGATAAGCGCTGACGATTTGGTCTTCCTTCCTCCCTTGTTCCCTTACCCCTTTTCGCCCGTTTTTAGAGGTATCACCAAGCCAGCTATCCGTCGTCTTGCCCGTCGTGGTGGTGTCAAACGTATCTCTGGTTTAATCTATGAAGAAACCCGTGGTGTTCTCAAGATTTTCCTCGAGTGAGTTGATTTTTCCTTTTTTCCTTTCATACCCTTATCTTGTCTTCCTTGTCATCGTACAACGTTGTCAAGTGACCAATTGAATCCCTGTATTTCTCATTGTGGCGATTTTCTCACTGACACATTTCTTAACCCCAGATCTGTTATCCGTGATTCAGTCACTTACACTGAACACGCTAAGAGAAAGACTGTTACTTCTCTTGACGTCGTCTACGCTCTCAAGCGCCAAGGTACGTAGTCAAACCCACAATTCACAATAATTACGTTCAGGGCTAAAACGATACTTTTATTACTTCAGGTCGTACCCTCTACGGTTTCGGTGCTTAAACGGTATCGTTTCGTTGAAACAAGATTTTTTGGTTTTGTATTTTGAGATCGGTCCAGATTATCTTTTTCTTCCGTAGTCCTATCTTCTTCTTATTGGGTGACCCTTTGAGGGTTACCCTTGACTCCTGAGTTGGTATTTCGTTTTTCGCTTTTAGCTTTTAGTATGACCGATGAGATGTAGTTCGTCGAGGTGGAATGGGGTTTTGATAGCCACGCTCTCGTGCCCCCGATGTCGTACCCTGCAGACCTAGATTGAATGATGTCTTGATCCCTTAACTGCAGCTGAGGGATATTTGGTACAGCGCTGACGCCCACGACTGACTGGGTTCATCTGAAAACGCAATCTTAATTGAAACTACCTTGTGGCACATAGCATTTTTAGGGTGGAGGTAGTATAGGTCTTTCAGTGCGGGTAATTAACTCCACAACTGCCTACGTAAGAAGACTACAGTTGAGTCAGCGTAAATTTAGAGATCCGCGCCTCAGAATAAACATCTAAATTGGGAGATGGTGTAAACCAAAATGGCACCCGTTTGAGTTGAAGGAGTTTTTTACGGCCACTCTTGAATTCCTATGCCATATGGATACCAAGATCCCATTTCATCTGCTTATAAGAATGGAGTTATTCTGATTGACTTTGGTTGAAGGTCCTATACGGGTAGAGTATCAGAATATGCATAGGAGATGGATTGAGATGCATACAATGGATGATATCGGGATAATTATAAATTACCACTTTGGGTAAGTAGTTGAAACGCTCGTCCCCTCTTTACCTGGTCTCCTATACATACATCCTTCATTCAATCTTCAATCAACAACAATAACTATTCCTTGCTTTTCTTTATTCAATACATAAATCATATACACTCTTTTAGGTGACACTCAACAGTCTACCCTATCTATTTAGAAGAAGACGATACCAACTCAATCGGCCGAAGTGTATCACACCACACCATCACTACCCCACTCAAAGGAATCACTAAATCATTCAACGCACACACCTCGTTTTTTGAGACCTGACAACCATTATCAGAAAGCTTCTTTCCTTTTTCTCTTATCTTTCACATTCTTCTTATTCCATTTACATTCATTTTATATTTACATTTCATCATGTCTCGAACCCGTCCAACATCTTTGTTACTTCGCCCAACCCCATCAAAACCGATACGTGGTGAACCAACTTCATCACCAACACTTACATACAAAGATCGACACAAAACGTTCCCTAATCATGTAGCTCTTTTCAACGATCGTTTGATCTTCACCACCTTAACTCCTAAAGAAGTTAGTTCTCATTTACGTATCCCATATGTTCATCCTACCAATGACAAAGTCTGTCATTTGTTTACCTGTAAGTTGGTTGACAAGTCTTTTTGGTCACTTTCATCATTCAACTCTGAGTGTGTGTGTTGACTCACTTTTAGTGGATGAACAAATGATTTATTCAAAATTCGCTGAAGATTATGGACCATTGAATCTGTCAATGACTTTCGAAGCTTGTATGGCAATCTACGAGATTCTTCATGTGAGTTAAATCTCCTGAAGTAAGAATGTTCAACTCACAGAATTCGGTGACAGGATAAAAAATTGAAAGACAAGTGTATTTGTCTCTATACTTGTCCAGATATTCAAATGACTGCCAATATGGCTTTAATGGTTGCACTCTTCTTTGTGAGTTAGCTGCCAATCGAGAAACAAAAAGCTAACTAAGCCACTAGCTCATCGTACACGGTGAATCCCCTTGGGGTGCTTTCGCTCCTATAGCCAAATTTGCTGTTATGCCGTTTAGAGATGCAGGCATGGCTCAGATGGATTATGGTATAACTATACAAGTAAGTCATGTCGATTTTGATCTTGTTATACTGATCTGATTGTTAGGACTGTCTGTATGGAATGGACAAGGCGATAAAACATCGTTTAATTGATTTGGAAAACTTTGATTCAGAAGTTTACAAGTATTACGAAACAGTCCCGTAAGTCAAACACCACATCAGAACAAGACTTGATTTCTAATGGATAACAGAAATGGTGATCTGAACGTCCTTGGTCCATTCATTCCCTTCGCCTCACCATTCGAAAAGAGTTGGCAGAGAGCAATAGAAAAAGCTACGGTGGTGATGAAATTACCTAACGGGAAGGAACAGAAGGTGGTGAAACCATTTGTTGCACCTCCGTTCTCGGGCGCTACTCCTCCTCATAGATTCTCATCGGTTCTTGAGGTATTTGAGAAGGAACATGTGGGAGTCGTTGTTAGGTTGAATGAAGAATTGTAAGTCTTATTTCGGATATTTCACTGACTTGTCGTAGATATGACAAAAGACACTTTTTGAAACGAGGAATCGATCATGGTAGGTTGAATCAATTGTACTACACGATGCCGTTACTGATATCACTAGTTGATATGTATTTCGATGATGGCAGTAATCCTTCAGACGACATTGTCAGAGATTTCATCAAACTAGCAGATGAAGTTATTGGTCACGGTAGAAAAGTTGCTGTTCATTGTAAAGCTGGTTTAGGACGTACTGGGGTCCTGATTGGAGGTACGTCACTGAAATAAATCCACTCTGACGTTCAGCATACTTGATTTATAAATACCAATTCTCCGCACAAGAGGTAATAGCGTTCATGAGAATTGTTAGACCAGGAATGGTAGTCGGTCCTCAACAACAATATATGACCATGAATCAGATGAAGTGGTGTGGATGGGTAGGTGAATCAGAAAGGAAAAGGCTCATCTGTTAAGGCTGTTCACGACCAAATTCTTCGTGACATGAAAGAGAATCACACCGAGTTCAACCCACTGGCAACACCGCCACTTGGTGACAAACCATTACTCACACCCCCGGCTGAGACGTCAAGCACGATTCCATCGGTACTGCTACCACAAGTATCCCTTCGATCAAGACGCCAACAAAGTTCTGCACCCATTCTCCATTCACCTGTTAGAAGCAATTGCGACGCTGTTGGTCAACCTCGTAAAACTCCAATGACAATGAGAACTATTAATACTTCGACACCGGAGAACTTGGATATCAATGTTGAACCTTCAAGTCCTACGCCGACTAGATTTTCTGTCCGGAACGAGGTTTACAGAGATACCCTTGAACCACCATCTTCTAGTTTCCCAGTTTCACCAGATGGATCTCTCCGTGGAACAAAGAGAGGTGCCAGAGAACGTACACCTCTTACCACCTATCCTTCTAACATCACAGTGGATTCATCCTCCTCACCACGTGAGATCCACTCGACAACACTCGGTTCTCCAATCCACGGTTTATTCAACATTAGTACTACATCTCTTGTAATCGATGAAAGACCTAGTAAAAGACGTCCACAAATGGTTATTGATCCTCCAACTCGACCTATCTCCCCCGAAACAGGTTTGAGTTCACCACCACCAAGTCGTGAAACCACTCCCATCGAGACATACCCATCAAGTAATCAAATTCATTCTCCAGATCTTCGCGAAGTTCAATCACTCTCCCCATCACGTATTCCTCGACGTGGAATCTCACCCGTTCGCTCAGACTCAGTCCAAACTCCACGACGAGTTTTAACAAACTCAACAGAGAACCATCGATCGAATCTCGTCTCATCTAAAACCAATGTTGGTACTCCGACCAGAAGGGTTGAAGTTGAAGATGATAGAAGGACTCCTAGAAGATTGATTACTACGCCTAAATTCGCTACTGATCTTTGGGGTCATATTGGTAGATTGGGAGGATCAAGTTGATGGTGGTAGGTTGTTCAATCCGACTAAAACATGTACCAAATACTGAGATTCTAGATTAGTAATTTCCCACCGACCATTAAAACATCACCATTTTAGATTCCTATTTATGTTCATGTTCAAAACGACACCTTCACGTTCTTTACGGTTTTTAACGATTTCATGGTATATACTCTCATTTCAGTTCATGTTTATAGAATTTAGGGATGGAAATTTTGGTTGGGTCAACTTCACGTTTTTGTTTATAATTCATGATTTGGTATTTTTATTCTTCACTCGTTACAAGTCTATCGATAGTTTCTAGAACATGTATTCTTTATGACCAATCAGTGGATCATATTTGGATATGGTGATTTCGAGTTGCACTGTTAGTGAGTGCCACATTGCACAATACTACAACTTTCTCGCTCCTCCTTTCTGTGTGCTTGTCTCCCATCATCGTCTTGAAATTGGAAAAGAAGACCACAAGTCATACATTGGTTGCAAAATTATTTCTTGCGGAGGTTGAATGGCTTCCCACGTAAGGACTGCTCTTTGGCAGAGACATCTTTGAGAGGTTTCCGAGAGTGAATTATTTTTGAAAAGAGATGTACAGTAAGTCGCTTTTCATGTCGAATATCTCTTGAGAAGGGTGTATGAGAATTCTTACTCAGTCGAATGTCTGCAGTACATAAAAACGTATTGTTTATGTGGGGGCTCGCCGAAGGTTCAAATAAAAATACAAGCTAGCATTACTAGCACTGTATTCATAATGTGTAAACCTCATTTCTCTTGGGATTGCATTCTTTCTATGTACAAGCATATCAACAGTTATCATTTTCGAGCTTTACATCTTCATTCCCAAGCACAGTACCTCCAAATCTCCTTTAACCTTTGTTCTCACTCTCAACCTCTTTATCAGTGTCAACCCCTTTATCAGTGTTTGAGGAGAAAATGATCTCCATCTTTTTGGAAAGTTGTGAAAGTACCAAGACGCTGTCTATGAGTCCATTCTTCCTCTTTATACCATCTTGACGGTAGAGAATCGTTGTGACAGGCGAGCCTCCCCCGAAAACATCATATCGATAGGTTTCATACATGTATTTCAGGCAATCCTGAATATGATCTGCAGAAGGTTTGATGCTGTCAATATAGTCATCGATGGCCAAGTGTTCCTTCCCAACGACTTTAGCGGAGATGCTGGTTTCCTCTGTTTCTGAGTCTGGTTTGAATTCGAAAGAGAAGGGAAAGCGCTCATGAGTAGCGACATGAACAATCTCTTTGGTGGTGGTGTCTTGGTGGGAAGTTACTTGCCATTCATAGTCGATTGGCGACCATGAGGATGAACTGTTTTCGGGATTTGACATTCTGGTAAGATAAAGGGTGCTACAGTATCAAATGTATTGAATTATTCGTGGTGGCAAATACGAATTGTGGGAATGAGAAATGAACAGCAACGTTTTCATTTACTTTGTATCAAACCTCTGTGAAGAAAGAAGGCGAAATGATGAGAAAGGAGCTGTTCGGGGTAAAACAGAATCGGGATTTCTCAGAATCAGCAAAGTCTGTTTGAATGAGTCATCATGCAGATCGGCCTAAATTAGTTGTCAAATCCTTTCATAGGCTTTACGGATTTACATGTTTTCTCCTTTTCTAGTTGTTTCGGCTTAAAGATCCTTGGTCCGTCGGCCTCAAACATGATTGACGTAGTAGGAGCTCCCTTGTCGTCTTCGTCTTCATCACCAGCGTGAACAGACGCCGCTTCTGATCACTGTCTCCCCCCATCCACCAGAAGCGGTTCAGTTTTAGAGATCTGAGATCTGATGAATGAATTCCCAAATACTCTCGTTTGTCCTCACCTTTTTCTTGCACAGTTTGATCATTGGTACAGTAACAATTAACCTTGATTAGAACAGTAATTTTGTTCGATTAGAGTCAAATCAACATCACCGTCATGAATATTCCTCAAAAGAGTTGAAACTTTGGTTACAGTATATCTATAGTACAGATACATTGTAGAAGAGTCTTGTTTTTACAAAGTTTGTCTCTATTTAGGATTGTAATCATCGATCTGGGTTGACTCGATGAATGTAGCCACCCTCGACGATTGAGACATATGGCCAAAATCGTTGTTCAGATTTCGAGATCGAGTGTGGGATGAAAAGTTTCGTGGGAGACATGTCCGTCACTGCTTTGTTTTATGGTGTTAAAGAAAAATTCGAAAGCAGAAATATGTGATAGAGAATTACTGAAAATACTGCATGATCTTAAGAAAGTATGTACAAAAAAACTTGAATAACGAACAAAGACTATCTACTGTATCCTAGCATACACTGATCACGTCGGTCTGATAAACTCGGCGAGGTCGTAAAGCTTTACCCGAATACTATTATCCTCCCAGAAGTCTATACTTTTTTCTCCCTTGGCTAAGAGGAACAAGTTCTTAGAGGTATCTGTATCAAATACCCCCATCCTTTTGAGGTAGACATCATCGCTCATTTTAGAGAAGTGGAACTGATTTGTGATAGCGTCGTAGATGATGGTATTCTGTTTTGATTTCCCTAGGCTTATATAACCCCCTAAACATGAAGCTTGAACCTCGAAATATTCTTCAACTTCCCAATTTTTCTGATTTTCTTCACTTTCGATAGAAGTAAATTGATGAGATTCAAGGAAATTATTTTCTTTGAGTCGTTCGATGATTGCGCTGCACGTCCCAGCACCTTTGTCGTCTTCTTTACCGACAATGGTGGGGAGTTGATCTGATGACATGCTGGTTTATTATTTGAAAGTTTTGTCGAGTGGCGAGAAAAGATCAAAGTAAAGAGAATAAAGAGAAAATATAGTAATTTTGGAAATGGATATATTTTATACACCTATGAAAGGTGAAAGGAACGATGGATGACCATATTTCGAGCTTTGAAAGAGTGCCATTTTTGCCTACGGCGTACCTGCCACCGAGGTCTTCACATAAAAATCCTCACTTTTGGTGTTGAGTACGCTTCTAGAAAGTTTATGGCATGGTAGAAGGATAGTGTCCTCGAATGTTTTGAATTTTCGTGCACTGTGGACTGAAAGGTGAATAAACGAATGCTTTGATTGCATATCTTACCGCACCACATGCGATTTTCCTTATCTACCACCCAAGGTGTGATTTTAAACGGGACTTAACCGATCGCTCAATCGGGAAGGTTAAAGTAAAAGCAATCTTCATCACATTCCTCAACCTTCATTCTTTCCTTCTTCATTCTAAACATTATATTCATCAGTTAACAAATACAAAAGATAAAGATGGGTTTCACTCAATCAATAGTAACTGGTTCATGTGCTTTCTTATTAGGAATGGTATTCGTTTGTCAAGTTGTAAGTCAAAATCACATTCATTCCCATCTTATCGCGTAATCCCAATCCACAAATCTAACTCAGTCCTAGGTCGACATCCCACTCCTCTATATGCCAGTCACGGATCAAGCTATCCAAAACGCTTATGCATTCTATGAAATCTGGTATGAAGCTCCAGGCGCTGTCAAGGTAAGGTCGCATATAGCGTTTCCTACCTCGATTACTGATGTTGTTTCACAGGCTTTGTTCCACGTTGCTTTGGCTTTACCTATGATCGCTATCTTGATCAAACTTCATAAATGGAACGAATCAGCCATGTTCTTCGATGGATCTTGTGTTGGTGAGTACCATTTGCTGCTGAACACGCGTACATGTCAATGAAGCTGACTTTTCAAAACTAGCTCTCCAATTAGCAGTCATCGTTCTTTACCTCACCGTCCACATTCAATCCCTACGTACATTCTGTAAGTAATCTTATCGCACCAACCCCAGAACGAAACAATGGCTTACAAAAACGGAACAGTACCAGAATCAACTACCGTTACTTCCTTCTCAATTCTACCACCTCCAACACCCCGTGAAACCGCCCCAACTGAATTTGAGAAAGTTGAAGCAGTTAGAGTCATGGCTGCTGCTAACGCTCTCGTTGGAATGTTGTTAATCGGTATCCTCGGTATGCAAGCTGGACAGGAATATGCTAGAAAAACCGAAGAGAGGGAGCAGAGGGAGATCGATAAGAGATTGGCTGCTGAGGCTGGAGAGGGTAAGAAGGATAAATAGATTGGAGATGGGGAATGGTCAGATGATTGGGAGGAAGTGTTGGAATTGGGTTGCAGTGATTGGCAAGATATAATGGAAAGATTATGTTGGTGATTAATGTGGATTAGTTGATGTTTACATATTTAATACAGACGAGGTGTGACTATGCTACAAAATTTTTGGAACAAAGAATATTCGTTGATTTCGACAAACAAGCCTTCGACTAGACTCTGAACAGATGTACCTCCTCATCCCATGCGCAAGAAGCTATAAGACCAGGATCGAACAATGCCCATGTAGCTCCCATGACGAATTCAGTGTGATCGTTATGAACGTTGAGGGGTTGTAAATTCTTGGTTGACCATCTGGCGCTGATCAGTGAATTGTAGTGAGATCAATAATTAATGGACTTACGTTCTACAGGTCATATCGTATGAAGTAGACAGTAAAACATCACCATGATGAGGTGACCATCTACGTTTTCATTAGTAACATTCACTTCCAGCATTCCGATCACTCACTGGACCTTCCTAGTAGCTAAAGTATGACCAACGATATCCCCTAATCGTCTACCAACTCTAACGTCCCACAAAGAAATTCCATTCTTGGAAGCAGCAGCGACAACACCTTGTTCATATTTGTTCCAATCGACATCCAGAACTTCAACCCCACCCCCGAGTTGAATGGTTGAAACTGGTAATTCATTGTTTGATCTCATGTCGTAGACGTTGATTTCACCATTCGATCCACCTGATAATATCAAATTCGGGGTGTGGGGCGAGAATTTCGTTGAATAGATTTGGGCGTTGGTTCGTATTGTTTTCAATGATGTCTGACGACTGGTTGACCACTGGACTTTTGGTCAGAATGAATGTTATCTTTGTTTTAATATCGCACTTACAATTTTAATCGTGTGATCCCAACTCCCGGTTACGAATGTATCTTTTTGGATGTTGTTCCAATCCACACTCATTATTTCAGCTGAATGTTCATGCCATGATTGAATGGGTAGACCCTACATGAGGTCAGTCGACGACATCTATGGAAGTCTACTTGATTGGTTGATGATTTACCTCTAGGGTTACATCGAAAAGACGTAGAGCACCGTTACCACAAGCAGCGAGTACTTGATTTCTGGAACAAATCAGTCTTGAGAAGTTATTTCATTTGATCAAAAAATCGAACCCTACTCATGAGCTTCATTCCATGCAACATCATAAACACAATCTTGGGTATCGAACCTAAGTAATGATTCAACATTAAGACTTAATGTCAAACAATATACATCCATACCATTTAACAACCCTCAGACCACCTTGACCAAACTGCAAGAAATGCAATCTTCCATTCCCAACTAAACCGAAATTCGCACCTGAAGCCACTGCTATTCTATCTTCGAAAAACGGTGAGAAGCAGATATTGTGATGAGCGAATTTTGGGGTTTTGATTTTTAGGATTTGTTGATTGTTTGATATCATTGTTTCAATGCATGCTGGTGTTGTGTAAGTGTATAGTGTATGATGAGAAGCAAAAAGTGACCTTACACCATAAACGCGTTTTGGTTTTGCCTTTAGCTGGAATCAAAATAAGTTAAGAGATATTTGTTGTTGACATTGAATTTCATCTTTCACTTTCATTCTCTCATATTTATTATCAATCATATTTGTTCTTTTGAACATACATAATGCCCCCTTCACCAGGGAGGATACATTCACTACCAGGCAAGTCTATTCGTACTCATCAACCCCAGTTGAGAAAATGAGCTAATCGTCACCTTACCTCATCTATTTATCTTCTAACGCGTTCAACTACTTTTACGAACACAGTCAAAGTCCTCTACAGCATTGATACATCTTCACAATCCTACCTTACGATACTTAACGACAAACAAGACGTTTACGTTCATCCAAATACATTCGCTCAAAGTTCGGATGATAATCAAGCTTCGTTAGGGAGTTGTAGTTTGAAAGCTATAGCTCAAGGAATATGTTTTGCCAGGTAGGTTTATTTCAGTCTACCCTGCAGTATTCTTTTTCTGATTTTTTGATCACGATAGTCCCGAATGCGTGCCCAATTCCTCCTCACTAGATTTCTCAGTTTACAATCTCGACCCATCAATTCGACCAGGTCGTGTGGTCAGAGCCTTCCCCAACCAATCAACAGAGAACTCAGAGTTGTCATGGACAGGAAAAGGTTTCCTATCATGGATACTAGAGGAAGAGAATTCAGGAAGATCATTGATAAAAGGAAGGATAGTTCGTGAATTTGAATTTTCACCTATCAATTTCATCTCGTCAGGCGGATTGGAAGGTTTAATGGCTGCAGCCAACGCTGCTTCGGCTTCTCAATCTTCTGCTCCAAGGATTGGTTCTTCAGCTTCCAACGGTCGGAGAGAAGATACTGATGGGAAAGGTTGGGGCTTGGAGGTTGCTATCACGTTAAGACAATTGGGTGTTAATGGGAAATCAGACTTTGCTCGTAGAGCGGCTTTTGAGGAAATGCTGTTGAAAGGTAAACCTGATGAAGTTGGTTCTGTTACAACTACGACTACTTCTTTACCTGCGAGAACGAATTTCAATCTGGGTTCAGCTTCGAATTCTCAACAAGCTCCTAGAATTTCGGTTTCTTCAACACCAGCCCCGCCAACAGCGATACCAGTTCGTCCACAACCTCATCAAACTTCATCTTTCACCACCAACCCTTCATCCGATTCCTCACGTCCAAACTCATACGCACATTCAAACGGTAATATCAGACCAAGTTCATCATCTGGACCATCGACAAATTCTAATCGTCCAATGTCTGCTCCTAAAATCCAGAATTCGTCAGCACCAGTATCTATATCCTCCGATGATTCACAGTCAACAACACGACCTGAACAACGTAAATCTTCCATCGCTACCGATCCAATACCGTCTCTTCCGATCAAGAAAGATCCTATACCTCGGAAATCTACACCACCTCCTCAAGCTCGTCAAACAAATGGAAAAACTCCTCCACCTCCTTCACCATCCCATGCAGCACTCACGGCACTCCTTCGATCTGAAGGTAAATTATCCCCAGAAGTCGTAAAACAACTATGTAGCAATCCGGCTCTACTCCGATTATTCAAACAAGTCCCAGCATCAGCTGGACCATTATCTTCACTTCGTCAACAATCTTCTTCTTCCAATTCATCTTCAGCAGCTGCTACACCGACAATAGAGCAGTCATCTTCAGTACCTTCAACTGATATTTCTAAACCTTCACCTGCGGTTGATACCCCAACACCATCAAATACTACACCGATCCAAACAGGCGGACCGTCGGAATCTTCAACAGGTAATCTCTGTTATAACTGTGGAACGACTGAATCAGATTGTTGGAGAACGAAACGATTGAAAGATGGTACCCAGGGTAAAGTTTGTAATGGTAAGTGCAATATCCTCAGTTGAGTATCTGAGATTAACCAATACCCTTCCAGCATGTGGTCTATATTTCAATAAACATAAACGAATGAGACCAAAGGAATTATGGGGTCAACAACATATCGAAGAATCCAAACCCCCTATTAACACCCATACACAATCTCAACCCTCCCAAAACCCCCCTGTTGGTGTTCGATCTTCACCAAGAAGGAATCGACAGCAGGCACCATTAGAACCACCCTTGGATAACTCACCGCGTAAAAAGCAGAAGACTGGGGGGTCAGCATCGAAAAATTCCATACCGCATCCTTCACCTAGGATGGCGACTCGTGCTTCAGCCCGGGTTGAGGGTGATACGGAAGGTATAAGAAGACTTTTCAGTGATGATTTGAAACCTGTCACCAACGGTAACGCTAATGGATCGACTCATGAAAACGGGGTCAATCTCAGTAACGGTAATAACAATCTTCATCAGAAAGCGGTAAACAATAATCAAAATCTTCAAGTTGATTTGAATATGAACATGAACGATCCATTCGGATTTTCACCTCAATCGATGTTCGGTACTTCGCCTGCTGTACCAATTCCACTTGGACCTAATCATATGATAAATCCTTTACCAAATAACAGCAACAACGGCACTAACAATTTCAATGCAGAAACCAACAATAACGAGATAATGGATTTCAACAACTTAATCGCAGAATACAGTAATCCAGATGGTGGAATCGATCTAGATGCGTTATTAGGCTTAACGTCAGGATCAGGCTTGAATGCTGATGGTGGAGGTTCGAATTTGAATGGTGATTTCAATCTTGATCTGAGTGGATTGGGAACTATTGATGATGGTGGATTCAATAATCAGGATTTAATGGATTTGCTGGCAGGGTTTGAATCTCATTCTAACACTAGTCAATCTCAGGTTGGGAATGGGGAGTAACGATTTGAAGGGTTTTTGATTACAGTTTGGCATGCGTTTCTCTTCTCTTTACAAGTTAGTTAGTTTTATTCGTTTTGTTTCTGGTTCAAGTTGCTCTGGTTATATATTTATATTATTTATTAGTGATAGATCCTTTCGTTAAATGTATCTATAAGATTTAGTCAAAAACATATACTAAACGATACATCGTCCATGATATCCACCAAAAAAAGGATATCTGTTACATAAGTTGAATACGGGTATAAGAATGAGATTTTGCCAATGAGATTGAGTTCTAGACGAATCTCTTCCAAGCGTGTTTTTCGTAATCTTTGATCTTGTTTGTTCGACGTTTTGGTCTGAGTAGGATTAAAGTCAGTCATGACGACGATGGAGTTTGACGTCCGCAACTTACTGAACTGGAACTCTTGGTTCGACCAATGCACGTTTCTGTAGTGACAGGAAACGATCTTTGAATAAATTACCTTCGGGCTGATGAGAAAGTTAGTAAATCTCCACCAGAAGAAAGAACAAATACCCACCTTGACTTGTCTCAAAGACTCGGCCAAATCCTCACCAAGCTGTACAGTAACATCACCACTCTTAACCCTATGTTTCCCAATTTTCTCACCCCCCTCAAACCCAATTTTCTCCCGTTCAATCCTAGCCAACTCCCTCGTCCTTCGATTCCTCTCCATAACCTCCAATTTCTCTTTAACACTAATCTCCAATTCAGGAACTCTAGAAATACTTTTGATCAATTTTCTGTTGATCTCTTCTAATTTGTTTAACCGTTTGATCTCTTTCTGTTTGGCTTTTTTGTTACGTTGAGATTGGGTTTTACGTTTTGGTTGGGTTTTCCTGATGAAACCTTCTTCCTTGGTTTCGTTGTCTTTGTCGTCTTCGGAGTCTTCTTCACCTGAACCTATTTTGATTCCTTCAACGTATTCCTCTTGGGCGTCCCAAGCTTCTTTTCTGGCTTTGACGACGTTACCCAACAATCTCTGTCTCTCCTCGTCTCTATCCTCTCTCGATAATTTGTTTAATTCTTCTTCAACAGCTAAATCGATTAATTTACGATGAGATTCTTCAGTTGGGTTATACGAGATTCCAGTCTCTGGTAATTCGTTTCCACGTCCTTTAGCGACTTGTTCTGTGAGATACAAATTTCTTTGTCGCTGAATAGTGATCGGTACTTTGGGTTGAGCTTTTATGATACCTTCAGAACCGAAATCCTCTTTAGTGACTGAAACATTCGAAGTGGGTTTTGACCAAGGATCAATCAATCCTTCAGAAGATTTTGTTGGTACGACAACAACATCGGTAGGTAACAGTTTACCGTCATCATCGGTCGTAGCTCGACGTGCTACTTTACGTAGACGTTCACGTTCGTTTGAAGAGATTTTGGTCTTTCGACCTGGTTTGGGAACCGCTTGTAATCTTGATGTCAAGGATGGAACTGCAGATCTCTCGGCTAGGACTGCGAGTGATCGAAGGGGTTTATGAGCTTTTCTTAGACGTTGAGCGACTGGGATTGTTAATCAGTAAATGATGCAATCAATTTTAGGATATCACCCACCCTCAACATCACCAACTGTGTCGATAGTGAAAAGTTGTCCGTCAGGTTTTTCAGAAAATTTACCACTGTACGGGGTTAGAGCATATATTGAGAGGAGATAATGTAATATATACTTACCCAGTGACCCTCTCTTCTTCTCTAGCAACCTCCAAAGCCTCCTCTTCAGCAGTGATATCGACGTTTTTCCTCCAAGCTTTCTTCCCTTTCCTAGAGGTCTGCTTGAGTTGAGAGGGTGCACCACGAGCTGGTGCCGTTGAAGTAGTTGGGGTTGCTGTTGGAATAGATTTATCGTATGGTTTCGCTTTTGTCTTTGAAGATGAAGCCTTGGTTTGACGTGCTATTGGTGCCATGGTGATGATATGATAATATGATATATGGTATGAAGAACTAATTCTATCCCACATCCCACTACCAAAATCAAAACTTCAAAATCAAGCCGAATTCAACTTTTTTTATTTATTTTTCATGATTATTTCTAATTTATCCCATATCACCTCCAATGCATTCTCGAAATCTCAAATTCACGATTTAACTATATCGACACAGCCAAAAATGTCCTATCTAATAAGGCAAACCACCACAAAGATATCGACCTCAGTATCGACACCAATACTCTCCTCCTCGTCGTCGTCTTCTAGATCTTTTCAGACTTTAGCACCAGCTTTTGCAGCTGTCAAAAAAGGTAATTACCTAAAATATATTTATGAGCACACGTTAATGACACTTTTCGCTAGGTGCTAAACCCCCACCTAAAAAGAAAGCTCAAGGTAGTTTCTCCAAGAAATCTCAAGCAAAAACTGGAGCTGGAGCTGGGAGCGGTGAATCAAGTGGGAATAAGGTGATTTCTTCGGCACTTCCAATAAATTTCTATTGTTGACCATTTTATATTCTTCTAGTCGAGCGGTTTGAATTTACGATACTCCTCGGCAAACGATCAACCTGATCTCAGTGATCTAATAGAGTTAAGACCTGTAGGTTGGAAAGATCTGGCGGAATGAAACTAGACTGATACCCATGGATATAGGAAAATTATACTGTTGACAATGTCGGCAAACCTACAGTGTTTCCTCGAAGGAATTTTGAGCAGCTAAGGAAATTCGGACTACCATCTAGAGTGGAGAAGGATGTCAGTTATGTTTTGGTTTTTCAGACTGACAAGACAAACTGACACGAATGTAGCTTGCAATTGGAACTCCTACTTCTGTCATTCGAAAATCTACCCTAGAGGTTGTTGAGAAATTAAACAAAGCTTCGCAAGGATCTAGCAAAAATTCTAGATATGTCATCAGTCAGTCACTCAGCTGCTTTCATTGAGCATTAATTGACCATACTATAGCTGGAGAAAGAGGGACAGGAAAATCCTCAATACTTTTACAAAACGTCACCTACTGTCTCGAAAAAGGTTGGATAGTGATCTACATCCCTAAAGGTCAGTTTCCCACTTGTCTTCACCATAACAAAATAACTGATAAAACCTCAACCCAAAACAGCAAGTCAATGGATAGATTCATCATCTTCCTACGCCTACGATCCAACTTCCAAAACCTTCCATCAACCCCAAATAGCCACCAAAATCCTAGACGATCTCTTAACAACGAACAACGAAAGGATATCGAAAGTAAAGCTACCTTCTGAAATCCAATTTTCCGGGAGATCTTTCTCGAGCGAGACGAGTTTGAAAGAATTGATTGAATTCGGATTGAGAGATGAGAGCGTTTCTGTTGATTGTTTGGAGAACGTCTTGAAAGTTTTAAGTGAACAAACTGAGTAAGTTGAGGTTCAATTTATTAACTCAAGAAAGTATAACTGAACCCGTTTATGGTAGATACCCAATCCTATTCGCCATTGACGAAGTCCAATCCCTCTTCCAAAAATCAACCTACCACACATCAAACTCCACCCCACTCGAAGCATACGACCTCTCAACCCCAAAACTAGCCTTGGACTATCTAACAGGTCGAAAACAATTCGTGAGTCCCCCCACCCCCTCTCAAAACCTAAACTGAAAACAGAATCTCTAGAAAAAAGGTTCAATCCTAACTGCCCTCTCCTACACTCAAACACCATACCTACCCCCGAAAACCCTATTAAAAGCTTTGAAGCAATCTACCAATCTCCCCATTCACCCCCAAGAACCTGTTGACGAGATCCATGCAAAGAATTATAATTCTGAATTAAAGGTTATAGAGGTACCTCGGAAAATGGATTTGAAAGAGGCTCAAGGGGTTTTCGAACTTTGGGTTAAAAGAGGTTGGTCACCTAGTCGTAAGTCGAGGTCGTCCTCTTACCAGTTTTTACCATTACTGACATTTTTTTTTTATAGGATCGGACGAACTTTTCTTTTCTACTTATTTGACTTCTTCCGGTAATCCACAAGAATTCGTTAGAGGTTTAAATAATACTCATCAGGCTTTCAACGTCCATCTGTAGATTGGGTTCAAGGTTGAGTTGGAATTATCAATACAGGTCTTTTATTTTCTGGTATTTCTTTACTTGTCTAGAATGCATCAACATCTTCATATCATTCTTCATATGCAAATAAATACTCGGAATCTCATGATTCGCTTCCTTTGCTATACTGCAGCATTACCGTTGAGGCATTTTTCCAAAAATCTTAAAAAGATTGCAATTGATTGCTGACTGCCCATTGCCAGCAAGTCCTGATTATCACCGTGCAAATTTTTCATTCATTTCGTTCAACAAACACGGAAAAGGAAGGAGGGGAAAAGGGAAAGGGGAAGGGGAAAAGTAAGGACTGTATATATATAAAAAAATATTTTGTTATCAATAAAGAAAAAAAGGGGGAAACAGAAAATATTTAAACCAAAAAAACAAACCGAAATTTTCTTTCTCTTGGGTTCTACAACTTGGAGATTTGATTTGGAGAGCTTTCTTAGAAACACTAAATGAAGGTGTAAGTTATTGCTCACGTGTACGACGTCTAGAACGCTAACTTACTTTTCTGTGGACGATGGATGGTCCGGATTCATCGTATTCTGACTTGGCGATCCACATTTGTTGGAAAGTGGAGAGGGAAGCGAGAATGGAACCACCGATCCAAACGGAGTATTCTGTAAAGTGTTAACGAGTGTCACAGCGAAGAAAATGTTGTACTCACTTCTTTCTGGTGGGGAAACAATCTTAACCTTCATTGAAGATGGAGCAAGAGCAGTGATCTCCTTTTGCATACGGTCGGCTACAGAGGGTCGTTAGTGGAATGTTTCTTATTCTATCACAACTACTCACCAATACCGTTGTACATGGTGGTACCACCAGACATGACAATGTTACCGTAAAGATCCTTTCTGATATCCAAATCACATTTCATGATAGAGTTGTAAGTAGTTTCGTGGATACCAGCAGATTCGAGACCAAGGAATGAAGGTTGGAAAAGAGCTTCGGGACAACGGAAACGTTCGTTACCGATGGTGATAACTTGACCATCAGGAAGTTCGTAAGATTTCTCCAATTGAGATGATTGCGAAGCAGTTTGAATTTCTTGTTCAAAGTCAAGAGCGACGTAACAAAGTTTCTCTTTGATGTCACGAACGATTTCCTTTTCAGCAGTGGTGGTGAATTGGTAACCACGTTCCATGAGGATCTTGACCAAGTAGTCGGTCAAATCACGACCAGCTAAATCCAAACGAAGGATAGCGTGGGGGAGGGAGAAACCTTCGTAAATTGGGACAGTGTGGGTAACACCGTCACCGGAGTCGAGAACGATACCGGTGGTTCTACCTGAAGCGTAAAGGGAGAGAACGGCTTGGATGGAGACGTAGAAAGCTGGAGCGTTGAAAGTCTCGAACATGATTTGGGTCATCTTCTCTCTGTTTTGCTTTGGGTTAAGAGGAGCTTCAGTGAGCAGCACTGGGTGCTCTTCTGGGGCGACACGAAGTTCGTTGTAGAAAGTGTGATGCCAGATTTTCTCCATGTCATCCCAGTTGGTAACGATACCGTGTTCAATAGGGTATTTGAGGGTAAGGATACCACGTTTAGATTGAGCTTCATCTCTACGTCGTTAGTAGGGATTGCAATGCCGGCACTCACCCAACGTAAGAGTCTTTTTGACCCATACCGACCATTACACCCATGTGACGGGGACGACCAACGATGGAGCTATGGCGGGTTAGAGACTATGTCTATCGCTTTGGACGTCACTTACGGGAAAACAGCACGGGGAGCGTCATCACCAGCGAAACCGGCTTTACACATTCCGGAACCATTGTCGAGAACCTGAGAGAGGTTAGGAGGTGCAGAAAGAGGATGAGAAGGTACTTACGAGGGCGGCAACTGAAAAGAGTGAGAAAGTTAGTAAAAACTAGAAACACCATGTCGTTCGTCTGACACACCTTCGTCTTCCCTAAATGGATGGTCAGCTCATTCCGAGATATTGATAAGGAAAATGAGACTCACATTTTAATTATTTATCTCTACAGAGATGGGGAGAACAGAGTTAGTGCTTTATTTCGTATGTTGGGAGTGAGAAAGAAGTGACAAGTGATAGTAAAGCTGTGCAAGGCTATGTCAAGCGTAGCCAGCGTCTCAACCCGACGGTAAAGTGGGGATTGGAGATGGTGGTATGATGATGGATGTTGAATAAGTGGGAGATGAAGAGGATGGAATGGTGTACAGGCTATACAATGGAGGGGAGAATGAAGTACGATGAAGGATTGAGAGGATGGAATGGATCGAAAGATTGTCCAAACTCAACATCTTTCAACCGACGACAAATGCAACGGAGCGATGCATCCATCGTCAAGAGACAAAAGAAGAGGTGCTATCGTACAAGAAAGGTCTATCCATCGTCGAGGATGACAAGAGAGACGTTGGCAGTGATATCGAAGAAGGATGAGAGATGAAGAGATACAAGATAGTAATCTGTTGGTCGTGGGGGAATGATACCTTTGGTGGGTTGGAACGAAGAAGGGGGAATGGAAGAGAAGAGAGATGAAAGAGGAGACAGACTTACAGAGTAAGAGATTAGTTAGGGTGGTGATGAGTGTTGTCTGAAGAGAAGTATATCAAGAATGAATGATATATAAGAATAGAATGAACAGAATAGATAGAATGTGAATAGATAGGGATGCTGGGTGCTCCTGGTGCTGCTGCTCGAGCGGTGACGCTGCCCTAGGTTTAAAGCGAGCCATTCACTATTCGGCGTTATAATTTGTGGCACTTGTTAACTTGAATCCACGTTAATGACGCTTACGCGCTGAGTGGTCCACTTAGAAGCTACTCAACATTCATTCAACCATTCACCACCATCCATCTACCATCTACCATCTATCCACCATGCCTCTAGAATCATGTATGCTCGTGTAAGTTGAGACAAGAATGACTGACGTATCAATCAACTGACAACCCCCTCTCCAGTCTCGATAACTCTGAATATATGAGGTAGGTTCTTCATTGGCTCGTCTAGCAGTCTCCAAATCACTCACCTACACCTTACCAACAGGAATGGAGACTACACTCCAACAAGAATGCAAGCTCAAGCTCAAGCCGTCTCAACAGTCTTCACAGCTAAAACTGATTCAAATCCAGAATCAGCTGTTGGATTAATGACAATGGCAGGCAAAGCGTAAGTCGTTTCGTTCAATCCATCAATCAATATCCAATTAAAAACTCAATTACATCCTCACAGTCCAAACCTACTAGTCACACCTACCAACGACATCGGAAAACTCTTATCAGCATTATCGAAATCCTCAATAGGTGGTTTATCAGATTTACAAACTTCAGTCCAAATAGCTCAACTCGCACTTAAACATCGTGAAAACAAGAATCAAAGACAGAGAATCGTGGTTTTCGTCGGTTCACCGTTGAACGATTCTAAAGAATCTTTGGAGAAATTGGGTAAACGTTTACGAAAGAATAACGTTTTGATTGATGTTGTTACTTTTGGTGAAGAGGGGATGGAGAATGATGAGAAATTGAATGCTTTGATTGATGGTGCTGGTGGTGGGGAGTCGTGAGTCGAGTCTATTTACATAACGATAAACAACCTAATCTTAAACTTTCAATCAATAGTCACCTAGTCTCTGTCCCACCTGGTCCACATCTTTTATCTGACGTTATAGCATCTTCACCTATCCTCTTCGATCCTGAAAGACCTAACGCAGCAGGAGGGGAAGGAGACGACGAATTTGGAGGAGAGCTGGATCCCAACATGGATCCAGAGTTGGCAATGGTGAGTGTCTCAACTTGATGATTATCTCCCGTGTTTAAGCTGACCCTCCAACCCCCAGGCAATCCGAATGTCTCTCCAAGAAGCCGCCGAAGCAGCAGCCAGAACAGCACCCCCAACCGCAGTCGCCGAATCATCCACCTCAACCGCACCTCCAACCTCATCCATCCCGCCAATCGAATCCCCAATATCAGCAACTCTCCCATCAGGACTAACGGAACCACTGAAAAACGCCAACGACCCAACGATCCCAGCTGCATCCGGTGATTCAACCGACGACATACTTCTAGAAGACGATGAAGAGGATGAAGAAGAAATGATGAGAAGAGCAATCGCACTTTCAAGAGGTGAAAATCCTGATGACGATGATGACGTTTTGATGGCTGAGGATGAGGGGGATGAGGATGAGGATGAGGAGACGGCTATTGCTAGAGCTATTGCTATGAGTTTAGAGGAGAGTAAGGAGGATGAGAATAAGGAGAAGAAGTAGGGTGCGGGGGAGGGGTGAGATTTGGTATCATTGGAAGCAAGATAGATGCATGTAATTATCACGATTGGCTGTAATGTTTGATATCATTTGATTGCAAGAATCGTTCATATCAACAAGTGTTCGGCTATAACGGGGTAACGGATGCCGTAACGAAGACACAATTGCGAACTAAACGGTCATTGATAATACCATCCTAAAAGCGAAGTCATAAACCCACAAGAATGATAATGAGATCAGCAAGAGGCCTAAGAGTAAGAGTGAGAGGACTGAAAATATTGGAAAGAAGGATGATCCAAACGACGTCTTTGAACCAAGATGAAAAATTGAACGTACGTCACCTAGAATCAAAAGCTTTAACAGACCTCCAGGAGCTCTTATCGAAATTCAAAGATCCAACTTCGATGTATCACATTGCCGAAGGTGAGATTGGACCTTCATCTCCAGATGATCATTCGACCTCGAGACCGCCTAAATTTCAATCTCATCACATCATCAATCCCCAAACTATAAACCCGGACATAGACTCTAGACAAATTGGATTAACACATTTCAAAAATTCTGGATATGGCTCGAGGGGGATGTTAGAATGGCCTATAGCATGGGGTGATTCAGATATGTTCCAGTAAGTCAACTCGTCTTCCACTCCCTCTTGAATTATGTTTTCATGGTACAAACCCATTCGGTAGACACGTCAACAACGTCAAGATACTTGGGTATTTCGAATCGGCCCGTATAAAATTCTTCGAATCTTTCAGAGAGACCACGTTGATTTCGACATCTCAAGTTGATGATATTCTCGTATGTCCCCTAGCACCATTTTGGTGTTGCTTTGTTGACGGTGTATTGTTTTAGTTTGGTCGTAAAACTGGTATTATACTGAAAGAGGTTTCAATCAAATATAAAGCACCTATTACATATCCTGATACAGTACGTTATATCACCCGAAAACTGATATCGTACTGAGCCCATTCACTTAGTTGTTGATAACTTCCAAACCATATGACATTAATCAAGAACGTTCATCCTTCAAAATCTCACATTTAGCTTGGTCAATGAAAGATAAAAGGGTTGTAGCTACTTCTGATAGGTAGGTCTTCCCTGCATTGGTGCATTCAACACAAGACTGAAGAATACACCCGACAGTACTATCGTAATGTATGATTACGATTTGAAAAAGAAGGGAATCATGTCGAATGAATTTAAGGAGATGTTGGAAGTTTGTAGTAGGTTAGAGGAATGAGATGCAGCATCACCGGTGCAGAGTCTCCCTTCAGGATATGTTTGCATCATATAAAACAGGTCCAAATCTTATCTATGAAGTTCATTACCTGCTTCAATGACAGATTCATGAACGTGATTACTCAACTTGTCCTGATCGTTCATCCGTTGCCGCTGAATTCCTGATATAACTTAAGTAACTGATAATTAAATCCAACTGATTCCCAACCACCGAGACATTTGAAGAAGGTTACCAACCTTGATCGAGACTAACCGATAACAGTAATAAATGGTAGGTTACTGAAAGTCAAGTTTCTGTGTAAGAAAAGTTGCTGTGACTCCAGTGCTCCACGTATCGTGTCTCGGTGTTTGACAAGGTGGAACTGTAGTCTTCATGCTCGAGTTATTCTTAGAACCTACACTTGGCCAAGCTGGATGTTCAAGCCTACATCCTCCGTGCTATCTTGACCCACCACCAAGTATTCTGTTACTTCGCCCTGATCATCCAGGAACACAACCAAAAGAGGCACCTACAAAAACTCTAAAAATCCACCGCCACATTACCGAACGCGACTGATTATTCATCAGGACCGTTTAAAAGAGGCGTCCTATTCCAACGGCAGGAAATAAACAGTCAACAAAGATCACGATGGTGAAGCGTAAATGCACGTTAACTACTCCAATATAAATGTCTCGGAACTGACTCATTCAAATTTCTTTCTTTTCTTTTCAACTTATTCTTCTTCAAGTCTTTAGGCCAACTTTGACGTCTTGAAGTTTACGTGAGGTGGTACCTGATTAACATTTTTAACTTCTCGTGAGTTATTGTTCTTTCGAGTCCTTTCCACCGTTATTCTACTTCTCGTGAAAAAGAGGATTCATTGGTCGTCTTTTCTTTCTCTTTCGTTTTCCATTACATTTGATTGTTGATCAATCTTTCTTTAGAGGTACTGGTACTTCCCAAAATCACACTCTTTTACACGCTCACTCTTTGAACCATTCTTAACGACCTTGGACAATTACAAAATAAAACGAAAAAACAATAACGACAAAATGCGTGTCACACTTCTAATCAGTCTCCTACCGTTCCTCGCATCTTCCAATGCCTATTTCATCCTTTCCCAACCAATTCTGGAGGTAACCCGATTGGATCCGTGAGTTATCCCTACCACCTATGTCGATTGACACTAAATTGATATGGAATATAGGATCGTTAACCCAGGATCTATCTCTTCTCATGTACATACCATAGCTGGTGGATCTAATTTCAACAAACAAATGACCTATAGTTCAATGCGTCAAGGGTCATGTACCACCGCTCCAGTTACAGTTGATCTCTCAAATTACTGGATTCCACAATTATACTACTACGATCCAGTCGCTGTCACCTATCAAGCCATATCAGCTAATTACATGAACGCGTATTACTTGGTAAGAAAAGGATCATCAGGTATCGTCCAAGCCTTCCCAGACGGATTACGAATGATCAGCGGGAACCCCAATCGACGAACGTTCAACAGCTCCGATCCCGAATCCCAAGCTATCTCCTACGTCTGTCTAGATTATTCAGGTTCCCATTCAGGTGATCCAGCTTGGGCCCAACGAAATAATTTCTTTGAACATAATTGTCCACAGGGGATGAGGGCTCAAGTCAATTTCCCACCTTGTTGGGACGGCGTTAATCTCGATTCATCGGATCATCAATCCCATATGGCCTGGCCTTCTGGTGGAGTCGATGGTGGTGATTGTCCTTCCACTCATCCGGTTCATCTAGTTTCTCTGTTCTACGAATTCATCTTTCCAGTTCAGAATTTCCCTTATAACAACGGTAGTATCACTTGGTAAGTGAAATGACTTTTCAGCCTGAGTGGTCAATATTGACGCTTGATCGTTTTTAGGGTTTGGGCAAACGGTGATACCACTGGATACGGACTTCACGCAGATTTCGTCAACGGATGGCCATCATTGATAAACGGTAGTAATGTCCTTCAAGACGCTATCAACCAATGTGACTCCAATAACGGTGTTGGAGGTGAACTTCAAAATTGTCCACCACTAGCTCCTTATTACAACACCAACGCCGGTTCAGCCTGTCGACCTCAAAACGATTTAGTCAACGAAGACGTCGGTTTGGGTCATACCATCACCCAACTACCAGGTGATAATCCACTTTGGGTCGGTAACGGATCAAAACCAACTATCGCGGGTTATGTTGAACCCAACACCACCTTCACCGATTTCAAATCAGTCGTCCCTGCTGGATACAACGATGTTGGTTGTATTCAAGACGTCTCATCTAGAGCTTTGACTGGCGCAATGATGGTTAGCAGTGGTATGACTAGAGCAGTCTGTGTGGCATTCTGTCAATCTAAAGGATTCCCTCTCGCAGCTATCGAATACGGTAGTGAATGTTATTGTGATGATCAAATGAGGAATGGTGCTTCCAACACCACCCTTCTGGATCCATCACAATGTTCAATGTCGTGCGCTAACAACACCTACGAAACATGTGGTGGAAGTTGGACGATGGAATTGTTCAACAACCCTTCAATGTACGCTTCCGCCACTGCTGCGCTATCAGTGATTCCAGCTGGATACGTCGATGTCGGTTGTATAGCTGAAGGACCTAATGGTCGGGCACTCACTGGAGCTTCTTTCAGTAACAGCAACATGACTCGAGGCGCTTGTGTTTCTTGGTGTCAATCTAGAGGTTTCCCTTTAGCAGGTGTCGAATATTCATCTCAATGTTTCTGCGATAATCAAATGAGGAACGGTGCTTCCAACACCACTTTGTTGGACCCTTCAAAATGTGGTATGACATGTGCGAACAACACATTCGAGAAATGTGGTGGTTCGTCAACATTGGAATTATTCAACAACATCAACATGTACACTGTCCCAGTTCAAGTCAATTTTACCGCTTCAACTTCAGTTATACCTTCAGGATACAGTGACACTGGATGTATAGCAGAGGGACCATCCGGAAGAGCTTTAACAGCAGCATCGACAAGTAACGCCAACATGACTCGTGGAGTTTGTGTTTCCTACTGCGCCTCTCTTGGATATCCTTTAGCAGGTGTTGAATACAGTCGCGAATGCTACTGTGATTTCCAAATGCGAAACGGAGCTTCCAACACGACTTTACTACCATCTTCAAAATGTTCTATTCCATGTGCTAACAACACGGCAGAATTCTGTGGTGGTTCAAGTACACTTGAATTATTCACTAACCCCTCCCTCTTCCCTGCTCCAATCACTTTACCAACAGGTTGGACATCGAACGGATGTATGACAGAATCTTCAAGTGGTCGTGCGCTCTCTCAATATTCTTTCACTTCTAGTTCAATGACACAAAATCTTTGTGTTTCGACTTGCGCTGGTAAAGGATACAAATACGCCGGTGTCGAATATTCAAGTGAATGTTATTGTGGAAACTCTTTCAATACTGGTTCGGTCGCTGCGGCTAGTACTGATTGTAACATGCTTTGTAGTGGTGATAGAACTAGTGTTTGTGGTGCTGGAGGTAGATTGACTACTTTTGTCAATACACTCTCGGTTTCGTCTTCGTCTTCGTCAATTGTTTCATCCTCTTCTGCTTCTTCATCTTCATCGGTTTCCTCTTCAAAACCAGTCTCTTCATCCATCTCTACATCCGCCGTATCATCATCATCATCATCATCGTCATCGTCGTCATCATCATCATCTGCCAGTACAACAAGCTCATCAACCACACCCTCAACTTCCTCAGCAGCGGTCGCAGCAGCAATAGGTTGTTTCACAGATTCACAACCTCGTCTCTTGAACGGAACTTCGTCTTCAGGTTCAACAATGACCAATCAACTCTGTATCTCTACATGCGCACAACAAGGTTACGCTTATGCAGGAACGGAGTACACTCAGGTAAGTCATCCTTTCTTTCCGTCCCGATCTATATTTGAAAATCCTTGTTAACGTAATAATAGGAATGTTATTGTGGTAACTACTTAAACAAAGCTGCTCAAATCTCAAAAACTTCTTGTAGCATGGCTTGTACAGGTGATTCAACTCAGATGTGTGGTGGGAACTGGGCACTCAGCGTTTCTTCAACTGGTGTTGGGAAACCTGTTAGTTATGGTACGACACCCAATGGAGTTTCTAGAAGATCTAGAAAACCTAGGTTCAATCGTGTTTGATTTTTTTAGAAGTTAGAAATATAGTGGACTTTATTTGAATACGTTTCTTTCTCTTTGATACCGTGTCTTATATACCTTTTTTCGTTTTGTTATGTCAATTATGAATTTTTGTGAGAAGAAAAGCAGCATTGCAATTGTCCGCATTAATCGTTGGCTATAGAGCGATAATCAAAGTGGAGACTAAAGCTTGCTGAATGGTAATAAAATACATAAACCCGTCGTTTTATGACTTCCCAACGCGTCAATCAAATTCTCACACATAGACTTCACTTAGCAATCTCAAATATTAGCTTCCCAACTAACACCACATCCACATGCACCACCCTGTTTAGCTTGAGGATTATTTTGAATTTTGAAAGACGAGCCGATCAATTCCGTTCCGTAATGTAACGTTGATCCTGTATTTTGTGTTAGCTAGCATTCATTTTCTACAAATGGAAATAGAAGCTAACCTTTTAACAAACCCAATGAAACCAGATCGACGATCACTGGTATAGATTGAACACCATCTGGTAAGAAGATACTACAAGTTCAGGTCAGTTTTCGGTGGTGAATGGAATGCATCGTTATAAACCCACTAATCATCAACACCCCTTTCTTCAGTTAATGCCATGGTATACTGGTATCCATGACAACCACCAGATTCCACACCGATACGTAAAGCTAAAGGTGAATTCGCTATCGTATCGGATGGTTCACGAGCAGTGATAGTAGTTAATTGCTGCACAATTCGTTAGATAATATCCTAACTAAGGAGCGACATCTGACTCACATTAACAGCATCAGGGGTCAATATTATAGAAGCCTCTTCTTCAGGTATTAACTTGATATCGTCATCGAAGAATCCTTCTGATTTAATCTTTTCTAAAGACGGCGGTATAACCTTCAATTTCCTTTGTGTCGATGTGTTTAATGGTGGAGGGGGAGTTGAAGTCGATGGCGTTGAAAGGGTGCTTGCGTACCTTCGATTATTCAACTTGGGTATTGATTGTTTTAATGGGAATGATGGTGATTGAAATGAAATTGATGAAATCGATTTATGACCTATCAAGATCCTTGGATGAGTCAGATGTTTCGAGAATGAAATAGGGGGAAGTGAATGGAGGATTGTTTTGGAGGATGAAGCGATCTTTGAAGCCATTGTTAGTCACCGATGTTCTTCTATGATTTACGTCTATAGTCTATGATCTGAGTGTGATGTCGATATCTATAGTAAAATTGGATGATGGTAAGTGATGAACAGCGGAAATTGTCGAAGGCAAAAGCGAAGACGAGTTCCGAGCTGTTGCGACTGCCACGTGGTAGCTGTCTGTGGCACTTTTTGCTCCCGCGACTCAATTACTTTTTGTACTTGTAACCTTTTGCCGACGATCCTGCCATGCCGACATGAATACGCAACAGTCTTTGAAGACCGAGGTTAAGATTGGTTTACGTCCATTCTCTCCCCGATTAATACGCAAACGTATTTGTTATGGAATACAAGCCGAATAGTAAACCACTGAGTTTGAATTGAACAGAAACAGTGTCAGCCGATGCGTAAGCTTATCGGCGTCTTTCACGATGGAAAGGTATAAAAGGTAAAGAGAAAAGATCATCTTGATCAGTCTCTCATCATCACTTAATCTTTTCTCAAACCACAACACATTAAAGAATAATAATGCAACCAACACCAAACCAACTTCACGGACATAAATGGTGGGCACCACCTTCGTTCCACTACTCCATAAGAAGTGGTATGACCTATCCAACCGGTGGACACATTCCACCCGAGGCTTTGGGTAACGCTTCGCACGCAGCTGGTAACATGGCCACTGGAGCTGCGTCAGCTATGGAATCTCAAGCTGCTCATTTCGCTTCTCCAGCTGCTGGTGGAGCTGCAGGCGGTGGCGGTGGCGGTATACCACCAAGAGGAGGAGTTTGGAGTCATCATTATCAAGCTGAATTCCCTCGTTATTATCATAGAGCTATGCGTCGTAGGATGTTCGCCTCTAGACTTCTTTGGGTGAGTAGTTTCCGTTCATCTCATTTAAGTTGTACTGACTAACATGTTTAAGTTCGGTATAGGTATCGGTGCAGCCACTTGGTATATCCGCGGTAAAGAACATCGAGAACAACGATTCATCGAGAACAACAACAACAACGGATCATTCTTCACTCCAAACACCCGTTCACCATGTCGATCATATCCACCCCCAAATAATCACACCATCAACTCCCAATTCCAATCTCAACCACAACTAAATCCCTCACCCGCAGTTTTGAACGAATCATCACCAATTCTATCAGCAGTCTCTCAAATTGAACAACCCCAAGAGAATCCGGTGATCGCTGAACAAAGAGAAGAGAGACGAAGACATTGGGGTTGGGGCGGTAGACATCGTGCACGAAGAGATGAAGCTGCTGTCGTCACAGCCACTCCAACTTCCATCGAACCTGAGAATAAATCCCAATCGGAATCAATAGACGAAGTGGCGAAAATCCGTGAAGCCGTTGAAAAGCTTTGGGACGAAAGAAGGAAAGAAGCTCAATCGGCTCAAGACCGAGCTACTGAGAAGGTTAGTTTTTCTAATCTCAGTGGGATGAAATTGGAATGCTCATATTTTATCTTAATCGTTTAGGCTAGAGATTACGCACGTGAGAAACTAGAAACTCTTAGTTTGGCCGTTGACACTCTTCGCGAGGTAGGTTTGTGATTTCTTTAGGGGGAAAGTGCTTTTGACTGATGTTGAACATTATTAGTCTTTGAAACGGGAGGAAAGAAAGAATAACGAGAGTAAAAAACTCGTTTAGTGTGAAATTTCAAATAGAATTCTGTGTTCCCATAGTATCATGCATTGCTCGAACAAAAAGTCAACGTGTACTGCATCTCAGAAGCAAATACTCTAATTTCTATTTTGCATTGAGCCAAGGGCAACGGACGATCAATCAACTAAAAGATAAAAACTGAAATCTACATAAACCACAACCACCCCTTCGAACCTGAAACCAAATGATCTAAAGTACATATCTAAATTCTGGTCTGTTTTTATCGGTCAAATCAACAAAGTTATCTGGACTATCGATGACGGGAGTATCGGTATGCCCTTCAAGAGCTGCAGCAGTCTTCTCATCTTCTGAAGTACCAGTTCGTTGAGATGGTACAGCTGATGGACTTGGACCTAAAGCGTCTCTTCTGGAGTTCTCACGAGCGAATAGAACTCTAAGAACTAAGGAGGCGACGATGGTGAATACCATAGCTACGATCACTGAGATCCAAGTTGATCTGTATTTGACAGTGACTTCTTGTGAGAATACAAGACTGTGAGAGGAAAGTGAGTTAGTTATGGATGATGAAGTGTCCGAGTTTTAACTCACTATGCAGCTGCAATGTTTCCAACATTGTAACCGATAAAGATTGCACCAGAGGTAACAGCTTTCTTGGTGGTACCAGCTACGTTGGCTGAAGCGATGGTAAGGAGTAAAACGTATGGTGCACCGAAACTAGCGACAAGGTAGTAACCGAAAAGTGGGACACCTCTTGGATCCCAAGGAGCAAGCCATAAGATAAGAGCACCAACGATGATGGGAATACAGGTAACTGGGAGGATCTGTACAGATGTTAGCTATTATAGAAGGGACATTGCTAGGAGGACATACATAAGTTCTGATGTTCTTGTAACGATCAGCGAAGAAGGTTGCAATGTAAATGAAAACACAGGTGAAAGCTCCTCCAGGAATTTGGAGGGCGATAGATTGAAGTGAAGTGTAACCGAAAGTTGCGATAATACGAGCACCAAAAGCAGTGACTGAACCGTTACAAATCTAATAATGTGTTGGTCAGTATATTTTAACTTTGAAAAAAGTCGTGTGACAACGTACATAGATAGAAGCACCTAGTAAAAGGTAGATCCATGTTTTGATGTCAAGCAAAGCCTCGACGAATTGGGAAGAGGAGAACTTTTGTCTATCTTTGCCCCAAGGGTTTTCTTCGAATCGACGAATAAGAAGTGCTTTCTCGTCAGCATTGAAGTATCTACCTGGTTGAAGTGGTGATTCAGGTAAGAAGAAGAGGATAACGAATGACCAAGCGATGGTGACTGAACCTGCGAAAAGGTACATGTATTTCCATGGGTGTAAAGCACCACCTGCAGATCCAAGACCGTAATTCAAAGCACCTGAGATCATGGAGAAGATCTATTGACAAGTCAGTTTCGATCAAACTATTCAAGTTTGTCATCAGCGACTTACACCTGTAGCTGAATACCAGATACCTAGACGTTTAGCTTGTTCATATGGTTTATACCATAAACAAGTGATAGCGATGAAAGCAGGTGAGACGGCACTTTCCATCAAACCGAGGAAAACACGTTGAGCAACCAAACCCTCATAGTTTGTAACGACGACTGTGAGGATACAGACCACACCCCAAAGGAAGACAACGAGAGCAGCGGCTTTAGCAAGGGGCACACGAGCAAAGATCAATGCCATAGGTAGAACAGCTACGATGTATCCATAGTAGAACTATGGACAGTGTTAGATCGAGAACTGGATGGATAACAGAGGGGAAGACTTACGGCGGCAGTAGCAGTTGAATATCTGGTAGTAACAGTAACACCGTTAACGACTTCAGATAAACCTAAATCTGCAATAATACCGAAGACAGATGCAGAACCTAAGACAGCTTTGTCATAGAATTGAAGACCCAAAGTGATGGTAAGGATTGGCATAACTAAACGAAGTGAAATCAGGGATCGGATCACAAGATCAAGTTCACACCATGTTAAAACATACGTATTAAATCCAATTTCCATACCAAAGCCCTCTCGGCTTTACGCAAAGTTTCTAAATCTTTTGAGCTGTCCATTTTTTTAGTTTCTAAATAAATGGGAAAATGAAAATGGGAATTAGGGGACGGGAAAAGAACAAGAAATCGTGGGATTCCAAAGTAGATATTATACCTTCACCGATATCTCTCCCAGATACGTCTGACAAATACGGTCTATCGTATCGCGACAGCTAACGTGCTCAAGAATAGGATATTTGTTATCCGGAGGTGTTGATTGAGTGATAAGCTCGATGAGTGTTTATGGTTATTTGTTATTGTTTTCGGAGGAGAATCAAGAGATCCGGATGATAAGTATTTTATGAAAATCAAGTGAGGTTTTCTGAAAAATAATGTAGGTTTTTCATACTTCGGATGCCGGAGCTCCTTGTTCAGATTCCAAGATCGCGCAATCTGAGATCTTGGTCCGTGTGGCGGCATTCCAGTACATTGGCAAGTTCAGTGGAGGGGTGTCTAAGTTTACCTGTCAAGGATTCTCTCTAGAACGCTTAAAACTCGTCAGAATGCACAGGAGGAGTCAATATACCAGAAAAAGTCAACCTATAATCTTATCCACTGACGATATCTCATGATTTTTAACCTTGGACTGAAAACTTAGGCTGTGGTGAGACCTAAATACTAGTTCTTTATTTTTCGTAGCTCAGTCCACTTTATGTAGTTCCAATTCAGAAAATGAGTTCTCAACGACGTAAACTGAAATCCATTACGAAAAATGGAATTTATTGGAGATTTATGCAATTCTTTTGGCTGGATGTGCAAAATCGTCAGTGGGTAACAGCTCCGACAAACGCCTCCGTTATCTTAGTTTTCAGCTCCGAGTCAAGTCGCGGTAAGAACATCATGATGTGCTTTGTCTGTTTCGGAAGAACAGATAGACAGCTCAGCTGAAAAAGATTGGTCTTCGGAGGCGGAGGTCATGCAGTAGCATATGTGTTTGTTGTATTCAACGTATCTTCATACAAAAGATACATAAGAGACGATTCTTTGCTGATTTGACGAACACAATAACCCAAATCCAAATCCAAATCTACCGTAGAAATCAAAACATCCACAATGGCCATCGCACCAATTCCAAAATGGGATCGACCTGAACCCACCAAAGTCCCACTCAACTATGCAGACCTCACCAACATCGATCTATCATTATTCAACACTGAAGAAGGTAAACTTGAGCTAGTCGAGACTATCCGACATGCACTTACCGACGTTGGATTTTGGATCGTCACTGGGACCACGTTCTCTGAAGAGGAGATCGAACAACAATTCGCTATCGGTCAAGCATTCTATAACCAACCTCTTGAAGAGAGAAACTCCAACAAAGCTGATCTAGCCAACGGTGGTTATTTCGGTTATCGAGGTGTAAGTCTACCTTACCCCCGTTGTTCTATTTGGTGTACTAACAAGAGAACTAGGCTTGGGAACGTACGATCAACGGAACCGATGTCCTAGATAACATGGAATTAGTCAATCTACCAAAATATTCCAAAGATTACGTCGATGCCCCCCGTCATCAAATTTTCAAAGATCACGAAGAAATCATCGCCAACTTCCATCGAAGATGTTGGCACGACGTTGCTCGACCTTTATTCGTTCTTTTCGCACTCGCTTTAGAACTTCCTGAGAACTATTTCGTTGAGAGACATGAATATGATCAACCAAGTCAAGATCATTTACGTTATGTAGGTCATAGGTCGGATTTGACTTTGAGAACTCTTGCTGATGTCTGATGTAGATGATGTACCATCCAAGATCAAAGGAGGAAGATGCAAAATGTAACAATCTTTGGTCATGGGCTCACACAGGTAGGTCGATCAACAACTAATAGAACTCAACTAATAACCTTTCAACAGATTACGGATCCCTCACTCTACTATTCTCACAAACAGTTTCCGGTCTACAAGTCAAAATGCCAAACGGCGAATACAAAGATATCAAACCCCTTAAAGGCTCTATCGTAGTCAACGTCGCCGACACCCTAAGTTTCATGACCAAAGGTTACCTCAAATCGACGATACACAGGGTAACAAGACCACCAGCAGATCAAGATCATATCCAGTAAGTCCGAATCTTCATCACCTCTCCTCATTTCTTATTTCAGTAACTGATGGACATTTCTAGTCGTGTTGGTGTAATCTACGGTTGTAGACCTAACGACGACGTTCCAGTCGTAGTCGCTCCTTCCCCACTGTTGGAGAGATTAGGGATGATAACATCGGACGAAACTAAGATCACGTCAGAAACAGCTACTGCAGCTGATTACGTCGCATCAAGAGTTAAAGCCGTACATGCCTCCTCTACATATGGTGCTGCACCCGGTACTAAATTCAAATACAAGGATTTAGAGATTATTGAAAATCACGCTGACGCTGGTGTTTCCATTTAAGGATTTTCTGTCATGAGTTTCCGTGGGGTTTACGAGGTGGATTGTTTTAGTTTATTGCTTTTTGTATAGAAGTTAGAATGCAGTTGTTACATCAATGTTACTGTTTGCAGCGGAGTTTACCAAATGATGGTACATGTAGTAATGCTAGACCCTACAAATGTACATGAAATGCCTTACAACGTTTTTAATGATATCGTCACTCCTAACATTTGATGTAGCATCCATAATCTAGTACATCCGTACCAATGCAATGTTTCTACAAACCATCCGCCGCCATACCATCAAAAGGTGGAAACATGAAGGTCGAAACGCACTAACAGCCAAATATATTAATCAACATTGTCCACCTCCATATTCATAAAAACCAACACTCACCGCTTCCCAATCAGGAGTAGAAATGCCCGCAACACGCCCATCATCATCGTTACCCCCGAGGTTATTCATTTCAGATCCCATGAAACTATTGAAATACATTCCGTTATTCTGATTATTATTGACCGAAGATAACGGTTGGATAGGAAGAGTAACATTATAATTACCATTTGGATTCAGTAGAATTGAACTGTTGTTGTTGTTATTCCTGGTAACAGAATTTGGTATTCCGGAGACGATATTGACATTAACGTTGTTCGATGCTGTGTTATTTAAAGGAACGATATTGGGAACTGTCGTAATTGTCGTGATACCATCTTCATCATCAGTCGAACCACCAAGAATAACCGTTCCAGGTGGTAAATCTTTAATTTCTCTTGCTGCTTGTCTAGTAGCTACAAGTACACCCCCTCTAGGATGAGATGGATCACGAAGGAACGTTACACCTGAGATAGACGTTTCTGGTAATTTATTCAATACTCCTGGAGTTGGGTTCAATCCCCTGACTCCTTCGAAAGATTGACCGATTTTGGGATCTTGCGCAGCGGTGTGGAGTAGGGAGATGATTTCAAGTTGCTGTTATATCGGTCAATCAATAGGCCTTGAATGAGAAATGCAGAACTTACCGCCCGTTGCATTGGCATATGACCCTCAGGCAACCTAGCAGTCCATCGGTCCATAACCCCTCGTCTCAACTTGTCCAACATCAAGACACCATCCCATTCCTTCCGTCTAGCCCAGGTATGATACTGCACCAAAGCACATAATCCCAGTGCGTATGGTCCAGGGAAAAGAAAATCAGCCAACTCCTCTTGATTTGCCGACCATTCTATAGACATTTTCGACGCGGCCATGATTTCCGACCAAACGGAAAGATCTAAATTTAGGGTGATGTTGTTTGGACAAATGAAAGACCAGCGCATGAACGGTCGATATGTAAGGATGAGGATCGAAGTGTAGTACAAGTGTAGTAAACCTACAACGCTTCACGTTCAGTCATATGTCGTTGTAATCTCGATCAAAACATACCTGCGGGTAAACTACTCCACAATCCAGAAGCTTTCAGACGACCAGGCAGATTTTCCTTCCAATCTCGAAGATCCTCAGCGATCTGAAGCAACTCTTGATTTTTGGTTTGCCTGATACCTTCAGGACCATATATTGCGCCTAACACTCGTCCTAAAATGTTGGTCAACCCAACCAGATTATCGAAGAAATCGTTGGGTTCAGGCTGATAAACTCTTTTTGAGGATGACTGCGGCGTTAGTGTGGGACTCGCTGGAGGTTTGCCTAGAGATGATGAATGACGAGGTACGGAATAGATTGGTCGCATGCCTGTTCGCGTTGCGTTCCTTTTAGAGGTGTGAGTTAGGGTGCAATGACGTTTGGTGCGTAACTCACCATTGGTCAATGACGATAGCACTTTGCCATATTCTGACATCTGCCTCGTTCTGACTGGATGTCGCTTTTGCTCTGTCCATACCAAGATCTTGAGCCTATATTTTGGTTTGTCAGTTTAAGCTTTCAAGAACTCAATCGATCGAGAACGAGCTCACCATTCTGATAGCTGCAGCCAGTCTTGTCCTCGCAACGTTCACCGGGGCCGCATTACCTGCTTGCATAGCCAGTTCATCAACCAAAGCAACGACCAGCAGAATTTGTACGTTTTGTCGGTTAGGGTTACTGAGTGTGTCTAAAGGATACTACTGTCAGTCTATGTTATCTCACAAATAGAAGATCAAAACTTGCCTTGCTCGTAAATTTCCTTCCTAATGATAAACCGTAAAGTCTCGAAAATTTCCTTTGGACAATTTCGACGTCCAGCCGCAACTCCAGCTAATGCATGGACAAGTAATGGCGACGCCTCTGCCATATCATCTCGTGTAACTATTGGTATCATAGGACAAACGTGAACTAAATAGGTTTCCACCAATCGACTGACTACTTCACTCCATGAATCCGAGGTTAAAGCCTCTACCACTGGAACAGCTGGTGATCGATTATGTGAGGATGAGTTTGGATTACTTGTAATTAACATGAAGCCATCACCGGAATTCGGTGGTGTTTGATACATGGACAAACAGTTTTCTGCATCGTAAGTCGTCAAGATGGATAGGGGCAATGTGGGTGTTGAGTGTAGAATGAACGATAACGCTGTAGGTCCTGTTGAGTTGTATTAGCTCCCTTTGATCACAGACAAGAGTCTTAGGTTTACCTTCTCTTCTGACACTGGTGTTCAATACGGCTGCAGGTGTTGTAATTTCACTGATTGTTGTTGCGACATCACTACTCCTCCCAGCTTGAACTCCATGTCCATTCGATGGGCTAGGACTTCGTTCCGATTGTTCGTCTTCGTCCAAATCATTATCACCTGACGGGTAATCACTAGTCCTAGGTGTATTCCTTCGACTACTCGACTCAATCGCTGGAGTGGAACCTTCTTTCGGCTCTAATCCTTTTCGTATCCTCTTCGTACGTGAAACTGTGATTGGCAAGTCGAAAGTACATGATAGCGAAGCGTTGAGACATGATTTACATGTGTCTCTTGATCTAGATGTCGGTTCGCATCTGGATAGATAAGTATCAACTTTATCATTACCAGTTTATTGACTTACTTCACTTTCTGAAATTGGATGGTTGATCAGTTACAGAGCGTAGAAGCAATGGTGATTCAGACGCACCTTTGTACGACATCTATCACAAGCTTGTAGATTCTTTGGTCCATCGACTTTCCTCTTACTCTTCTCTCTCCCATTTGGTGTCGAGGAAGATTCACCATTCGACGCTCTGTGAGATTGATTAGGTGAGACTGGACGGCTGAGTTGATTTGATGGACCAGGTTCTGAAAGATCTGTAATAGTTGTGTTTTGTGAACGGGACATGATCGATAAGTATACGAGGATCAGTACATTTTAAGATGATGCTATTCAAAGTGATAAGATATTTAAAATGTCAACAACAGCTGAAGTCAACTTTAACGTTTCTTATCATTGATAAGCTTCGGAACTGATTACAGTATGATTAGCTTTCACTAAATACACGTAATATGAGACGAGATCTATGATTATTTTTTAAGTTCTCCCAATAATCCCACATGCATGTCATTTCCGTTCCAGATGGATCCTCAGCTCCCAAGCTAACAAGGGAAAGAACAAAGAACAATGAATAATGACGATTACGATCACTTGCCGCAGGGCGCAAACCGAAAACCAAGACCGTCTGCCAAGCGCCAAGCGCCAAGAAATTCAAGAATCAAGAACCGAGGTCTTGGTTAGGCCCCACATGAATGCACTCAACAAGTACTTAATCTTTTTCCGCTGGAGGAATTGCGTTGGTAGAAATTAAATTTAACTTGAGGTTGATTCATAAATAATCAAATGCCAAGATGTTCGGTATGATAGGATTCGTTAGGTGTCAACTGCGGACCGAGGTTAGTTTCTTGGCATCATAGACGATGATAAGCAAATTCGATGAGGTGATGGTATATATAAGTCGGGTTCTGCTTGGTGAACAGGGGTTCTTCCCTTCTTCTTCTTTATACAGAAGATCGTCTATAGTTCAACATGACTAACGAGTATAATAACGAGAAACCGTACAACTTACCTCACATCACCACCACATCTACATCAACAACTCTTCGACCAGAAGATCATCATCCCAAATCTAAAGAGGGTACAGATCAAGCTGAGATCGAAACACCTCTCAATGCTCATACTCAAACCTCCAAGACTTTGATTCAAGTCTTGGAAACTGACCCAAACATCGGTCTTTCAGAAGATGAAGTCGAAAAACGTCGAGTAATCTATGGCGAGAATCGACTGAAGGAGGTGAAAGGAGTCAGCGCTATCAAGATAGTGGCAAGGCAAGTTGGTAATGCCATGACCTTGATTCTGAGTGAGTAAATCATGAGTTTGCTCTTTAGTGGATCACTCATACTCCAACTTAGTCGCCGCTATGGCCGTTTCTTTCGGTACAATGGATTGGATCAGTGGTGGAGTCATCGCTGCCCTTGTGATCCTCAATGTCGTAGTCGGTACCATAACCGAATGGCAAGCTGAAAAGGTGAGTTCCTAACCACCAAATAGAATCCAAAGCTGACTTCATTAACAGACGGTGGCCAATCTCGAATCAGTTGGTGCACCTTCAGCTACAGTTATTCGTCATTCATCATCCACCTCTCCTAAAACACCTCAAACCAAAACTATACCTGTGGAACAACTGGTTCCAGGCGATATCATCGTTCTAGTCAACGGTGACATCGTTCCTGCAGATGGTCGAGTTATAGATGGTCATTTGAGTGGATTGGAAGCAGACGAGAGTATGTTGACAGGAGAGAGTTTACCTGTAGCTAAACAATCCGAGGCAATCGACGAAGAGGATTGTCCGATTGGGTGAGTCTCTTTTATGACTTCCAAAAATCAGGCTAATAGTCCAAAACAGGGACCGTATCAATCTGGTATACTCTGGATCACAAATTACCAAAGGCAGAGCTAGAGTCGTCGTCTTTGCCACGGGCATGAAAACTGAAATGGGAAAGATCGCAGAAGCACTGTCAAAGAAAGCTGAAAGATCGGAAAAAGGATTTGCTGCCTTTTGGTGGAAATTCAAAGTGATCTTGGGTGTTGCCGATACCACTCCTCTTCAGATCAAGTGAGTTTACCCCAATTCAATTTTGGTCAAGTGCTGAGAA
The DNA here is from genome assembly GCA_001599715.1 of Phaeotremella fagi. Taxonomy (NCBI): domain Eukaryota; kingdom Fungi; phylum Basidiomycota; class Tremellomycetes; order Tremellales; family Phaeotremellaceae; genus Phaeotremella; species Phaeotremella fagi. Next base: position 794,545 of record BCHU01000011.1, read on the forward strand.
ACCCAGATTGAACAAGCTGGCATATACCTTACTTGGAGCTGCTGTGGTCATCGCCATCATAGTCGTAGCTTCTACTGGATTCCGATATGTTCCTCTCAGTATCGCAACTTACGCCGTTGCCGCTGCTGTATCAATTCTTCCGGCTAGTTTGATCGCTGTCGTATCTCTTACATTGGCAAGGGCATCGACGGATTTGGCCAGCAGAAATGCTTTGGTTCGAAGAATGGATGCCATCGAGGGATTAGCTGGGGTTGAGAACGTTTGCAGTGATAAGGTAGCTACATTTGATTCCCTCCTTTAAAGTTGTTCTGACATTATTCTAGACGGGAACACTGACAGTCGGTCGTATGGTCGTCAGAAAATTCTGGACTCCAACCAAAACTGACGATGAAGAAGTACCTTCATCAGAACCAGGACAAGGACAAGGATACGCTCTTGAAACAGGTAGTGACCCATTCTATCCTCGTGGTGAAGTCCGTCTAGTCGAAATCAAACCAGAAGGAGAAACCGAACAACTCGATTTGAATCGTGCCAAACGATCCAAAACTCAAGACGAAGTTGATGCCATGGACTTTGTGATTCATAACGACGATTTCGAAGACGAACTACGTGAATTAGCACTATGTGCTGGATTGTGTAATCAAGCTACTCTATCTCGACCTAACGAATCAGAACCTTGGGAAGCTCATGGTGACCCAACAGAAATAGCTTTACAAGTCGCAGCTCATAAGATGGGTTACGGTAAACCATTCCTCACACACGCCAGACAACATCATCACGAAGAACGACGCGGTAGTTTCGTTCATCCTATTGGATTAGGTCTTGGCGGTCACTACGAACAAGTCATCGAACATCCTTTCGATTCCACCGTCAAAAGAATGTCAATAGGTTATCTCTTCCATCCAAATGATCAATCTTCATCTCATGTCATCTGTTTCCTCAAAGGTGCAGTCGAACGTGTACTCGACGGTTGTACCACCATAAACGGTGTACCAATAACTGAAAAGGATACCAACTTGATTTTGAATAAAATGGATATCCTAGCCGCTCAAGGATTAAGAGTATTGGCACTTTCCTCCAAACGTGTTTCATCAGAGAGTATCCAAGAACTGAAATCGACCGAACGTAGTGACTTCGAAACTGGATTCAATTTCTTGGGCTTAGCAGGTATTTTCGATCCACCAAGAAAGGAATCAGCAGGAGCTGTGGCCGATTGTTTCAGAGCGGGAATCACTCCAAGAATGCTCACAGGTGATCACCCATCTACAGCAACAGCCATTGCCTTATCTATCGGTATCCTCGATAAAACATATCCTGCAAGTTCAGTGATGACAGGCCAAGAATTTGATAAACTCTCCAACGATCAGATTGACGCTCTCAAAGATCTACCACTGGTCGTGGCAAGATGCGCACCCGAAACGAAGGTTAGGATGGTGGACGCTATTCATCGAAGGGGTCAGAAAACTATCATGACAGGTGATGGGGTTAACGATTCGCCTGCTCTCAAAAGAGCTGATGTCGGTGTGGCTATGGGCTCAGGAAGTGATGTGGCTAAACAAGCTGCTAGGATCGTTCTGGCTGATGATAACTTCGCAACTATCATTAGGGCTTTGAGGAAAGGTAGATCGGTTTTCAAGAATTTATCGAAATTCCTGTTGGTGAGTTCACAGTACCAGATTATGCTATATCTACTGGGCTAACATTATTGAACCAGTATCTACTTTCTGGAAATCTTGCTGAGATCATCGTCTTGATGATAGGATTAGCTTTCAAAGATGAGAACGGTCAATCTGTCTTCCCCTTGTCGTAAGTATCAAACACCTAAAATTCAAGTCATTGAACTAACCAAAATTCTCAGACCCGTTGCAGCACTTTGGATCAACACCCTCTCAGCCGGACCTCCAGCTCTAGTAAGTCCCTTCCCCCTAAGTCAAAAATTACACCGACTAATCTTTAAAAGGCTCTTGGATTAGAACCAACAGCCCTTGACGCAATGGACCTACCTCCAACAGCCTTCCACCAAATCTTCACCTTGGAATTCTACGCCGATCTAATCTTTTACGGGTTTTTGATGGGTGCTCTGAGGTGAGTCTACGTTGATCGCCATTCCAGAATCAAGCTGACTGGCGTATTTAGTTTGGTTAACTTCGTCATCGTTTTATGGGGTTATTTCCCCGTAAGTCCCAATTCCATTCATTTATTAGTTATTTTTTTCTAATAGTTATTTTGTAGGGTGATCTTGGACAATTCTGTAACGACGGAGATTCAGCAATCTGTTCACCAGTCTTCCAAGCTCGAGGAACATGTTTCGCAACCCTAGTCATCATCTTGTAAGTGTTCACATTACTTCTTCATACGGCATGAACTAACTTACCGACTTTACCTCGTAGAATGATCCATTCCCTCGAATGCAAACATTTCACTAAAGGACTCCTTCAAATCAATCTCCGCGACAACAAGATTTTACTTTGGTGTTCGGTGGTATTGGTCTTAGCCACCTTCCCAGTCATCTACATTCCAACTATTAACAACGACGTTTTCCTTGTAGGATCACTGGAATGGGAATGGGGAATCGTGGTATGTCCATCCCCTTGAGCAAAAATGTATTCGAATACTGATTTCGTGTCTAGTTCGGTATGATCATTGTTTATCTAGCTGCTACCGAGTTATACAAATATATCAAGAGGGTACTGTTTAGACGAAGTTCTCGTAATCAGATGGTCCGAGGTGGTGGTGACAAAACTCTTAGGATGGAGAATACCATCGCTGTATGAAAACACCATATGTGGAATCAGAAGGTTGTATCTGGACAAAAATTATAGAGGATAGTTTAAAATCTGAAAGAATTAATAAACGTAGATAATATTGAAAATGCAGCCATATAATTGAAAGGCATACCAATACATGACGAAAGCTACAAAACAACGAAATCTCTCACACAACAAGATCAAATCAAAAACATAACAAATCTACTTCTCATTCTCCGCCAGACTCTTCTCAACCCAATCCTCCATTCTATGTAAACCACCTTTCCCCAAACCCTTGAACTCATGCCTACCAAGACTCCCACCTCTTCTATAACCACCCTCAACCTCCCAACAGGTGCTCATCAAAGTTGGTTCGTATCCGTGCCAAGCTACGTCTCTGACTGTATGATTTAGACCGTAGCCGTACGAATCGTAGGTTGGTTGAGTGTTCGTATTGGGTCGATAGGCTTCGGCTGCTGAGGGATCCGTGTAGTTTCCTTGATTGTCTCGAAGAGGGAGTGATTTTGCTCGATCGAGTACTGTGTTTTGGTTAGATTACTTTTCAAATAGGTCTGGGATAGGTTTACCTTGAACAACTAGAAAAGGTGTTAGTTATTTGTTTCCTGTGTGTTAGAAATCTACTCACCTTGACCGTCCAATGACCAAATATGAATTTTCCCGTCAGCACTAAATGTATACATCAATATATTGAGAAAACGTGAATACTCCGACCTACCTTCCAGAATAGATATAACTCTGTCCAGTAGACTCTCTGGGGCTGAAATGACATCTGATAAGCGTTCGTAAAACCGAATGACCTCTATAAGTCATAACCGAACAATCCTGGGGATGAGCCAAGTGTCTAGGTCTAGGATATCTTTCATTTCGATCTAATTATGTCAACTAAAACTCTTCACATTCAGAATCCAGACTTACAATCATAACTTGGAACACCGTACTTCGACGCAGCATCACGTTCCGTTTCAAATTCAGAATGACTTCTCATTTTACGGAGATCATATAATCTCGCAGCTTGGTCTTTGGAGTTGACGACTATGTATCGACCATCTCCTTTGGGTGAGGTATAGGTGATACCTTCGGTAGCACCTACTAGTACACCTGATGGTGTATGTGAAGAGAGAGAACGTCGATCCCTAAATGTAAACAATCAGCAAGGTGGTAATGAAGGAAAAGAATCTCGACTCACCAAATCTTAACATAACCATCATCTGAACCACTGACGAGAATGTTTGTTGAACTTTCATCGGCAAAACAAACGGCGTTGACTAAGATAGTTGTTCAGTTAGGTTATGATGGTTAAAAAACAACTAACCATCATCGTTATGTCCATCAACACTCAAACTACGTCTCTGCGCCTCAATATCATAGACCATAATATTCCCTCCACCAGCTCCAGCGACAACCTCCTTCCCGTCAGCTGAGAATCTGATCGACCATATCTAGTTTGATTCAATCAATAAACGTCGCTACGACTAACGATGAACTTACTCCAAAACTGTTGCTCCAGGATCTAGCTCCGCGGCCACCGTTATTGCCGAAATCCAACTGAATATGTTCGGAATCGTATTCTGAGGTATAGAGCATATGAACCAAAGGTGTTATAGAGGAGTAAATCATTCTGATCGAAGTTAGCCCAGTGTATCAAATGCACAACCTACTTCTCTCCTTTACGATCGCAATCTGCATCAGTGACTGTCCAAGACCCTTCAACTCCCTGGACAGTCTTGATTTTTTTCAAAGAGGTATCCTCGTTTCGAGCTCCACCTCTGCGCATGGATGAGTAATCATCATCCTCATCGTCGTCGTCATAATCTGGACGTCCTCTATCCCTTCTTCCAGCAGATTGCGGTGAAGTTTGTGCAGCGGGTTGATTGGTTTTACGATTTGTGATTTTGGATTGTTGAGTTGAATACAGATGCAAGGTGAAATATTGGGTGGCGGTGTCTATGGGTAGATCACGATTCAAACGTTGGCAGACATCAGTTGGAGTAAGGCGTGCGACGGTTTCGAAAGGATGGTTTTATTGGAAGAGATGAGATAGGGGAAAGAGAAGAGGAAGACAGATAAGTTAGGATTCAGCATCGGTTGTGAAGGAAGCACCCACAGAATACGCCATAGTCAGGACCAGAATATTGTCCAACATAAGGGATACTTGGATAATTAGCGACGACAGTGCCATGAGTATTAGGAACGGTTGCCTAGAACAATCAATTAGTAAGAAGAACGCATAATGTAAATAACAATGGCATACCCTCGCTACAGGTGGAACATATCCACGACGTCTTCTACGATCCGACTCATAACCTCTAGGTCTATTCCAACGACCTTTCAATCTCCAATCCCCGACCGAACCGAATTCACCAGATTTCAACAACTCGACACCCCTAGGATCAGGACCTTTCTGTGGAGTGTACCATTTCTCAGTTTGTCTATTTCGAGGTGACTCCGTTCTTCGTAATCCAGATCGTAGGATCGCTGGACTAGGTCCAGATAGTAATCGTGCAAGTAAAGATGTTCTCGCTTGGGCGTCACCGGAATTCCCACCGAATAACGCTGCTAGTTCCAACCATTGATTTTGGGGGATGGCGCCATCATCTTGTTCACCATCTTCTTCATCTTCTTCTTCATCATCCTCATTGATATTTAAAACGTAGTGAGGTTCACCATCCTCACCTTCTTCATCCTCATCGTCCTCTTCATCGTCGTAATCTTCGTCATCGTCATCGATCTCCATTCCATCCTCTATATCAAGATAGAATTCACCGTCATCGGGATCGTCTGCCCAGATATCTTCGTTTTCTTGATCTTCCATTTCTTGGTTTAGTGAATTGTAGAACTCTTCTAGATCTGGATGAGGTTGATTTGAGCTCATGTATATGAATGAAAGTAGATAGGAAAGACCAGATAAGATGTGTAAAGCGATCCTTACTCTACCTGGTGGAGGGTCGCCGTTGACCGAGTGTAAAGTGGAGGGTGAGAAGACAGTGTGGCGGCATATGATCATACAAGTACGAGCACAGATGGCATTGTCTCAATCAGTTCATACTCTTCAATCCTACATACGAGAACACATAAACTATCACTACCTCGTTCGAAATCTCCTTACAAAAGTTATCTACAAAAGATGTTTAATGTTGTTGTACAAAGTAGTTTCCAAAGGAATATAATCTCTTCCCGCATAACGTTTAATCAATTCGGTAGAAACAGTTCTATCAAGTCCTTGGACCGGTGGATCAGCGATATCAAGATCAGCCGGGAAAGTACGATCAGGATATGTTTTTCTCCAATAACCTAAGATCCAATTGATATTGATAGGTTCGTGCCCAGCGGCCCAAAGTCTTTGATGAGTGATATCGCTGGCTAGTAAAGCACCAACATGGACGTAGCCGACGTCTTCGACGTCAACTAGCCATGCTGATGGTTTGAAGAAGTTTAGGACTCCGTTACCTTCGGTGATACCTTGGAAGAGTGCTGATAGACCTGCAGAAGTGGAGTAGCGTCCTGGGGCTGGGTTGAATGGTTCACCAAGTACGATGTGGGGTAGAACTGCGTTGACAGCGAATGAAGGCTGTAGTCACAGAAATCAGCGCCTTGAATTTTGTCAATAAGAGGAGTAACTTACTTTGTTAGTATCGACCCATTCCCATAAGGCTTGTTCAGCTCTTGTCTTGGTTGCAGCGTAAACTCTAGTCGTCTTGAAAGGATCATCAACAGGTAAACTATAGGCCAATTTGATTGAGTCCTCGTTCCAATCTTTTGTTGAAATCATTGGTCGATCGACACCAAATTCAGCAGTGTAGATAGCAACAGTCGATGAGGTGAGGACTGCGGACTTGAAACCTGGTACTTCTGCTGCTTGTTTGATGATATTGGTAGTCATCAAGATGGCAGTTTCGATAGATTTATCTGGATTTGGGGTACCACCCCAGGCGTTTGAGACATCAAGTGCTAAATGGACCAAACCGGATGTTCCTAGAGGTCCCATATCAGTCATCGATCACAGTGAAGGTCACAAACTTCACTCACCTTGAAGCGGAGCCTTGTAAGCGTCATTGGCAGTTGGATCCTCGATGACAACAAACTCAATCAATCCTTCCCCGTATAATTTATCGATCTTCTCCTTGAGAGGTAAAGCTTTTTTGATATCTCGAGTAACACCTCTAACCTTGATACCCTTTGAGGCTAAGATACCAGCAACCGAGCTGGAATTCAAGGATCAGCTCAACTCCTTCCAGCGACTTAACGCATTGGATACTTACGAGCCTAAAAGTCCGGTTACGCCGGTTACGAGAACGATGTCACCTTTTTGAAGTCTGTCAGTCATTTTATAACTTGATGTAATTTATGGAGAAGGGCGTTGATAGTTAGTAAGAAGAAGTGCTGGGTGCTATGTATATATATATACATCCTTCACTCATCCTTTCACCTTCCTTCAATGACGCATCCGTATCCGTCCGTATCCATAATCAACTTAAATTGTGATGAGAAACGTTGTCAAGGCATGCTATGGTAACAGGACCACGCAATGTAACACTTTAATGGGCTTAGTAATTGATTCCGTCATTCTTGTTTCACACTAAAAACAGATTCCGTGACTGCGTTTAGATACGCGCCCGTGGCTATTTGATGATTGCTGTGGATGTTCACACGCCATGGCCGTTACTGACTGCTGGCTCCTCTACACGATCTGATCCCGTTACATTCCCTTATAAATCTCCGTCATTCTCGGTTCACATGTCGTACATGATCAATCGCATTCTCCTCCTTCCTTCCCACTGTGTTGCTCTCCATGACGCCTTCAGTCTGAACTTAGAGATCAAGTCGAGCTTCTACCCTTTGGAAAGCTCGGAGTCATCCCCTGAAAGCAGCTTGCATTAATTTTTCGATTGCTGACCAAAACTTAATTACCTTTTAAAAAACGAATATCTGCTCAATGAATTGGAAACACCACTTGGAAAATGATAACGTGCATCTTATATCATCTGGACCATGTCGATACATATCTATTTCCATTTCCAACCTGGCACCGGTACCAAAATCGCATCCTCCTGATCTTCCGGCTTTTCTGAGAATGTATAAGCTCTGATCTCAAGATTATCAAAGTGCTGCATCACGACCTTGGATCAGTTCTACGATACTTTCAGAATTAGAACATAGACTTACTTCTACATCACGATATTTACTACCAGCTACAATTCTCCTATTCATATTATCGTGACCAAAGACTGTTTCTGATCAATATCTGTCACCAGTATTCTGACTTACGAGCAATTCGCGAGTGTTGATTTCCTTTTGTCATATCTCGAAGCTGTAATCTTACTGCTCGACCTCGATCTCGATAATTTCTATCGTCATAAATCCCTCCTGTGCTGGCATAATTGTCGTCCACATATCTATAATCAAATTCGGATTTTCCATAATTCTTGGTTAACCAATGTTGAAGACTTGGTAGTGGAGACAATGGTATACAACACGCCGTACTGAAGAAAAGGATACGAAACATGTCAGAGAAATGAAGGCAGAAGGAAGGATTAGATGAGATTCATTCATCGGATCCTACTATACCCAAGAACTTTGACAACTCACTTTGACACTTCTCTTGCTAAGGGTAGAATAGTTCTTCGGATTTTAAGTTCTTGAGGTAGGAGTCCAAATTCTGTTTGAATAGTTCGACGATTCTGTAGAGGTCATAATGTCAGATTAATCCTTAGACACGCTGTAACGTAGTATCATTGAGGATTCAAATCCCAGACACTTACTCCAGACGAAGCGACATCGGTTAATTCTTCACTCCATTCTCTGATCATTTCAGAGTGCTCTCGAAGATAATCGCATCCATCCTTTCCTTCGTCCGTGAGCAAGGTATCGGGTTCTAAAACAATACATGAATGTTAGTTGAGTTGGTGAATCTGGGGAATGTTATCGAACTCACCGTCGTAGTTTCTTGTTATGCTAAATGAATTTAATGAATCAGTTTGGAAACCAAGGGAGATTGTAATCAGCTATCTACTTATGTGTTGCGATACCATGCCTGACTACGAATACCACGGGCTTGTCACAGTTTGTTGTAGAAACCTTGCTTCTAGAGTAAGTTCCGGAACTATCGGAGATTGTTGACCCTGCACTACTGGAGTTTTTACTGCTAGAGCAAGTTTCGGTACTTCCACGGATTGTTGACTCCGAGCTACTGGAATCGTTGCTGCTAGAGCAAGTTTCGGATGTTTTGGAAGTGGAGCAGTTTGTCGGAAGATAGGATTTCAGAGAGGATAAAAGGGAGTTTGAGCGAGAGCTTGGGTGGTAGCTCGAAAGATAGGTGTCGAGAGAGGTTGGAAGGGAGTGTGACCAATAACTTGGGTAGGAATGGGATCTTGTGCAAGCGGAGTAGTTACTTGAAAGATTGGTGCTGGGAGGAGATTGAGGGAGCTTGAGCAATTGGAAGACATTATATGGGTTTTGAGGTATTTTTGTTTTTTTTTGGAAGGGGTTGTGATTGGATTTACCTAACAACCCGTGCTATATTGACTGTCTTATATATGCCATTCATACAAAGGCTAGCTAAAATTGACAGTTCCCTTCTTTGAGCGAGTTTCAGCTGAAGTGTCAGCATCAAACTCGGTCGCCATCCAGAGTTTCGGGTGTTGTTCAAAGGTGCCACAATCAAATGCGCTCTTTGTTATCCTTTCTCTTACTGAGAGTGGTTAAACTGACTAAATGGATCTGCATGCATATCTGTTTTAAGACTGTTTCACCTGTATCTAGCCATTATGTCTTGTGAACGACCTCTTCTATTCGACACATATCCAGTTTATGGCTAAAAGATGGTACACCTGGTTTGGGAAGTCGTGTGGCAATCTACAAGAGGAAGCGGAGAAAGCTGTCTTGTCGATGTTGCAGCAAAAAAGCGAGCTCTATTCAACAGGCATGCTTTCTTTCACAAGAAGAAATTGAGTATTGAGACAATCTTTCGTGACGATTCGCTCAGTTTGATTCTTGGATAAGTTATGGCGATTGATGTAATCAATGCAAGCATCCATATATTGAGTTTCTCCTCATATCCATATCCATACATCTTAACAAATGTTGGCTCTCGCCCCCTCCATTCTTTTTGTATTCCTTTTTCACCCCTCCAGAAACCCCTTGTCAGTGTTTTTTGACTCTGCACTACTGAAACATTTACTGCCAAAGAAGGTTTTGAAACTTTTAGAGGTGTGGCAGTTGTTCGGAAAATACGCTTTGATTGAGGATCGAAGGGATTTTGAGCGAGAACCTGAGTTGGGTTTCGAACTTTTGGGATTGGAGCAGCTGGCCGAAAGATAGTCGTCGAGAGCACCAAAACGGGAGTTTGAGCGAGGACTTGAGTTTATCTTGGACCCTTTGGAGGTGGAGGAGTTGATCGAGAGATAGTCGTCGAGAGCGGCAAAACGGGAGGTTGAGCGGGGACTTGAGTTTGTTTTGGACCCTTTGGAGGTGGAGGAGTTGATCGAAAGATAGTCGTCGAGAGCGGCAAAACGGGAGGTTGAGCGAGGACTTGAGTTTGCTTTAGACCCTTTGGATGTGGAGGAGTTGATCGAGAGATAGTCGTCGAGAGCGGCAAAACGGGAGTTTGAGCCCAGACTTGAGCGACCGAAAACCATTCTGTATTCTTCGAGTGATTTTGTAAGACTTGTGGTTTATTTTGGAGGGGTTGTGATTGGATTTGCCTATCAATCTACAATACATTGAGTCTCTTATATATGACATTCACAAAGGCTAGGGAAATTTGACAGCTACCTTCTTTTCTTTGAACGAGTTTCAGCTCAAGTCTCAGCATCAACCACCGTCAACATCCTGTTTCGTGGGTTGCTCAAAGGTGCCACATTGAGTCAACTCCGCCTCTATGTTATCCTTTCTCTTAACACTGAGAGTGATAAGACTGACTAAATGGATGTGCATACCTGTTTCTTTGTATCTGTTTCACCTGTACCTAGCCATCATGAATTATTTCAAAAAGGAGGAAGCCGTTCTCTAAAGGACAGGGATTCGAGTTGATGGCTGAAAAGACGGTACACCTGGTTTGAATAGTTGTGTGGCATTTATGACAGGTAGCGGTCAAAGCATGGTCGAGGTTGGAGCGAGAAGGCCAGTTCCACTCAAATGATATGCATTTCCTCACAAGAAGAAGCTGGATTGAGTACAGAGATAACCTTTCGTGACTCCCGGCTCAGTATGATTCTGCACTATGTACAGTGGGTAAGTTTGTGGCGAATGATGCAACCAAGGCAAGCCTACATATGTATATCGAGTCTCTCCTCATATCCATATCCATGCTTCTCAACAAATGTCGACTCTCACCCCTTCCATTCTTTACATTTGTTCTTCATCCCTCCAGCGACTCCTTAATCTACCATCCTGCATACAACTAGACCGTGAGATCAAGTCTGATTTCTACCTCCTTCGCAATCGAGATATTATCCAAGAGCAGTCCTTGCATCAAACCTGGTCCAGGGTAGCCACGATGAGGGAAGGGGATGCAAAACTTCTTACTGAGCTGAGAGTGTATCGAAGATGAAGAATCCATTTCATAAATGCTTGAGTTCTGAACTAAAACCCTCCCATTCCCGTGGACTAGAGTTTAAGTACAATCAGATTAACGTTTACTGGAGATCTATCTCTAATTGAAAAAGACTCACGGTAATCTACACCTATGATTGGAATACCTTCATGTACCTTCTCTGGTCTACTCTTGGAATGAGGAATGATGGAGAAAACGGAGAGTGGATTGGCTTTATGGTAGACATATGTAAAGTGTTTTAGAAAGATTCGGATATTCGTCTGACCAACATTCCTTGGCTTTGATTTTGGCCCAATTATGTTTCTCTTCTTCATATATACACCCTTGATTTTACTGAGATCAGCGCTGATCCATAGGTCGGATAGATCATCGAAGAATCTCCATCCGTCCTCATAGGACGTATTGGAAGAGCTGCTGAACTTTTCTTTGAGTTTACGGAACATTTTTGTTTTTGGGATCATTCGAATTGAAAGGTAGGAAGTTACTTATCACTTGTTGAAAAGTATATATTACGTATATTTATCTGTAGAACGAGAAGGCAACTACGTTCTGGAAATCATTTCGTTTTCACCGATGAGTAATCAGAAAGAACGTCCGTTGTAACTCCTTTCTGAATACTGAGACTCAATGATTTCTTCTCTTTTGTCCACTCAATCCATTGTGCAAAATTTCACGACACTCACTGTATATGTAATCCTCTCCCCAACTCCCCTTCTCAATTTTCTTTTTTCAATCACATTTGCCACTTCTCAATCCAATCCCAACAAAAATCCATATCCAAGTAATTCAAGATGAGTGGAGAGAATACTAATGCTACTATTGAAACTCGTACTATCGACGATTTTCACTCAGTAAGTGTGCATTCATCTGTCCCTACTTGTTCACTAACGAAGTGAATGCTAACGATACCTAATTGAAGGAGCTTGAAACGGCTTTCGAAATCTATAAGAGTAACCTTCTCCAATTCATTCACCTGGCTCCAATAAACAAAATCGACAAATATGATAGAGAAGTTATTAGATCAACCAATTTAGAAAACTACAAGAAGCGCAATATCCATGAAACCTTCCATATGGCCAGCAAGTATGTATCCGAAGCGCTAGATTCTGATGAAGCTTGGTTTGAAGAATCAAAAAACCTCACTCGAAGCTACATGCACTTTGCCGTTATGAATTCAATCAACTCCAAGTGGGCAGAGAGTGTAGATCATGCTACGGTGAATAGCGTCTTGAACTGGTATGGGTTTAGAAGAGTTAAAGCAGCGCATGTACTTCGGGCTCAGTGAGTATTTTCATCTCCAACATTCTCTGTTCTGAATACTGTACTGACTTGATGCTATCTTTTTCATCTAGGCGTTATGCAAAGGAAGCTGCAGAGACTTGGTTCAGTGTTGTTAATCCTGAACAATCTTGATTCTCTGTGTGAGGTTGTAGTTCTCCGATTAAAAGTTCCGAAACTTTCCAAATGTTCTCGTAGTCGTTTGTGATATGTAGTGTATGTTGTGGGATGGTCCTGATGTATCTCTGTCTGGTGCATGTTGCTTTCTCTATGATACAGTACATGGTGATACTCCTTAACTTCTGTGCATATGAAGTACCTGCCTGGTTTGATAAGCAGGACGGCGGACTCTATGATGACAATTTTCCTTTCATCGCAATGGAAGAGTGTAGAGAAGAAGGCAAAAGAGAGGATAAGTAGGGATGTGATTTCATGTACTCTCATTTTCTTCTTCTTCTTCTTCTTCTTCTTCTTCTTCTTCTTCACTGTCCGTTTACCAAAATCTCCTATTCAAATCAGTCCCAAGACATAAAACTAGACACATCTCAAAACCAGTATAATGTAAACAGATAGCGAGTGGAAAGAAGACTGGTCGAAAGTAAGCTGCATTCATCGTTTAAATCGGACTTATACTAAACCAATCAAAGGCAATGTCAGAATCAGGCAAAAGACACATGGAAGCTTACATTACCCTTCTTTCTGATACAGATTATCGACCCCGTATTCATCCAGAACTACAAAAAATCTTTCGAGACACGGCGTTGAAGACTGAAGGCGCCAGAAACTATTATATCAATTCACTCGAATCAATCCATGATTTTCTGTTACGTTTTGAAGATGAACAACTTCATGAGGAATTCATTTTTTCAAAAATGGAATATCATGTATTGAGTGTGTTTGAGTTTGAGTTCGCCACTGAGGAATATTTGGAGGGTGTCGTACGTTATTGTGGACTCGTTAGTGAGAAATATAGGTCTGGTGAACCTAGAACTAAGCTTTTGTAAGTGATTTCGTGCACTTTGGATGAATTTTACTGGAAAGAAGCTGATTGAAGCCTCAGGGAGTATGGCCGTTCTTTAGCTGATAAGTGGAGACCTAAACCTCGAGATGATTCCAGCAGTAAGTTGTAATTTTATAATGGGTTATTATCTGTATTGAACCTCTCGATTAGCAGCTTGAATTACGTTATGGAATTTTCTAGACTGTTTTCGATTTTATTTTTGTTATTTTCTTTACGCTGTACTTTTCCAAGGAAGGTGATAATAGGAGGGCACGAGTGACAGCCCCCAGTATGAAAGGTTGCCTATGTATTTGTTCTGAGCAGTTGTCGTCTTCGCCTCATTCAAATGCCACTGAATATTCTCTGGCTTCGGTTGTCTGTCACTTCTATAACCGGTAGCTCGTCCATTGAATCTGGTTTTTCTTCACACTGTCAAATCCATACCATTCTTCCATCCATAACTTAACATAACATAAACCAAACAACCATGAGAGTATCTCTAAGAAATCTAGCGACCCACATCACCAAACCCGAATCATTCATAGTCTCATCTAAAAGAACACCATTCGGGGCGTACGGTGGGAAACTGAAAGAATTCAAAGCCTCAGAATTAGGTGGGATAGCAGGTAAAGCAGCTTTAGCAGAGTTACCGAAAGATGTTCAAGTCGATCAAGTTTTTTTTGGGTAGGTCCCATCTCCTCTTTGAAACCATATCTAGAGCTGATAAGTGTATATCAAGTAACGTCGCTCAATCAGATAACTCAACTCCTTATCTCGCACGTCACGTCGGTCATCTCTCAGGTTTAGGTCCAACAGTTCCAGCCCTAACCCTAAACCGACTTTGTGGATCAGGTTTCCAGACTGTCATAACAGCCGCTCAGACTATTGCTCTCGGTGAGGCGGAGGTATGTCTCACTGGGGGCAGTGAAGCCATGTCAATGAGTCCATATACTTTATCTGGTTTATCTAGGTGAGTGACAAGTTTCGTGATCGGGATCTTGTGTTGATGATGTTGGGATAGGTTTGGGAATAGATATGGCGTCGATTTGAAACTTGAAGATTCACTTGCTGCAGCACTTGTTGATCAGAATCCTGGGGGCGTGAAGACACCTATGGGGAGTGAGTCAGCTAATTCGTCATTACCGCTTTTTAGCATATGGCTGACTAATACTATTCAGTCACTGCTGAGAATTTAGCAAAAAAGTACGGAATCACCAGAGAAGAATGTGACGGTGAGTTGAGAATCTATGGGAAGTTGCGTCAAGACTAACACTTTCCCAGCCTACGCTCTTCAAAGTCAACAAAGATATCACGCAGCTCTTGCAGCAGGGGCGTTCACAAAAGAGATAATCCCAATCTCTCTCCCCTCTAAAAAAGGTCCAACGGAATTCACAGCAGACGAACATCCAAGATCTACCACTACCATCGAGTCCCTCCAGAAATTGCCATCGGTATTCATCAAATCGACTGGGGTGGTCACAGCAGGAAACGCTAGTGGGATCTGTGATGGCGCAGCAGCGAATGTTGTCATGTCATCAAGCAGTTTACAGAAGTATGGTGTACAACCTTTAGCTCGGATCGCGGCTTATTCTTGGTCAGCGTGCGAACCTGAGATCATGGGCATTGGACCTGTTGTAGCTGTTCGTCAGGCTTTGGAGAAAATCGGTAAATCAGTTCAAGACATGGATATCATCGAGGTTAACGAGGTAGGTTTTTTATCAATCTCAGATGTAGATTTGAATATCTTATTGGTTCGATAGGCATTCGCAGCTCAGTGGTTAGCTGTTCAAAGAGAATTAGAACTTCCTTTAGAAAAGACTAATATGTTCGGTGGGGCTATAGCTCTAGGTCATCCATTGGCTGCAAGTGGTGCAAGGTAGGTTAAATCTTCCGTAGTGGTCGAGTGTAAAACCAATTGCTCTTATTAGGATTTTGGCAAATTTGACACATAACCTTCATCGACTTGATAAGAAGTGGGCTTTGGGGGCGGCATGTATCGGTGGTGGACAAGGTATTGCTGTGGTACTCGAACGATGCTAGGTGGTTCCGTGTTTGATTGTATTTTTATTAGAACGATTAATGATTTGATGTTATTTGTGTGTCATGTCCAGATGGCATTGAAGAGCAGTACATTTTGACAAATATGCAATTCTTTCTTCACAATGGGTATTAAATGCATGATATCGTTATAACAGATGTTCCATCAATTCTTCGGCATCTGAAAGGTCGAATTAATCAGCACGGCTAAAAGGCAAGGAAAAAACAAAGACAAGCTTACAGCGATTCCATATTCTTTCTGGAAATTCCCAAACTCATCTTCCTTACTTTTATAATTTTTAACCAAACTCTCCAAAACCTCTTTAATACCGTTATAATTAGTTTCAAGATTCGGAACAACGTCTTTAACGGTTCTTTGAACTAGTACACCACCTATTAATCTATAACATGGTCTGGATGGTTCTTTAGGTAATAACGGTTGGAGGGTTGATAATACTAGTCTATAAAGATATCTCAGGTCCTCTGTTTTAGATATGTTGATTGGAGACTCACGCATGTTCCTCAAGTTCTGATTCTAATTCACCGATTTTTTGAGCGAGCGTTTGGAGTTCTGTTCGATATCTTTGAAAAGCTACTGGGACGTCTTGAGGTGACAGTTTTTGTGAGGATGAGGATGTAGTCGCTGCTGTTGATGTTGTAGCTTTGGGTGGCATTGTGATTTTATTGTTGATGATGAGTTGAATCTGAAATTATTGTGGTATGGTCATTATCGAAGGAGTATGTCAGTAATCGGTGATTTACGGCGTTATAGTGAAATTGTCAATGTGGCATATTGAACTTCACGTTGATCTTTGATTCTTTTTGTTCAGCTCCTGGTGTTGTTGAAATTAATCCATTCTAAAAAATAAGAAAAAGATATATATTCATTAAATATCTTATTCTATCAACTAAAAATGACAGACTGTATAGCAATAGCAGCTGAGCTGCCCTTCAAACAACAGGTAAGTAACCATAGTTCCACTAAAATTATTTCAGTTGATTTAGATCTAATACTCCTTTTAAATCTTCAGGTCAACGAATTCGCCTTACATCTATCTCGTTCATTACCTTCCCCATCTGATCTCGTTGCCGCCAAAGAGTTCACTACAAGCTTCGATAACCAAACTACCATCCCCGAAGGAGAGGAATTATCACCCGAGAAAAAACAGGAAATCGTTAAAAATTTAGTCACAAAAGTTTCAGAACTTCGAGGTGGTTTAGAATCTCCTAAAGAGGGTGGTATGTTCAAAAAATTCTATATTCAAACATGTCAATCTGGAGACTGTGATATAAGATTTAGGAAGAAACTGATTTGAGATGTAGAAGCTGAATCCGCACATTTCTTACTCCAATACCTCCTTTCATCAAATTTCGACGTTACTTCAGAAGAGTATTCCAACTTGGTCAAGAAAGTTATCGATGGTGTTAAACGTGGAGGAGAAATTGCTGTTTCTCAAAATAGAACGACGAAAGTAGAAGCTGCTTCTCGAATGTGAGTTATAAATCTTGATTATTAAATTGTTCTGATCGTGCTATCAGTCTAAATCATATCTACAACTACCTCCCTTCAACTTCAGCAATACGCTCAACTGCTCTTCTCTCCCTTCTCTCACTTCTAGCAGCTTCCTCAGATCTCGCCTCTCTACCTCTATCGCAATCAACTCTAACAACCTATCTCTCTCAATGGTCACTCTCCCCATCCGAAAAAATCTCATTCTTAAAATCCGCGTCAAAAGTTTACGAATCTTCTGGAAACCTCTCAAAGGCTCTTGAAATCTCTAAATTAGCGTTAAGTCTATCGGTCGATGAAGAGATTGTTACGAAGGCGGTTGTTTTGAGTATCGCGGATGAGACTTCTTTCAACCTCGATTCTATTCTTGGAATCCAAGGTGTTAAGGATGGTGTTAAAGGTCAGACTGGGGAACTTGTCGGTTTGTTCACGGAGGTTGATGAGTTGGAGGCTGTTTCTAAAGGTCAAGCATGGTTAGCAAGTAACGGTACTTGGATTGAGGGTTTGGGTGAGTTTTTTCTGTTTGAGGTTTTCATTGGGAATTTTTTATGTCTAATTGCAATGCTCTTAGGTATTGCAAAATTCACTCCCGAAACTGCTCTACGGAAAATCAGATTAATCGCTCTCGCATCCCTTTGTGCTAGATCGTCAACCAAACAACTTCAATATTCTCAAGTCGCTTCAGCTCTATCAGTTTCCGAATCAGAAGTTGAATCATGGGTAATTGATGGTGAGCCTAAACCTTATCATGATCGATTTGTAGTCTAATTAACTCTAATAGCCATTTCCGCCAAACTCCTCGTCGCAAGATTATCACAACCAACATCAACGATAAGAATCCAAAAAGTCTCTACAGTCTCTTCAAGAAAATTCGGTAGTGAAGAATGGAAATTGTTGGAACAACGTTTGAGAGATTGGAAGAAGATTGTTGATGAGGCTAGAAGTGTTGTTGATGAGGCTGAGAGTTTGGCTAGTGCACCTCCTACTCATCAACGTAGACAGGGTGGTCAACAGCAACAGCAACAACAACAGCAACAATCACAGAGGAGGGAGGAGGAGGTTACTGCTTAGATGTGTGGTATGCAATTTGATGTTTTGCCGATCTTGATAATTCAAATTTTACGTTGTCTGTGGGAGTACACTGCCTATCCTCACAATCCATTATGAACATCGTATTGGAAAGACTCTTGTAATCTGACAATTGTAGACCAGAGAACATCAGGATAAAGTATCGTGTAGATTATGGAGATTGAACTCTCCCTTCGATATTAATAAGAAAGAAGACCTCTGATCTGAGAGATTTTTTTCCTATCGAGAAAACGGGTTTCATTTCTTCTTCTTTTTCCTATTCTTTTTCTTAATCCCACGTGCTCGATATTTCAAACATTGTTGAACAGGTGTTAATTACGAGTCCAACTTGACCACGTTACTGATCCCCTCGACGCTGCAGATGATGCATACATTCCAAGAAATACGTAGCCTTTCAAGGACATGGTCATTACCATGTGGGTTGACCTTCGACACCATCACAAGTCAAAGAACTGTTGAAACTCTAAAGCGAGATCAAAAACTACTGGAGAACAGTTCCGAACCCTTCGTGAAAATCCAGGAAGCTATTCGTTCAGATGAGAACACTTTGCACAGACCATCCAAGTGCCGAAAAATCCTTTCCGTAACAGTCCTTCAAGTAGTCACATGTCCAATTCTAGTACTTTTACCAGGAAGATCAAGGAGATAGCCAAAAACACCTCCAAAAAGGAAGATGTCGATGATCTAGATTTGATTCTTTGTATCTCCCCTCAGAACCTGACAAATGGCTACTTCTTTCAAGACCTGCAAGATGAGTATGGAGATCATGATCATTCACGTCAACTTGAGTTTCTACGATTATAACATACTTCAGCACATCACTGAAAGTTTGAGGGCTACAGAGGTTCACACTACTTACTTGCAGGGACGGTCTTTGAAAGCTTTCCAACGGCTTGGGCAAGAGGTGCGTAGGTTGACGAAAGCAATGGTCTAAAGTGAAATTTGTATAACGAAAGCTGTTCTGTTAATATGATCTGAAGTTTCTGACTGCTTTTCGTGGGCTTAGGCAGCTAGTAACAATAGAAGGGTGGTGAGAATGCTGCTTTATAAACGTACGAACCAAATTTGGGATCTTCTGACACTACTGCGGTGCCACCAAGCATTGCCACTCTTGTATCTGAGCGTCACTTACAGCAGTCTTCTCGCCAACAACAACTCTTGTTAGTCCATTCCTTCACTTTATCCATACATCCATTCACATCACTCGAGATAAATTCAACATGGACCCACTATCACCCTCGAACATAAATCCATCATGGTCAAATTCACCAGAGACCCCAACGAAATCACTATTACCTGATCCCCCAAATTCAGCTAGTACCAGCACAAACCCAAACTCGAATACAAATATCGCCTCACCTTTCTCACGTGAACCGAAAGTATTCGGTGCACCTTCTCCTAGTCTTGCACCTCCTCCTAACAGCGCTTTCACAGGTGCTAGTGGTACAAAAGAAAAGTTGGCACCGTTCCTTCGTGTTAGGATTGGTGGGTTGGAAAGGAATAGAAAGGATTTGTTGATTAGGTTCGATGCCAGTGTGGGTATTTTTCTTTATTCTTTCTGAATGATTCTCTTGGGTTTGTGAAGGGAGATATACTGATATCAAATGCATAGACTAATCTTCCCAACTTCCGAACTCATCTTTATCGAAACATGCAAAGATCATATGTCGAATTCCAAAGATTCGCAGAACAGATTCAATTGTGTTGTCCTCAGAGTAAGCTTCTCATTTATTCATCTCTTTTTTCTCGATGGAACTATCTAACTCAATTTTACTTCCAGCCATCATCCCAGCTCTACCTCTATCCTCTACATCAGCGTTCACAGATGAAGAAGGTAAGAGGATTTCGAACTTCAGGAGGATGTTCTAATTCGCTTGTATAGACGATCGACTGGTCCGAATAGCCTTACAACGATGGTTCACTCGTATCTGCGAAGATCCAGTCCTGATGAAAGACGACGAGCTAAGAAGTTTCATTGAATCAGATTTCGGGGTAGGTTGATCTCAAGGCAATCCCTATCCCCTCATTACTGATTCTTCTCGCAGTATTCGCCAGTTCCACCTGCTTCAGCTCGGCGACAAATCTCGTCCACTTCTGCTGTTCCAATGGTTTTATCCGCTGTAGTTTCAAAAGTAGTTAGAAGAGGACCGTTGGATGAAGATGATGAGCTTGCTTCTGCTAAAGGTGCATTGGAAAGGTTGGAGGAACGATGGGGTGGAGCTGCTGCTGCGATAGGTTCTATGGGAAAAACTAGGCGGGGTGAGTTTATTACAATGTTCACGAGGGATTTGCTGATCAGAGACAGCTATGGCTTTGGCCAATGCTGATGTCGGCGCTAAACTCATCTCACTCGCCACTGTCGAACCTGAATCACAGCTCGCTACGGCAGAACGAAAGATTGGAAGGGTTTATGAACAGTTATCTGGAATGTCTGGAGCACAGGCTGCTAGTGAGAATGTGGTGTTGAGTGATTCTTTGGGATATCAAGCGTTGAATGCGCGTGCAGCAAAGGTAAGTCTTTCTTTACTTGCAGGTAACTAATATGATAGGACGCTTTGGTACAACGTCTACATATCTTGGAGGATACTCAAACAGCAACTAAATCAGCTATCACTAAACGAAGAAATCTTGAGCGGTTGAAGGGTAGTTCCAGTATCAATCCAGGGAAAGTTGATGATGCTTTGAGTGAGATGGAAGAGGTGGGTTTTCTCATCTGGATCATGGCTGATCAACAGGCGAATGCTCTTGAAACAACTCTCTCCGGTCGATTGAACGCCATCTCGTCCAATTTACACACAGCACTTCGAACACATTCACAGAATGCTCATGAAGATGTCGCTTTGGCTTTATTGGAACATGCAAGAATGTCAGTCATGTATGGACGACAAACATTACGTGAACTCGAAGCACTTCGACCAGATTTAGCCAAGATCGGTACAATCACCCCAGGTCCAGCTTTACCTACACCAACAGTCAATTCTATACATCAACCATCAATGACACCATCACAACCATACCAACAGCAACAACAACAACAACAACAACAGCAACGTCCATCCCAAGCTCCACCAATGGTCAACACTAGATCTCAAGGTCCATCAATGACTCAATCAATGTTCTTACCACCACCTAATCAAAATCCTCAAAGACCAGCTTCTGCTGATCCTCAAAGACAACCTGACCCTTTAGGCGGACATATGGCTCAGAGTATGGTACTGCCATCGGGACAGGGTCAGAGAGCTCAAATTGTTGGTAGAAGTGGTCCAAGACGTTTGGATGAAAGACAAGCTGCTAAATTGTTGGCTGGGGGATTTTAGAGTGTTGTACAGTATTGGTTATTTAGTTGGGTATATGCAATTTTTGTATTTTCATTATCGAGTTGACTATTAGTTGTCGGGAATGGAATTGTGAGTCGTTTTGATTTTGGCTCGAATAATTTTGAAAGGTTGCCATTCACAAACAAAATGTCTTCCGCATTTTCTTTGCATTGTCTCAATATAATCTACAACTCCCTCCTCTGTTTTGAAATACTAAATCAAACCACATTCACTCGTAAGTCACATAATTTCACCGAATCTCAAAATCACCGTGTATGATATATATAACCTACAATAACGTTTCCAGACAAAGATGATGATTCACAAATATGATAATAAATATTTCCTTATATCGTACATATCAGACTCCACTTCTAGTCATCCAGCATACACGTTTCGGTCGAGACGTTCAAAAGTGAGCGTGAGGGTTACGTTGAGCTCCTGCACGAGTAGCTAATAATTCCATCTCCATGTCACGAGTGTTATCTTGACGAAGATTATGGTGTCCACCACCGATTGTTGCACCACATTGAGGGCAATTCGATTCAACCTATAACTTACAGTCAGTCAAAGATTAGACAAACTTTGAGGATATTCCTTACCATAGCTTGACCACACTGAAAGCAGGATGTATCAGCAAAAGAAGATAAAACAGATTCGATCACTCACATCACCGATAGTATAGGTGTGTCCATTAGGACATTGATAGAATCTACCGCTGGTTTCTAGAAACAATCAGAACTTATTATATACAGTACAAATAAAGATCAAACTTACGCCAATCAGCAGTTGTGACAGCAGCAGCAATCATTTGTTTCTCCTCAACAGTAACAGTGGTGTAGAACTCTCCGAGCAAGATACTAGTGTTGAAATCTTCCCATTGCTTTATGAGAAGGTTGACAGCGACTCTGATAGTCCCTTCCGCCCATTTAGTGATGTCTTCATCGTCTTGCGTCTTATCAGCGACATCTTGCATAGACTGGCTGATACGTAACAAGGATTGACGAAGTTCACCGTTAGCCCAATCGAAACCAATTTGTCGAGGATCAGAGTTCGTCTTTGCATAATCATTAACCATTTGTGGAGTCGCGAACGAACCAACTCGAGATGTGATTCGACGACTAAAACCAATGTTTGAAGATGTAAACGCCAAGATTGAGAATCTTTGGATAGATTAGCAGCTAAATCCGCATCCCGACGACAACTCCTAATCAAGAAGTACGCTAGAATACTAAATCTTCGAGACATTTTGGGACGATTGACTACGTCTTGTTTCTCTTTCCATTGAACGGAAGATAGATTGGCGTCGTTTGATTTAGATTCGTAATATTTTGAAAAACATATCGCGACTTGAGACATTTTTAAGCGAAGCTTGATGCACTCGAGAAGAGCTTCAACTTTGAGTCTGACTTCACCTCGTGGGAATGGAGCTCCAACTCTTCGATGAGCTGTCAACATTGCAGCTGGAGTTGGATCGCGATCGATGGTGGAGGATGACATTTTCTCCATCTCGTCTCTGTAAACCGAAGCTATAGCAGCTTCGTATGCTGCAACATGAGGAGATCGAATAGAGTTGACCAACCGGACCAACGATTTATGATTTCTCAAGATTGGACCAAGCAAACGTTTCCAGAAATCGTTGATAGCACCAGTTATTTTGAAATGGATATGAAGCTTCTCATCAAACATTTCGGATGGTATGCATTGTATTTCTCCTTGAAGACGAAGAATTCGGTGCAAGCTGATTTCATCGGGCATGTCGAAGTTACGAGGGATGTTGGTATTTGATAGCTGATCAACAATCGACTTCTCGGCGTGTTGGAAATCGAAGGAAGCAATAATCTGTTTGTATCTCGAGAAATCTCTAGCCAGATTCGTGATCGAGTGTTGTTCTTGAATATCGATAAGAGCTCGTTTGATAGCACGGTTGTATCGTGGTGAATCGATAGGACCACGACAGTGAGGACAAGTAGCTCTCTTCTTGAATCCAGCTTCAGGAGTTTTCAAACCGATCCAACGTCCCTCTTCGTTGAGATTGTAGTAATCACCTAAACCAACATGGCCATCGAGTGTTTCGACCGTAAAGATATGACGACATTTCAAGGTGATTAATCGAGGAACGGGATCTTCTTGCAGAACCTCTGTGAGAGATGATCCCATGATAAGATCAACTGTTTGATCGAGTTGACTACTGGTTGCGCAGATAGTACAGATTTGAGAGTCGCAAATCTCGCCACAGACTACGATGTTCAGTATAACGAAGCTATGATCAATGCGAAAAACACACCTGAAGAACATTGGTGTCCACATTTGAGAACCTTGGAACAAGCTTCATCACATGGGAGTCGATCGCAGGGCTAAGATCAGTGAATTTACTTTATTGAACTTACCATAGCACAAGGCATTGAACATTGATGATGATCACAAGACCATGTACATCGCTCTTGACCTGACAATTTATCAATACATGTTTCAGACAATAGTTGAGTGAACTCACAAGGATTGCAAGGAGTACGACAAGTCTTGCTACATTTCTTGTGTGAACAAGTCAAAAGACACGGAGCTCCACAAGGTGGATGTTCGTGATCGGCGCTACATTTTCCTGAACAAGAATGACCGCAGATTGGAAGAATCTTGTCGCATTTGTGAGATTGATGAATGTCGCGATTGATCTTGACCAATTTTGGTGACATGACTGGAGCCAGCTCGCCTTTGGAAGTGAACATTGTAGTAGGAGCTGTTGCTTTTACCACTGGTTTGCTGTTCAAGCCTTGACAATCGGCACAGTTGGATGAACAAGGTCGACCACAGCAATCCCGAGGTTGACCACAGATAGCAGTGCATCGAGAAAGATCGACTTGAGTAGACTGAGTGAATTTGAAATCAGTTTCTAGGTAATGATGCTGTAGATTCGAGATGTCTGCTTACACATTCAACAGTGGTGCTGTGTTCGCCTATCGAAGGATCAGAAGAATCTGATGAGATTAGGAATAAGATACATACATGTAGCGAAGTTTTTGATGACTAGAACCTGACAAGCAACTGCTTCTAGATTTTGCGATTCGTGGCTAATGAGTCAGATTCTATTGCACAAATTCACTTACCATGGTAAATCAACACTATGTCCACAAGGAAGTTTCAAGTTCTTGCAAAGAACTTGACATGGTTGACAAGGCTCTCCACATTTTCCTTGACAGGGATGACGACATCCACAGAGAAGCTTGGGACAAGGTCGATAGCATTTAACCATGACGTGATCAAGATCATCAGGATGACACTGAGTTTCAGTCACGAGTTTCATGCATTGTATCTCACCTTCATCGCACAAGTGTGTCCACAAGGCATTGGAAGATTGCTGCTAGTCAGCTAAGCTTCTCGAGAGCCACCTACCATGGAAGAAGGCATCCACCTGTGAGATTGTCAAAAGATTCACAGTATCTACAGAATAGATAACCTACCATCTGGAGATAGCATCGATATTTGATCAGGTTGTGAGACGTATTGAAGCGACTCTGGATGTCTTGCACAAGCTATTGGGAATCCTTCACCAATAGCTTCATTCTCAGAAAGCTCTTCGATAATCGTCTGCCACATTGGACTTTTAGCAGCAAGTTGAGGTGCGTTTCCCATGATATAGAGACCCTCCTTGGCTCGAGAGAGAGCAACATTGGTGCGGTTGTTTGACTACACTGACTCAGCTTGTGACAATAATCAATACTTACACGTAAGAACCCAATGGTACTAGCGAGGTTCTGATCGTCTCTAGAGTTATCTCCTGCATTTCTGACCAGAGAAAGGATGATACTGATGGTTAGTTGGACGTCATCGGATTAGACTCACATTTTCGCTTCCTCTCCTTGAAAGTTATCGACTGTACGGATCAAGACCTGACAAATAAGATCATGTCAGCAGTGTCGAGTGATTGATTTCAACACTCACTCTGCGAGAGACTTCAACTTTGACAGCTCCTCCAATATCTTCAATCTCGTCTTCTCCATCAACGATGTTACGTTCGTCCCTTTCATCAACAACGACAGTTACTATTTTTCGAAGCAAGTCACGAATCTTGACCAATTGTCTGGACGTACACGTCAATATCATAATCACAACTTGCAACTCACCCTAGATAGGCACATAGAATGACTATATCACCTTCTTTATTGTATCCCTGTTTCATGAGATACAAAGCGAGATCTCGAGCCATATATGCCTGATTATGAGTTGAATCACAAGTTCATGCACTCACCTCATGATTGTTGGATTTACTGGTTCCTTCGTCTTGTCCGACAGTCTCACGATGACGATGATCACTGAATCTCAGTATTATTCACTGTGATTCGACTTACAGGAAATAGACGTTTTTAGCCATTCCTCGGACGTTTGGATATTTCGTAACTCGTTCATGGTCTTGTAGTTTGTGATAAAGAGTATTTCTGATGATAGTCAGCTACATGCCCATCTATCAATCTGACTACTCACGTTATCAAAGACGAGATCTCAGGTCTCATTCGGCGTTGGACTTGTAATTGACTCATTGGTAGGCCACCAGATGAGAGTCTCTCCATCAGACTGACATCGAAACGGAAAATGTCTTCTCCTCGTTTACTATCAACCGAGAAGTCTGTTTTGAATCAGTCTTGGAATGATATGTGAAATCTCGACTACTCACCGTAGCAATTGACATTAGGTCTTAGTTGTAGAGGATCACCGATCGCAATGACATGCTCTATTGTTGGGAAAAGAGTGGAAAGAATGTGAGCTTCAAGAACTTGACCAGCTTCTTCGACTACCAAGACTTTTGGTGAAAATCCCTAAGTCTGTCAGACTGATCCAAAGTTTACACCTACTTTTAAGACAGAGGGAAGTTTCGCTGCACCAGTAGTGGTACATCCTAACAACTTAATACCCTTGAGTAAAGCGATACGAATCTGACATCAGCACTGTCAAATATTATGACTCACGTTATCTTTAGATTCAGCATATTTCTCTCTGACCTCTGCATGTTTTCGAGTGAGAGCTTCAAATTCTTGAAGATCGCTCTCATCAACTTCGCTCTTAGCGTCAGCTGCGATTTCCTCAGCAAGCAATTTCCTTTCTTCGAATGAGAATGACCAAGGATCCAGATCTTGAAGTAAGACTTCAAGTTTTCGTCGAGTTGACGGAACTCGAGGCATGGTGACGTATCCGAAGAATCTCAAGAAGTCATCTTGCTCTTGAAGAGCATCACCTTCCGTCAACTGTTTGACTGGTAAAACCATTTCGACCGCTTCTTCAGAATCTGTATCATCTGTAGTAGATCCCTCTGAATCGACCATTTCATCCCAAGATTCCATTTGGGGTGGTTTGAAGAGAAACGAGAATAGATCATCGGATGGATCGACTTCCTGATTCTCGTTGGGTCGAGGGATTAAGATTTGTTCCTCCTTCAAAGCAGCGAATTTGTTGACAGAAGTTGGAATAGCTTTATCGACAGTTTTAGTCTGACGAGCGCCAAGACTTTGAAGATGTTGCAAGTCAAGACCTTCTTTCCAGAATTCCCACAATGTAAGTCCTCGAGATTTGTTACCAACCGTACTCCAACCTTCCATGTCTGATGAATGAGCGAATAAAGCTTCGGCGAATGCTGGTGGAGCATTCAAGGCTTTAGCTAAATCGGGCATTGTGAGATTCAAAAACTCCATGATTTGACCAGAACTCGCTTCAGTAGCGGTGATACTCTGGGATAGCTTCTTCATTTTCTGGCAAATCTTTCAGCATTGCTCGATACAGCTCGTCAATTGACTTACAGTCTCCAAGCTTTTCAGCTCTCCGTAGAACCTGCCATTCTCAGTGTCAAGAGCGGTTTTCTTATTCTTGACTCGTTCCAAAGATTCCATTGAGAATTGAGAGACGATTTCGTCCTTGCTGCGAGATCCTAGACGAAGAATGTCCTTCGTGACATTACTGTCGTGGACAGCTCGAAGAATATGGTCCAACGCATGATTGGTATAAGCTAACAAAACGATTGGACGGATTTCGTTTGCGAAAAGCAGTCGAAGAAGCTCAACTCCTGTAAAGGTCTTGATTGGTCAGAAATGATTCCACCTTTCACTCACCCTTCCAGTACCTGGCGGACCTTGAATCAGAGCAATCTCTCTTGTGAGAGAATCGATGACGGCATCTGTTTGACTTGGATCAAGCTTTCCATGTTCATGAAGAACATCTCGAGCAGCATCAACTGATAGTTTTGAAGATGGGTCCATTGAGCACCCCTCAACCGGACTTTGCTCTTTAAGCAAGACTTTCAAATTCCATTTGAACTGTGGGCGCTGAGTATATGCTGGTGGTAAGATTCCGATAGTATTGAGATCACCGTGCTTGATGTATCGACCCATTGGCATTGAAAGTGGATCGGTAAGTTGTAGAGAGCGTAGGAATGGACGAACACTTTCGAAAAGTACTGGACTTTCCAAAATGAGTCGTACATCTTGTCGAGATTCATCCCTTTGTCGTAAGCAGTGAGCAGCTTTCAAACCGTCTTCAGCAGAAACGAAAGCAAGACCAAATTCAATGGTCGGTCTACCAGTTTCCTGATGAAATTGAATATCTTCACATCCTACATTCCGTGGTTAGCCTTTTTCTCGATGATGACATATTATTACTCACTTGAAGTAAGTATAGCAAGACTGACGTAAGGAACTTTGCCCAACTCTTTACTGACTACTCCAACAAGACCACCCATAGGAAGTCGTTTTCCTTGTTCCCAAAACGCTTTACGCTTGGCATAAGATGCACTCCTTGCAGCACCTGGTGGTGCGTCTGCTTTGACATAAACGACTAAACCGACTTTATGAGATAGTGCCATATTGACAAAGCGAACGTTGGTAATAATTGGCATAGAGCTGTCTGTCAGTATATTTCGGTTTGAACTTTATACTTACATTGATTCTCCATCAGTAGGAGTTCCGATGAATCGACCCCCACCTCTAGTTATAAGACGACGAACTGGATATTAGCGTACATATGCGATAAAAACCTACCATTCGAGTTGTTGGGGTCTTCCATGTTTAAATCTTGATTAACTAGCTGAATTCCAGACTTTAGTGAAGCCATGGAATCAGCTCGCAATAGACGGAACTGGATGTCGAGACTTTTTGTCAGAATTTTCGCATTCGACAACTTACATTTTCTCCATACTGTCTTCTGGTAGATGATGTTTGCTACCAGGAAGTGTATTGGGAAGGTAAGATTCCAATCGACTGAGCAGCTCCTGAGAGGTGGGAGGGATTTGGATATCTTGGATATCGATATGGTCATTATCGTGACGTGGACCATCGGTGCATAATTCACCGGGACCATCGTAAGCGCTAAACGGTCAGTTAAAGTTTTAAAGTTATTTGGTCAACCTACCGTTCCAGCGCCGCCAAGATGCCTAGTGATGGTGTATGGGTAACAGGAGCATGATTAGGTTCATCGTCTTTGACGCGAATAGCCCTGCTAACGACCTGATAAAGAAGTTCGAGATCTTTTCGAACTCTTGAAATGAAATAATCGCGCGATTTATCGTCTTTGGATTTTAAGCAATCGGTAGCCGTTTTATCATTGAGGATAGCAATCCACCTTTCAAAGCTTTCACCCAAGAATTGAACAAAAGGTTGAATGGAGGTATGAGTTGTAGCCCCAAACCTGAAACGATCCAAGTATCTGGTCATTAGATTGAACCCATGTCATAACTTACTCTAGTAACAGAACAGCTATAGGTTTGAAAACTTGGATCCCTGACATGATGTTACCAAGTTCTGGACGAAGATAGTTGGCAGGAGATGGATCAGAGAAATCTTTAGCTTCCAGACATTCTTCGATGTTGTCCTTGAAGACCTGAAGGATGTGGTCCATGTTGTTGTCAACGACACCATACAGTGCGCTGAACGTCAGTCCAACGTCGAATCAATAGCTACTTACTTTACAGCGGTATGAGCAGAACTTTTGATAACAGCTTCTGAAGTGAGATACTAATCTTGTTAGTAGAATCTACCGACCAACTTACGCCTATCAAACTCATGTAACATTTTTGGAATGAGATACGCATGTCATTCTTACCATGACTTTGAGTATCGAATCGTGAAACGGTAGAGATTCCAATCGGTTTACCGCGACTGACATTTGGCCATCGAATGATTTCGCCAATACGGAGGATTACTTCACCAGGAACC
Organism: Phaeotremella fagi; assembly: GCA_001599715.1. Taxonomy (NCBI): domain Eukaryota; kingdom Fungi; phylum Basidiomycota; class Tremellomycetes; order Tremellales; family Phaeotremellaceae; genus Phaeotremella; species Phaeotremella fagi. Next base: position 824,287 of record BCHU01000011.1, read on the forward strand.
TTTCGTCAGCAATGTTTGAATCAGAAACTCACTTTCCCAACCGATGTAAGAAAACTTTGTCGGTCCTCGTAGAGCTTCTCATCAGCAATGATTTCTGATTGGTCACTCACCCATAGATCATTCAAGGCATTTGAGGCTGATAGTGTACCGACAATTGTTTCAGCGATAGCTGGAGTAGTGACTTTATTGCCCTCTCGTTCAGCGTTCGTGAGGATTCCTTTAGCAGTGCCAGATGCCAACCATTTGTATGGAAAGATAAGTCGATCAGAGGGTCGACCATCAACTGTGTCAAAGTTGGGAAAAGTTTTATCGACAGCGACTCTAGAGCCAACCTTTTCAACAAGTGTGAAACCAGTTGATGGTTTGTTGCGATTAGCTTGAAGAGCTGGGTTATCAATATGTTTTTGACGACATTTGAAGCCTTGAGAACAATGACCGGTATTCCAATGGTCTTGACATTTGGCTGTTGACGGAGGGCCTCGATCACCCTTCTTGAGTGCCATTCCATCACTGGGTTCGTGAGAGAATGAGCAATCCCGCCCTCTGCGACAGCCGTTACGACCCAAAAAGAAGTCCTTGCAAGCTTTCTTTTTTTGAGTCATCTTGCGATAAAGGATTAGTGTTGAAGAAAAGAAGTCTTGCAGCTTTAGCTATTATTTATCGGCGGTGAGAATCTCACGTCAGCCAGCACACAGCATGTTGTTAAGGTGAGGTTTTGATGCTGAACACGGATCTCGAAATCTTGAACTCGGAAGCATTTTGTAAAAGAAAGTGAGACATTTTTGGTCAGTGAAACACACAAACGATGAAACTAAGAGACACAGGTCAATATAAAGGTCAGCATGGATGATAGACAGTAGTGAAGTGGGGTCCACGATATGTAAGACTGTGAAACAGGTTACTTACCTTCCGGTAAACAATACGACCATGGCTGGAAGTGCTCTGGCCACTGAATCCTATAATGGATCTTTAAATCTCACGAATCAGATATGATCATCTCCCATTGAATCAAGATGAGTCTGTATGTTTCTGATAATTGCTCGTCGATACATGCTGAAAAGATGAGGAGTTTCATGTGAGCATTCTCGAATTGACTATAACGAAGTAATAATCTATTCAGACCTCCCACATAACGTCATCCTGGTGCTATATAGCGGCTCTACCTAAGATGCGAAACACTCCAATAACAAAGTTGGACGTAAGACCTCTCACCGAGATCAGTCGAGAGCAAGGTCAACTCTCATCCCGAACACCCATCACAGCTATTTACTCTGAAGAAATCTTCAAAATGATTGGCTTCATTTGAAAGTGGCGAAAAGCACTAAACCGAAACAAAAACTGCAGTCGTTGTAATCTCAAAGATAACAAGTGAAGTGACATGCCGATCAACTATTGATCGCTGAGCCTAAAGAAATTTTTGAGCTTGTCGACAGGTGGAAGATTGATGCGGAACATGAACAATCGACTATATTCCTTGACAAACACCTTGTCAGCATGCGGATGAGGTAGGAGCTGCAGCTGAGAGAGTGATGTAACATGATTCCGGTCTGACTTGGGTTTCGTAGGAACAGTCACTGGAGTCTGGAAAATAATAGGTGTTGAAGGCTGCAAGGAGAGAGTTATAGGTCATCAAGTTCAGGCTGCAATGTGTCGAAACAGCATACCTCGTACGACCCCCTTTCAATGAATAAATTGTCAGACGGCTCCTTTCTTTACTTTATAATGATTCATGTATTTGTAACCTTTCAGTATTCAATTTCGGTGTTTCAAATTTATGAAAGAGTGGTCTCACACTCCAACCTAGATAGCACTCTGGGTTCAAACTGACTTCTCAATATCTCTTTGAAGTCGACAAACAACCAAAGTTCTATCAAATGAGTGGCAACGGCTCTAGTACCAACGATGACACCCAAACATCCAATCCAGAAAACCTAAAAATATCCATCAGCGAAGCTTCTGATACCAACACAAATGAATCTTCCCCTATAATCAAGAAAAGGCCACCCGGTATGATAACGATAATATCAAGCTCAATCAGTGATACTACCAGGGACAGGTCCCTTTATTATCTGAAAATCGCTAAACAAGAACGAAGATACGGTTCCAGGTCATCTTCAAGGTCCCGCTCGAGATCTAGATCTACATCCAGAGAACGACCATCTGAATCACGTTCAACCAGTAGTCACCTTCCTTCACAAACCAATACATCGGAGACGATTACTTCAACTTATAGCACCGTCTCAGGTCAATCGGTCTCTGGTGAAGATCCTGAAACGAAGTCGTGTGAGCCAGGAGAAAAAGAGAGCGAGAAGAGCGAAGGTGGTTGAAGGAGATTTGCTTTTCTTTCTACGTCTTGATAGACATCGATGAATTTCTTGACTGTACTTATGGTGTCCAACTCCATTTCTGCATGTAGGCCTACGTTCACTTCTGCGTTATTGCTTGGCAACGAAAACTTTAATGAAATTGGGGACTCGTCGACGGAGCTCAAGCAATAAGCTGTGCCTGATTACGTCGGACGCAAAAACAACCACTAGTCGCGCAATCATAAATATGTCTTTTTTTCTTATCTTTTCTTTCTTCTTCTTGTATCCACCTCAATTGTTTATACTTTGTAAATACACATACTTTATACATCATGAGCTCAAGCGAAAGTAGTCAAGAGAAAGGTGAAGCTGCTGTTGTACCACCACAGAGTTTCAAAACTAGAGCGATTCAACTTCTAAAGAGCGATATCTCTGTACCGGACTGCAATCCGGTTTCTGTCTATATGTGTGGTTTAACGGGGTATACCAGTTGTATCTCTTTCTCTGTAAGTTTCTTCAGGTTTATCTGTCTCGTATACTGACAGTGTACTCTCAATGAAGGCATGTTTTGTTTGGTGAGTTAGACTCCGGAAACGAAATATGAAATTGAACTGACAAGATCACAGGTGGTGAGTACGATTCCGACTCAAAGTCATATAATCAACCTAAAACAATCACAGTGGATTCCAAACAGGAAACGTCGCTCAATTAGGTCTAGCCCTCGCCAGAACATTCAACCCAGAACCAGAAAGGACATACTACATTCAAAAAGCGGATCAACAAGCCATCTGTTCGCTCCTCTCCTTCTTACTTGGCGCAAGTCTAGGAAGAATCGGTGATAAATTAGGAGCAAAAGGACGATCGTGGCTTGTACTAGCTACGTTCTTCCAAGCGTTGCTTGCTATGGCTGGAGCTTTGACTGCACATTTCGGGGGTGAATCGCCTTTTGCTGGGTGAGTAAGGAAAACTTTATCGGGAAATGACCGGGAAATGTTTTTGTGTATTGTTTTCATTTTGGATGGTTATACTGATGTTTGATTAGATCTCGTGGTGAACCGTCTTGGACTGGACCGCTGTCTTTCGCTGCTCTTGGATTCCTTTCTGCGAGTCTAGGTCTTCAGGTGAGCAATCTATAAAAAATGGATCGTACGGTAGCCTAATTCACTTTTCAGGGTATCATGGGCAAGGTATGATATTCACAAATTTTGTTCATTGCTGGTACTGATTATCATATTGTAGCGTATTGGATCTCCTATGAAGTAAGTCTATCCACCAAATCAACGTATACCAAACTGATCGTCACTCCCAGCACAACAGTCGTTCTCACAACAACAGTCAGTTTCCACCCTTCTCCCCAGACCATTTCACAAGGCTAACCTTTCTCAACTTCCGCAGTGGGTCGAAATCACAAATGATCCAATGCTTTTCGCGTTCAAGTACATCCCATCAAGAGATATCCGTTTTATGGGAGTGTTGTCCTTATTCTTTGGCGCTTTCGTCGCTCGTGCTCTCCTCGGTAAAATTGGAACTGGGGGAACAATAGGTGTTTTAGCTGGTCTCAGATTCGTGCAGATCATCATGTGGTTGATAGCTCCAGCAGCGAAACCGAAAGCTCCCAAATAGAAGTCTCTCTCAAAACCAACTTTGACCGACATCTCCGCTGCGGATAGAGTTAGATTCTCTTAGATATCAGCTTATAATTCTCGTTCTCTCTGGTTTGACATATTAGACATCTATTATCTGCATTGATTATTATGACTGAATACTGCGTAATAAAGTTAGATCTGCGGTAAAGCACAACCATCACCACGAGGATCACTTCCAGCCGCCCAAATCCTCTTCCCAGTCCTCTCATCAACAGTCTTCATAATTATCTGACCCTTCCCAAAAACGACCTGAGCATGACCCTTGATAACTTCAATCTTATGTCCCATCAGCCGTAATTTCTCAATAACACCGGGATCTATACCATCTTCCAAAGCTATTTTATCGTTGAAGAACGCAGTGTCAGAAGGTAGATGCCACGTTGTTGAGCCTATACAGAATCTTTTGACGTCTAAAGCAGATTGGGGATGATGTTTACGAAGGACGTTCCTGATTATCATTAGTTTCTGGATTTTGGTTCTTGACGTACATTAAAACTTGGAGATGGCCTTGGGGCTGCATAGCTCCTCCCATGACTCCGTACGACATAAAAAGTTCGTCTCCTTGAGTAACCATGGCAGCTGCTTTATATCAGTTTGGTCCAGAGGATGCAGTAAAGAAATGACTGACGAATGATGGTATGGAAAGGTCGTTTGCCACCTTCCAGGTTATTCGGAGCACCTTCTTCAAGCACGAATCCACCTCCACGATTTTGTAGACTAAACAATCTGTTAGGGTGATCTACATCAATGAACTGACCTGAATCCACAACCTAAGGGGACGACAGCGGTGCCAAAACCCATGTAGTTACTCATGATCACTAGTTCATTATAAGTGATTAATCCTGACAGAAGTGATAAATCCACTTACTACTGATTGCATTGCCATCTTTATCAGCGGCCGTGAAATAGACAGTGTCTCCCGAAGGCAAAGGCCGACCTTGTTTGTATTGAGCTTCAGCTTTGGAAGGTGTGAATAACTTCGCTCTTTCTCGCAGGTATTCCTATTTACAGATCAGTATTACGTTCTAGCGATGGAGAACTAACCTTGGAAAGCATAGTGCTGACTGGAGCCTTGGCGAAGTTGGGATCAGCAATGTATGTGTGAGCGTCTGCGAATGCTAATCTCATGGCTTCACTAGAAATAAAAATCAGTATACGTCGTAGGAGGCATTGAGTGTAGACTGACATGAGTAGATGTAGCCATTCCACACTTCCTTCTTCCATATCTTCAAGGCTGACAACACCATCCTCTCTGAGAACATCGATAATACCAATAGCAATAAGTGCCGCTAGTCCTTGACTGAATGATATATCAGCTAAGCCAAACATCGTCTCAAACACTCACCCATTCGGTGGACATTCATGAATCGTCAACTGTTCTTCCCCATAAGTATACGATATCGGTTGAACGAAATCAGTTTTATGCGAAGCCAAATCATCTAAAGTCATAACACCCCCTCTTTTCTTGACAACATCAACAATAGCCTGAGCTACTCGACCCTTATAAAATCCATCCTTCCCTTCTTTGACGATAGATCTAAATGTCTGACCGAGAGCCGGGTTACTGAAGAATGATCCTGGTTCTGGAGTTTTGCCGTTGATAAGGTATGGATAGGAGGGGTCATCGTTGCATTTCTCAAGGGCGGTGTGATAGGTCGACCACTGTGAAATTTTCAGTTTTGGAGATAAAGTCGTACTCACCTCGTAAGCAGCTTGAGGATGGACGGCGAACCCATCTTCAGCTAATGTGATAGCGGGCTGAAATGATATCAATAAGTATCATTCTAAGAGCCATTGGGATTTTCAAGACTGACCTCAAAAATCTGTTCCAAACTAATGGACCCGCTGCCAAAAGTCTCATGTATATCAAGCAAAGCAGCCAAAGCTCCGGGTACAGTAGCAGCGTTGATGTTATCCAACGGTATCTTATTCCCCGATATCCCCAATTCTCTAGCTTTAGCCAACGACAACGCTTTAGGACTTCGACCAGATCCATTAACAGCTTTAACGGTTTTCGACGTCGCGTCGTAGTATAATGCGAAAAGGTCTCCTCCGATTCCACAATTACATGGCTTGATCTCTGGATTAGGTCTTGGGGATTTGGGTGTGAAGGGTGGACTAACCTCGACTACGTTGAGAGCTGCGGCCATTGCTACGGCTGCATCTACTGCGTTTCCACCTTCTCTTAGGATTCTTAGACCTGCTTCGGATGCCAAAGGTTGTGAAGAACACACGACACCTTTGGTACCTGATCAATTGTTGTTATGTCAGTTTAATCGGATTTCTGGGAGTGTCGGTGTACTCACTGAAGACTGTAGACCTTCTCCCAATTGTTTGGAAGTTGTCATAAGAGGGCTGTACCATATTGTTCTTTGTTGAAGTATCCTAAGAAAGAGAAAGTCATAAATGTTCAAGTTACTTTATCAAAGTCTGATATGACTCGTTATCTCTTCTGCCGATATTGCTCCGAGAACCGATCTAAGAGGTTTACATATTCTAATTTCTAATTTAGTCTACAATGCTAATCTATTCAGTTCCACCGACAACCGCTCCAACTTCGTCTGTAGTCAACGTATCCTCCTTCTGCTCATCCTCATCCTTTGATTTTCTAGCTCCAATCCCCAAAATAGCAGATAAAACACAACATCCAGCCACGGCTATCAACAACATAAAAGAAGCTTTGAACGCTTGCACATAACAGTCAATGGCTATCTCTCGAGTTGATTCGTCAAGTTTAGCGAGATATGTGACTGATTCACGGATTCCCTTGATTATCTGAACGAAAGTTAGCAGAGTATCGGAGATTTTTTGACTAAGTGACTTACTTTTCTGGATCCTGGACCTGTGATTCTTGTTTTCAACTGGGAATAGACGACGTTTTGTAGGACGGCTTGAGAGCCTGAGATACCGATTACTGTGCCAACTGAACGAATGAGGAAGATCAGACTTGTAGCAGCAGCATGATCTAAGTTATCAGCTTTATGAATCAAACAACAATAACCAACCTTTTCCTTTACTGCTCAAGACATCTAATAAACTTGAGATAAACAGAATTCCCATTCCTAAATGTACCCAAATCAAATGACCGATAAACCACATTTCTCCTTTACCGTCGTTCTTCTCATAAGCCAGTAACGCCATCATCAATGTTCCAAATAGTAAAACTGTCGCACCCAATCTTTGTCCTACATGATATTTCGTTGGATGTCTATGTAAGAAAACGCCGGTCAAGATGGATCCGATTGGAGCTGTTAAAGTCGGATATAAGAGTCTTCTTGATGCTACCGAAGCAGATGTTAGGAGTGTCGTTTGAAAGAATGGTGGGATCAAGAAAAGTGTCTTTGAGATGTTAGATAAGTTGTTACTTTCAAACCTACAGCGAAAATAGCCATGGCACCGAAAAGATTTAATCCTATTTGAGAAGCCATGTGTCTTCCTTTCAACAACGAGACTGGTAAAACAGGAAGAGGGAATTTCCTCTCGTGCCAAACGAAAACCATAAAAGTCAAGAGACATGATGTCAATAGTATCGGGATCCAAATTGAATTCCAGGGGATTTCGTCGCCGCCAAGATTGAAAACTATCATTAAGAGAGTGATGGATAACATCTGTCTTCAGTCAATCATCTTCTCAAATACACGTACCAATAAAAGACTCCCGATCACATCAATATCTTTAATCCGGAGTTCCGTTGATTCACCCTCTCTTAGTATTGCCAGTTTAGGTCTGGCTCTGAAAAGGAAAGCTAAAACCGAAAAAATACACATGGGAACTGGTAACAGATAAGCCCATCTCCATCCTATTGAATCTGCCAGAAAACCTCCAAGTGAAGCTCCGACTGCACCTCCAAGCTAGTATTTTCAGTAAGCTATGACGACTTTTACGAATTTAGGACTCACACCATAGGTAACGTTGTTTGTAGCTTGATACAAAGGTCTTGATTTGATCGGTAACACGTCCCAAGCACAGACTTGTGAAATCGTAATCAATCCTCCACCTGTGAAAATTAGTATGCAACTCTGAACAAACAGTATAACTTACCTCCGATACCACAGATAGCTCTAGCTACAATGATCTGACTGAGAGTCGTACTCAATCCACAACCCAGACAACCGACTGAGAAGAAGAACAAAGAGAACAAGTAAACTGGTGTTCTACCAAACAAATCTGATGATCTCCCGTAGAGCTTGGAAATTTGTTAACAGCATTCACTAAAGCTCAGTAACTAAACCTACAGGCTGAACGGCTGTCGAAACAATCAAATAAGAAGTCGCTACCCAAGCTAAATACTCGTTAGCGATGTTGAGGCTAAAATGGAAAGCGTACCGATATTATCAGTAGCAGAGAAGGTAGCTCCAACAGCCGATTGAGTGGAAGCTGCGATGGTATTCTCGAAGGCCGCTAAGAACATGTTGGAGAGTAGAGCTGTATACATAAATAGGTCAGCGATGTTGGAGAGAAGGGAATATAACTTACCGGGTAAGATTAGGATGTAATCGATTGACTTGAGGAAATTTGGATCATCACGACCAGTTTTTGGGAGAAGTGGTTGTGATTCGGACATTTTGATTTGACGAGCTAACAATGGTTGAATCTCTTGAATATAATTCAATCAAGTAGACTTGTAGCAGTACAAGAATCTGATCGCGTGGTTACTTTACTGTTCGAGAGGTTGAGAACAGAGATTCTTGCCGATTTACCAAAACTCTCGGCCAGAACTGACCAAAAATCAGACCCGAAGAATACCATTTGTATTTCAAATTTCAGCAAACTTCCCATGACAAACGTCATCTCAAAACATCTCAATACCATTAGTCAGCCTCACAAGTGTACACAAACCACTTCCGAACTTCAAAGTATGATGTTAAAAGACGTCAGATTCAGCTCCGACAATTTAATCTTTTGAAATTACGGTTTCTCAGGGTCGAGAGATAAGGTGATCGTCAGGTCCGAACGTGATCCGGAATCATGAATTTAATCATTTATTGCGTAAGTTGGCCAAATCTTTCGTTCATCAACAACCACGATGACCAGTCAAGATTTCTCTGTGGATTCTCTGTTTTCTGTTAAAGGTCTACATGTGGTGATTACTGGAGCTGGGACTGGACTTGGGTTGTACATGGCTAAAGGTTTCGTTGCTAATGGTGCGATTGTCTATATCGTCGGTAGACGGAAGGAAGTTTTGGACAAGGCAAAAGTGTTACTTGAAGACATCAAAAGTCCTGAAGCTGAAGTCCATGTGTGAGTTACGTTTTGACGAACAACATGACTTTGACTGACAATGTGAAAGGATCATTGCCGACGTTTCATCAAGAGACGACATCAAATCACTCGCAGATTCATTAAAACAATGCGACGTGCTCATCAACAACGCAGGAATAGCGATTCCCGACACCAAATCCAGTCATCTAACTCCCCTCCCAGAACTTCAAGCAGCCCTCCTGTCCTCCCCGGCAGAAACCTGGTCAAAAACATTCCAAACAAACGTCGAATCACCTTACCACCTCTCAGTCTCCCTTCTCCATCTTCTCGCCAACTCAAAACAAGGAGGAAGGATCATCAACATCTCTTCAATCGGTTCGACAATGTCAGATCCAGTAGTTCATCAACCAGCTTATCAAGTTTCCAAAGCTGCTGTTAATCACTTGACTCGACTTTTGGCTTCTAAATTTAGGGAGGTGGGGGTTAGGGTTAATGGGATTTCGCCGGGTTACTTCCCTAGTCAGATGAACGATCCTGGGAATCCTAATAGTATGTTAGCGAGAGCTAAGGAGTTGGTCCCTTTGAAGAGAGGTGGGGAGGAGGAGGATATTGCGGGAACGGCTATTTGGTTGGCTAGTAGGGCTGGAAGTTATGTTCATGGTGAGATCATCCCTCTTGGGGGTGGTAGGAATTGGGCTTAGGTTTGGGACTTTGGGGGAAGGTCAGGGGGTGAGGACTTTAGTTGGTTGTGATTAGCCTTGTAATGCATACGATTTTGATTTTGCCAATGAAAGCGATGGAAAATATCGCTATATTCACTACACTGTAACTACTGAAGGTAAAGAGTTTCCAACGGAACACCTCCGAATCAGCTTTTCGGAGCTGATAATACACCAGTTTCACTACAACTATTTAATGTAAAGACGAGGACAACTGATTATGATTAACAAAATAGTTCTAAGGGATGATGTTGAAAACCATTTTACTTGGTACAGCAGTACTGATAACTTCAATCACTTCACGACCTACTCAACAATATCTTTCGACTTCAAATTCGGCTAATCAGAAACAGATCGGTATACCATGGGAAGAAGTTGTTGGTCTACCAACTATCGATACCTGGTCTATGAACCCTTCTGGAGATGCTGCTGTTATTAGAGTATCAACCACTGACGTAGAGACTGATATGTAGGTGATGAAGGTTGATTATGACTGATCAACGTAGAACGTCATACGATCTACATCTACTTGCCATAAACGCACAATTCACCGTTCCCTCCGTCAACCATTCCAAAACAGACAAGAAATCGTTATACCAATTCATAAACGACGATACCTTCGTCACCCTAACTCCAAAACCAACCTCCAAAGGCCAGTCCTACGAACTAACGAAATCAGTGCTCAATTATACGACCCTCCCGCCAGCTTACGAACCATCTATCAAAGAGACCGTTCATCTCTTGGATATAGATCTGATGGGTGGGATACCTACATCCATCCATTTTTCGCCGGAGATTTCTTTGATCACTATTCTGTGTCGAGGGGAGACAGGAGATTTCTTCCGTTGGGTCAAGATTGAGAAGGATGGGAGGGGTCGATTGATTGATTCGGTTTATGATTCTTTGGATGGGAGTTATATGGTGCGTAACTATGTTTTTCGGTTTGAGTTCTCACTGAGATTCATGGATAGAATATCGATGAAGTCGTTGCTACCGATAATAAGTTGGCATTTGTGGTTTGGAACTCAGAGATTCGTTCTAGATATTCCACAAGAAGTGTCGTAAGTCATTCTTTGAACTCACAATATTGTTCATGTACTCATCACTCACAGCTATACGAACTTGACTTGAAACACCCAATGAAACTCACGCAAGTATCTGAGGGGACCCAAGGAGCAGTTTCTTCACCATCTTTCTCACCTGAAGGTAAAATCGCTTGGTTGGAACAAAGACAGGATGGGAATATTCGGGATCAAAGACGATTATGGTTGTTTGATGGTGAACAGAAATGGGAAGTTGATTTGGAATTTGACCTGAGTCCATTGAGAGTCTTGGTAGGTCTATAGACAACCAATGCCTACTGATACACCGAAGTTTTCTAAAAACGGCGAAGCATTAAATCTACTCACTCTGCACGATCAAGAACAATCTTTGTATCACCTATGGACACCCAAATCAAAATCCGATAAACCAGTTATACCAATAATGATACCCTCCCACGGGACCATTCACGAAGCGGTTCATATAGGTGTATCAGCCCTTAATCATTCCCATCTAATTGGAATCAAATCATCCTTGATATCCGGTAAAGAACTCTTCGTGATATCCCATTCACCATTCGAAGATCCGACCGATATTTTCGAGGAGATCAGATTAACTTTTTTCACTGACTCTGCTGTTTCCGATAAATCACTTAGCGCGGGTGAAAAATTCGAGTTCACCAATGCGTTGGGTGATGTTATCCGTTCGAGGATTTTCTTGCCTACTAGTAATGCTTTTTCTGGAAAGGTACCAACGATTGTTTACTTTCATGGTGATGAAGAAGGGGGAGGATGGCACGATTGGTGGATGGCTTATTGGAATCCTAATGGTACGTAGCTGATATTCAGTATTATCACTGATTTTGGTAGCATTCCTCGCAGCTGGTTATGCGGTCTTAACAATCAATCCTACAGGCGCCGAGGGGTATAGTAACGGTGAGCAATTCTGTCTTCTGTATATAATATTCCCACTAACAGCAAGACAATAGCCTTCACCCAAGCTAGAACTCATCAATGGGGAAACCAAACTATCAAAGATTTGGTCCAAGGGGTCCACCACGCACTCGACCATTATCCTCTAGACGGCGATAAACTCGTCGGAATGGGATACGGGGCATACGGTGGATTCGTAGCTCATTGGTTTCAAGTGGGTATCTCGCTTTTACGTTTATGTCGATCTCTCGCTGATACTGTGTGCTGACTCAGGGCCATAACGTTCTCAACTTCAAAGGATTCTTATCGCATAATGGTATTCTTTCACCTAGATGGTGGGCTCATACTTCTTCAACACCTTCTGTTGTGAGTTGTTCGTCAAACGTAGCTTTGATTGAATGGCTGACTGATGGTATCGTTCTAGGCAAACTGGGAATTTGGATCGGTGTCGTATTCACCTGAATCACCTTTGTGAGTCATTACAACCAACACCGCTAAACTGCCACAGTACTTTATGGGATCCAGAGAGATTCATTGATCAATGGAACACACCTGAACTAGTGATCTCAGATGGAATGGGTATGTCTTATACTTATTACGTGGGATTGGGACTGATTTGATATAGATGATGGCGATACAGGACCACCATCCCAAAGTTTAGCTGTTTACGATGTTTTGAAGAGGTAAGTCATTGGGAGATGTGTACGTTTAACTGACGAACTATTTATAGTCGATCGATACCTCATAGTGAACTGTTATTGAGTACATCTAATAAAGAATGGCACTTGGCTATATTCAAGTTGTTAGATAGTGTTGTTGGATAGGTAGCCATTCGCCATAGTATAGCCACGCTGGGTAACCGCCTCCCTCACTTTCGTCCGTAAAAGTCCGTAAAAGTGAACCCGGTTATGAATGAATTGTATGAACCGGATAACAAGGGCAAGGGAAATCACTCACCGAAATGTCGCTTTTTTGCTTATTGACAATTTAGATATATATAGATAGACAGAGAGAAAGAGAAAGAGAGAAAGTAGACAGATAGAACACTACTCAAACTAATTGTCAACTAAAGTACCACCTACCATACCAATCAGTAGAACAAACAAAGCACTCCCTTACAGAAAGGTATCCAAGCTCCGCCAACAACAATCAACTCCACCACCCCCACCTCTTACTCCCATGCTCTCAAGAGTCATTACTCCCTCATCGCAATATAGAGGTCTAACAGTACGTCAAACCAAATCAATCACCCAACTAACATCCAGAGAATGACGATTCCAATGACCAAAAACCCCAAACGTCCACTAACCACCACTCACCACTTGAAAACCGTCAAACCACTCTACGCCTCCCAATCCACCATCCCCCATCTTCCCATCCCAACCCTCGAATCCACATTCCACAAATACAAAGAGACCATCCAACCACTTCAAACTACCGATCAACACCGTCAATCAAGTGAGAAAATCAATGGATTCTTGCAATCAGATTACGCCAAGGTTCTGCAGGGTCGTTTGAAGGAGCGTGCGGAGGGGAGGGATAGTTGGTTGAGCGAATGGTGGAATGAGGTTGCTTATATGGGTTATAGAGGTCGGATTATCCCTAATGTTAGTTATTTCTATGTTCATAAATTGGGACTTGGGGGTGGAAGGTCTCAGGAGGATAGGGCGGCGGAATTGGTTAGAGCTACGGTAGAGTTCAAAAAATTGGTCGATAGGTTGGTCACTGTTTTTCAATTCTTTACTTGTTGTTATTGACTTGGTCCTCGCTTAGTGAACTACTTGAACCTGAAAAAGTCAAAGGTCAACCTCTTTGTATGGCTTCATATAAATATCTGTAAGTCAAATACAATTCCAACGGGTTTGAAATGATATCTAACTATAATCCTAGATTCAACGCATCACGTATCCCAACATCGCCAGCCGATATTCCATTAGCGTACCCCAAGGACTTGAATCACATCGTCGTCCTACGCAACAATCGATACTTCAAAGTAGAAACAGCTGGACGTGGGATGAAAGAACTAGCAGATTCCTTCCGTGACATCAAACGTTTAGCTGATGGTAAAGAGGGGTCCGGTGTTGGTATCTTGACAGCTGATGATAGAGATGTATGGACAGAGGTAAGCTTCCCAAGGTTCCTCGCTCGACCTCAAGCTCACTCAATACCCAGGCTCGAAGACATATTTTATCAATCTCTAAAAACAACGTCTCAGCCATTCAAACCATAGAATCAGCTATTTTACTAGTTTGTTTAGATGACGGGCCATCACCCAAGACCAACGACAGTAGAGCCTGGTCATATTGGGCAGGTGGTTTAGACAGATCTGTTAAAAACAAAGGTCGTAATAGATGGTTTGACAAACATGAAATTATTGTTGATGAAGCTGGAGAATCTGGATTTAACGGCGAGCGTGAGTAGACAATTATCTTGACGACTAGATCGATAACTGAAAATCCTACAGACTCTATGCTCGATGGAACTCCAACGCTACGTCTCAACGAGTTTATCTTAGCATCCATCGATAAAGGTAAAATCCCACTTGAACTTCCCGAAAACGAAAAAGCTACTTCACCAATATCAGCACCTGAAGAGATAGTATTTGAGCTCGATGAACATTTGAAGAATGTCATCCAAAAATCCAAACTTGAATTCGGTGAAGAACTTTCAAAGCAGGATTTGAAGGTGAGTAAAACAACCCGTCGTTATTCTAACACAAGCAGATGGTGCATTTCACGAAATTTGGTAAAGAAGCGATCAAAGCTCATAAAGCCTCACCAGACGCTTTCGTCCAACTAGTAATGCAACTAGCCTTCTATCGAGCGAAAGGACGACCAGGGGTTACATACGAATCATGTCAAACGAGGAAATTCCTCTTAGGTCGAACGGAAGTCATCAGAACGCTCTCCAACGAATCGAAAGCTTTCTGTCAAGCTATGATAGACACTTCTGTATCTGACACGGAACGCGTTGATAAATTCAGAAAAGCCGTTACCAGACATATACAATATAGTACTTGGGCTGCTGATGCTCAAGGTGTCGATAGACATATTTTCGGTTTGAAACAGTTGATCAAGAAAGGGGAAGAGGTCCCTGAAGTGTTCAAAGATGAGGTTATGGCTAAAAGTAGTCATTGGGAATTAAGTACCAGTCAGTTGGGTAGTAAATATTTAGATGGATGGGGATATGGTGAGGGTAAGTGGTGTTCGGTTATTTCATGAAATGATTTACTGACGTTGATGATTTAATTGCGTAGTCGTTGCTGATGGTTATGGACTATCTTATGCTATCGATGATGACGCTATTCGATGGGGTATAACGACGCTCAACAACGACGCTGAGGCTTTCGGGAAAGCTCTCGAAGACGCCGCCAGCGAATTGAACGATGTCTTGAATAGAGTTGGGAAATAGATCCTAGCTGGAGGATGACGGAAAGATGCTAAGTGATACCATAGAAATGTTATGCAATATCTTGAATATGAACCTGTTTTGGGTTTTTCCTGTATCCAATCTGAGTTTTACACTTTGATCCGGTGCTGTATTGGATATTCGGTTTGAATTGAAGAGTGTAGTGATGTTACATGTGTATTTTGATAGACTACAGGGAACAATGAGAATCCTAAAAAACCTCTTTTTTTCTCGTCCAAAAAAGGGATTGACTATAAAAAGAGAAACCTCCAACATCTATCGAATTTTGTTGAGTAAATGATTGATCTAGAAAAAAGATTTGATTGTCAGCGAACCAATATTTCAAATCCTTCGATGTAGATGTAGTCAAGAGAGAAAGGAATTTGAAATAATCCAAAACAAATGGTCTCGTAGCTAAACAATCCTTTCCCCCAACCCGATCCCAAACACTCACCGAACTTTTCCCAGGTCTACCCCGTCCACCCCCACCTTTACCCATACATTCATGTAAAGCTTTAGCAGCTTTCGAACATTCGTTGGCAGCTCTCAAATCCCCTGATGAAGCGAAACATGCTAGTAGGGATGACATCTCTGCTGAGCACGGTACGAAGATGGCGTCTGTGTCGTGTTAGTAGGTGTTTTGTGACTAGGTCAGGATTTACTTACCCCTCTTGGGTCTGACTTTGAATCTCACCATTCCTTGTGTTTTTAGTTGGGTTTTTAAGACGATATGTTAGATGGTCGATGTCAAAAAAAAGGAGGAGCAAGTTTTCTTTCGGATCATTGTTTGCCGAGATTGATTTTTAACCAAAAATTGCCTGTGACCATTGAACCCCTAAAAACAACTACGTTGACATGAATACAATGCAATGCATATCCTCAAGGCCACTCTACAAACCCTCCCTCAACCTGTTAACCTCCAACACCCTCCTCTCCTCTCTTTTCATGACCACGCTCAAAGCCCCACCCTCATTCTTCGCGTCCTGAGCTGTCAACGCCGCACCGAAAGACAGAGCGCTAGGTGGTGAAGCGAGGTTCTCAGAGGTTATCGATCCAAGTCGAGGTGCCGAGGTGGAGTTGATGAATTCGGTTGGGACTGGGAGTTTGACTTGGGCGAGACGGAGGGCTGTAGGGTTGATTTAGTTTGGGTTCATGCTTTATGATTGAATTTGGAGACTCACCTTGTTTGGCGATTTCTTCTCGGATGCCTCCTCCGCCGATCTCGAAGATTACTCGACCAGATGGGACTCTGTCGATGGTCAGTGATGTTTTTTCCATGATTGTATTCATTTGGATCTCAGAATACATCCAGTAAACTTCTGCCTGCTTCTACACGAGAACAGCAGTACAGTGTTCTCTTCAACAGACCATTCATCCAGGAATGGGTTTAATGACTTCCAGCCATAAAACTCCCTTCCCCAAATAAACATCCATTAATTCTCCTCAACACAAAATCCACCTTCCCCGCTCCAATCCAAACCCCAAACCAAATCCCTCACTCACCTACAAGCCCAATATTCAAAAGTCCCCTTCCCCTTCCCCATCCTAGTTTCATTCCCCTTAACGCAAACCGGAACATCCGGGAAAACCCTCATGAAAACCTCAGCACCTTTCACAGGTTTAATCTTCCTTTTCATCGAGACGACAGCGGCTGTCAATTGAGACGCTGTTAGTCGTGTGGATTCAAGAACTCTCAGACCGTATGTCCCGGTCTCTAGGGATGTCCCTTTGATCGATCCTCCCTGTTACGTCTTTATTAGTTTTGGGTGATAAGATGGGGATGGGTGATACGTACTATTGGGATCTATTGTTGGTTAGTTATTGTTGGAATTTGGAGGGGGAGGGGAATGGACTTACGGTTGGACTTCCCTTTTGTGATTTCCTGTATTTAACTTTTCGAGGTGCATACTGACTCCTGAATCTTATTTGACCTAGTGGTTGGAAGACTGATCTGGAAGTCGAAGCTATGGGGCTGGAAGGCGTTGATTTGAATATGGATTGAATAGATGTGAACATTGTGGTTAGATGTAGAGTGAAGATAGACATTGTACTTGTACTACACTTTGTATGATCGAAATCTTGTGCCACAAATCGGAAATAATCGGTAATTTATATTCACCATAGTATTCCGTTTCCATCTAACACCACCCCCCTCATCTACCACCACCAACCACCACCACCGAAGAAACCACCCATTCAAAATGTCATACACAATCGCAGGACAAGTTATTAAAGTGAGCACCCCCCAACTGAAAACATACTAGTTAAACTAACACCCCGACAGAATGAATACCTGTAAGACCATCTCCCACCTTTAACCAATCTTCGGATTACTGAAATAAACTCCAATCTTAGCGCTCTTGGTACAATAATCTCAACTATCGGTATCGCCGTCCTCTCATCTGGTGGATCTGATAAATCAACTTCAACTCCCAGCGCACCTGTACCCGTTGAATCCGATAAATCAATTACCGCAAGTTCAAGTGATGAAGAGGATTTGTACGTCTTTGTCTCTCGATTATACCATGTCAGCTGGTTACTGACACTTCTCGTAGCATTCGTCAATTCGTCGCTGAAGCTGAGAAAGAGGATAAACCACATCATTAAGATAGCATAGGAGATGTAAAATGCAACATGCAACCTGGATTAAATCTCGATTATTGCAACCTTACAGGAGATTTACTGTTGGCGGACATTTATTTTGAAGAGCCTGGACAAAAACTTATGATTGACGGCACAGGAGGACGAAAACAAAGAGCAGAGCTGTCTGCATATCAAAACTATCTCAAGAGCCCTCTCCAAAACCTACTTACCACCTTCCTCAGGTTTCTTCGGACCACCAGTCATGAACCCAAGTAAACTACCTTTCATCTCAGCCATCTGTTTCTGTTTATCCTCTTCAATAAGTCTACGAGTGTGTGTGTCAGTAAAGCCTTTGCTTGACACCCAGAAATCAAGACCACCACTCACTTCTTAAACTCCTCTGCGTTGTCTTTCCAATATTTCTGTTCTTCCTGATACATCTTCTGAGCTTGTTGACGTTTAGATTCTAGATAGGTCATGGGTTGATTAGGTCGACTTTGACCAGGTTGCTAGAAAGGGATTACAAATTGAGTTCATGCTACCTATTTGAAATATTTGAAAGACAACATACCCCAAAGACACCTGATAAGAAACCAACACCACTTCCACTAATCGACGTAGGATGTTTTCTTTCCCAATCCTCAACAGCTAATCGTTTAGCCTCCGCTTCCTTCTTAGCGTATTCCACTGGGATATCCTTTCCTTCGTATGCTTTGAGAATGGGTCGAACGTCTGGTGGATTGAAAATACCAATTGCTGAATCGAGTTTGAGTTTAGTCATTGAAAATGGAATTGTTCTGAGCCCAACTTACATTCCAAAAATGGGATCAAATCTACTAAACCTTTATCACCCGGTTTACCTTCCCATGGTTTGATGATGATCGAATTCTCAGGTTGTAGATAAGCGTGTTCAGCGTTGATATCTAACAGAACGACTTTCGATAGATCTCTATTTAGGTAGGAAAGATCCTGATTAATTCTCATCAGTGTGTGTTCCAATTAGTAACGTAAAAGTTCTCACCTTAACAGTTTTACCATCAACCGATCTAGTAGAATCTCTGAACAGTTTATAAGGTAGATAAGCTTGGAAGGGATCAAGTTTCTCAGCGACTGGAGCTGCGGTCTATGTCACAGTGTCAGTTGATGAACGAAGGTTACAAAAAGGAGAGACTCACATAAAGAGGTTGACTAGTGAATAAAACGATTTCATAGAACTGAGACAAATAAGCCAAGAAATAATCCACACCAGGTCGTTTAGCAGTTCTCCAACCGGATTGTCTCTAATTACATCAATCAGTACTAAAACCCATGATGAGATGTGAAACCAGACTTACATCCCATGACGAAGAAACTAAGAGACCTTCGAGGTCGATGACCAGTGTATAAGGTCTCTGATGGGGTGGAGGAAGTGGATCCGGTAAAAGGGTTTTGAAAGCTGGTTTATTGAAGTACTGCAAGTACAGTCTATCAGTCCCATCTCTCTAATATTTTCGCTTAAAAGTCGATGAAACGTACATCTGAAATCTCTGATAAATTAGATTTGAATTTATCGAAAACCCCAACACTCCCTCCGTCCGCATTCGCAGTTGCACCTTCACTTGTCTACCGAAAAAAAAAGGTAAGTCAGTACGCATCTAAAAACAACGATGAACAAACAACACTAACCTGATTACCGACATACCAAACCCCACCCAATCCACCGAAGACCAAAACCCCCAATCCGACCCGTAACCAAACCCGACGCTGTCTCTCGATGGAAGTAACATATTCCTTCCCCTTCGCACCTGTCCTCTTCCCCCCGGTCTTATCAGACGATTCACCAGTCTTACTCGAAGAAGGAGGAGGTAAAGACTCTTGTTCTTGGGGTTCAAGATCTAATGATGGGAGTTGAGTTAGATCGTCGTTTTCAGTTGCGGTTGGGGTTGGTTCTGTTTCCGTTGATTCCGTTGGGGGAAGATTTTGATTGTTCACTATTGGGATGAATGGTTCGGCTGGTTTTATGGTTTCTGGGATTGGGGGTGGTCGTTCGGCTGGTGATGGCGTGGGAGGGGGAGGAGACTTTGGTTGGGAACTAGAACGAATTTTTACATATTTTATCGTACTCGTTGATAAATTCTTTTGGATGGTTTGGGTTTGAGTTTTCGGAAAGGTCGATAGTAATCTTAGAGCTGGTTGACGGAACATTGACATTGTCCTTCGTTGCTTTGTGATTGTTTGTTATATGTTGATCAAAAGAATGGAACGGGATGATGTTGAAAATTGACTTTACTTTTGTTCGATTGATTTCTTCGAATGACGAGAGGTAGCAGTGTGGCAAATTGAATCTCCATAGTTGTATTCAGAGATCTATTCACTCAATTTATCATCATATGAAAATACTGTACAGATCATACTAGAACTGCATATGCCCAGTATCAAAGTCGTAAACAATTCATCATCATCATTAACAAAAAGTTATCAAACCATCATCACCATCACTCCTTCCGTGAAGGAACTACAGCAGGCGGAGACATTAAACCATTCTGCACTGTAGCAGGAGTTCCAGGAGTCGACGACCCAGCTGAAACCGTTTTCGTACGTGTCGCAAGTAAACCTTGGAACTGGGTTAAAAAGATTTATCCGTTAGTTTCTGTAGTATTCAGTAAAAAGGTTGACCCACGAAATTATGTAAAGCTTCATTAGGAACTGGTGGTGAAGTGACAGGGCTCTGAGGTACTAAACCGCTTTTCGTCGATTCCTGAGGACGTGACTCATTAGCAAGCAAGGCAAGATACAAGTACAAGAGACCCAAACTCACCCTCCTCGCGATCCTCGCGAATCTCTCCTTCATATCCTCCGCACTCCCACCTTCCATCTCCGCCATAGCTTTCTCCACACCCGGTAAACTGAGTCCAGAACTGCCCATGGGTCCGACCACACCCCCGTTGATTCCATCAGTCACGTTGCTGAGTTTGAACGAAGCTCTTGGATCCCTATTAGGATCTTTCGTTAAGATATCTAGTTGTTTATGAAGGAATGATTGTTCAGGTTCGACTTGGGTGGTAAGATTATTTGTTGGTATCTGAAGGTGTCAATCAGTCAGACAAACTAAATTGAATCGAGATAGAGGGTATAAATACCTTAGGAGCAACTTCCGTGTCAGGTATCATGACTACCCATAAATCCTCCATATCCTCCTCCTCACCACCCCGTAAACTAACTTCCAAAGCCCGTAAAACTCTAGCAGGATCGAACCCATCCCGAAGAACATTCAATTTACCCCATGAATCCCAACCAGCAGGAACCAACACTGCGTCTCGGTCAAGTACGTTCGCCCTATGAGGGAAGGGGAATCTACTCGTTGACAGCGTTTGATCTGTTTTCGAGTATAGACGATGGAGGATGTACTGACGTAGGAGGGTGTAGGTTGAGGGTTGGGGTAGTGAGGTGTAATGTAATGATGCTCCGTCTAAACGTTTTTTGAGGTGTTAGCTATGAATTCTGAAGGAGTGGGAATCAACGTACAAGCTAAACAAACGGTTCGTAGAACTTGTTGAACCCAATCAGTCCTTTCTTCCCATCCACCACCCTTCATTCCTAACTCATCACCAACGGAATCCATTAAATCAGCTTTGGTACAAACGATGAATATAGGTACACCGTAACTGGGTGAAGAGAGCGTCAGCAGTCCGTAATCCCAATGAAACGACCTACGGATTCAAAGTCAAACTACCTTGACCTAGAGGTAATAAAGGACCTAAAGCCAAAGTCGAAGATATCCCATTAACAGATTCGTTGATCACAGGTTCAGAATAATGTTGAAGATGAGAGATCACTATAGGTAATATATCAATATTGGTTGACGAAATGTGAAAAAAGATTATACATACGTTTATCCCTCATCTCATCATGTAACCCATCACCAGCTTCCAAAGCCCATCCATCAATCCATTTCAACCAGGTTAAAAGTTCACTTATCTGTCCAAATTATCAGAAGATAATTCCTCAAAAGTAAGATGAGACATACCATTGAAGAAGGTTTGGTCCAATCTAGAAGTATAACCACGGCGGTGTCCTATTTTTTTTTTTACAGTCAGCCCAAGATTTTCTAAAAAAAGGAGTGTTTGAAGACGTACAGAAAATGAAAAAGGTGGTAAAGCTTTAGGCAGGATCTTCAAAAAAGAAGGATTCGAATTTGGAGGATAAAAAATCGATAACGGTGGTATAGAATCTATAACCCCCAAGGTCAACACTTATCCAATGTCATAAGGAAGGAAAACACCCACCCTCATCGTTATCCTGAATCTCAATGATCTCATATCCCAAAATCAAAGCTTCCCTAGCTGAGCCAGCTGAAGCTGAAGCTGAAGCACCGGCAGATTTCCGTTTCTTCAGTTTAAGTTGATCGATCAAATTCTTTCTTCCATGATGTCTTTCAGCTACGTACATTTTCATCAGTAGAGACTTGATACGCCCACTTACAGAGTAACAATAGATTCTTTTTGGAAAGTTGATGCCCTCTATCAGTTGATTTAAGGATTTCGTTCCATAGATCTGTTTTTGATGCTGGGGCTGGGGTTGGGGGTATGGATGTTGAGGTCGATGTTGATGCTTCCATCTTGATGTTCTATGTGGGTTCAAACAGTAGATGAAGAGTTTAGTTGATGGTTTCAGAATATCAATTTTCTATTCGCAGTGTTGTTGTCAATGCGACGCGCTCAGTGGCAAATGGCACCCGGTACATGGTGATTCATTCCACATTGTCTTTTCATAAGAGTACTACTGTATACGATAATCAAGTACTTCCAGAACTAAACGTATATATCCGAAACCAAAAGTATAAAGAACCTATCTGTCATCAGACATAGTATCAAAAGAGAATGTGTTGTGGTTTATAGTATCCAAATGAAAGAGTATAATTATGTAAAAGGATGCAGATCCGAAATGTCCACTCAATGGAATCAAGAAAAGAGAACCAACAGTTCAATCCCCTATCTAGCTTCCACACCATCCATCCGTCTAACCCCACCAGCCGCCGTCGCCGACGCCGCTAACAAACTCAAACCACCCGACCCAACTCTCCCCCTCCCCCTCCCAATAGCTTTCTCTCTCATCAACCGAATCTCCTCCAACTGGGCAGGTGTATGAGCGAGCGAAGCGAACGTAGGTTCCATTTCAATTTTATCGTCTCCGTCCACGTCTGGTGAAGCTGAAGTTGATCGTCTCTCTTCGTCAGAAATCGATACGGAAGTTGAAGTTGATCTCGATCCTGAATTCGATGCTGATCCTGAACCAGAAGCTGACGCTGAACCTTTATCCCTCTCCCAATCTGTAGAATGGATGTACACGTTTCCACGTTCGGTGTCTTGTATACATCGAATCCCTTGGAGATGTTTACCAAGATTAGCGAGATCGTTCGAAGGTGGTGTTCGAGGTTGTTGGGTTTCCGTAATGGTATCATTAGAATCGTTGGCTGGTGGTATCCCCTCGGTCAAGAGTTCACCATGAACACTAACAGGTGACGAAGAGACTTTATCCAGGATAGCACCCATCCCCAATCCTTCCAACTCTTCAGTTTCAGTCACACCACTCAACATCTCACGTTCACTACCACCACTGTCTGATCCAGGCCCGTTCCCGACAACGTGTTCAAGAGGTTTAACCTTCTTCTTCAAAACCGAAGATTCAATACTCATCCTTCGTAACTCAGCAACCTTCTTCGAAGGACTGGGTGACTGATCAAACATTCCGTTCGGGTTACCATTGGAATTCTGATTATTAGGTAAAACCGAAGTTAACGGCATAACTCCACTACTAGGGATTTCAAGGTTATTGACCTGATTAGACAGATATCCAGGTGTCAACGGACCAGCTAAAGAGAATTCGGAATTCGAATTGGTCGAACCTCCATGTAAAGGATGTAATCCGATAGGTGGGGTACCGACACTCGAAGCCCTTCTGAAAGGTGAAGGCGAAAGCATCCCCCCACCATTCTGTAAAGCTAAATGTGGAGATGGATACATACCAGGACTAGGATAGGGTAGATACATCCCCCCACCTGGAGTTCCTGGATTCCCCGAATTGTTGAAGCCGAAATTGAACGGTGAAGGGGGTACGAGTGGTGATTGAGAAATGTACTGTGGTGGTAAAGGTGAAGCCAGTGGTGGAAGTGGATGACCCGAGTCACGTAACATCGTTTCCAACGATGCTAATCTATGTACGACAGTGGCATGGGCTTGACTTAAGTTGGTAAGACGTAATTGGAGCTATAACTCGATTAGCTACGCCAGCATACGCCATTAAAATAATGACCTACATCGCCCTCCCGTCTTTTACCCTCCATTTCAACCTTAGTCAAAGCCTTCTTCAACCAATCCACCTCACCCCGTAACCTCTCTTCAGAAACCTTGGATCGTTTAGCATCCTCTTTCGCCATAGCTTCTTCAGCCTTAGCCACTCCAATCTCAGCACGTAAAGAATCAATCATCCTCTCGTGACCCTCTATCAAAACCTGCAACTCCTGAGCCTGAAGTGGTGTGGGATTAGTGATCGAAGATTGTCTGCGATGGTGCGTTTTGATGGGTGTCGTTACTAGATTGATTTTGGAGGAATCGATGGAATTCTCGTCGATAGGGTTGAAAGGTTCGTTGGGGTTGGGGAATTCATCTTTCCCTTTGAGCTTTTTCTTTTTCTTCTTAGATGCCGATGGTGACGTTGAGGGATCATCACCGTTAGGTAAACTTTCCGTTCCAGGTTTGGGAGATGGGACGGGGATATCGTTTAGATCGGTTTCGTGTGTGAGATGGCCGTTCTCTATCGGTTCATCGAAATTCAACAGCGAGACATTTTTTGTTGAGGGAGTCGAAGGTTTAGAAGGAACAGCCGATGTCGAAGGTGTTTCTGAATGATTGACATCAGACGAAACAGATTCTACCGATACATCTCCAATCGATGGTGAAGGAGACGGCGACCCCGATCCAGATCCAGAAGCGGTGTTCCGTCTATTTTTAGTTTTCGGTGTTGGCACAGTCAAAAAAGGTTGTTTCGAGTTATTACCCAAATCCTTAGTTGGAGCTGGTGAAGATTCGATTGAACTAGCACCAACCCCCGATGAATCCGTCCCGTTAATTTTCAACATGCTCCCTTTCCTTTTCTTAACCTCTTTCCGTTTCTCCCTACCCCTCTCTCTAGCACTTTTAGCATTCTGTTCAAAAGAATTCGAAACACCTTCAACTTCATCAGAATCCTTTTCTTTATCTCGATCTTTGGATTTAGAAGGGAATTCCGTTTCCATCGATAACAACTCTTCACCCCTGACTCTACTTAGCGTCTCCCTACGACCTCTTCTCCATTTAGCCAACGGTTCTCTGATAACGAAATAAACCGCTCCTAAAGCTAGGACAACGGTACATATTAAAAGTTGACCACGCCACGAGGCTATGTAGGAGAACGTTGTGGCTGGGAGTAAACGGTTGGAATGGGAATGTGTTTGAAGAACGTAATGGTTACTTCCTGATGCAACTTTCGGTCGACGTTGTTGTGATTGTGATTGGGATGACATCGTGATCGGTGAATTCGATGGCTATATTTTGAAATTGGATTTAAGGTGATGGTTGACGGTCAAAACGGTTTTTTTTCGTACGATCTGATCCTTCAAACCCTCAAAGGATCCAAGGTATAGTTGAATGAAAGGTTGTATGTGAAATCGGTAACTTCAAAGAGAGATCGAGCGTATCAAAACACTATTCCCAACGAAACATCTGTAATGTGTATACTGAACCTGAAAAATAACGTCAACAAGGATTCTTTACACAGCATTCAACCAAGCCAAGGGAAAAACACATGACAACATATCGATCACTGTGGGACATCTAGAAATTAAAGTCTGAGAAACTTGACTATTTATCTGGTAGCATGGATGGAATATTTTCCACGACGGGTCACACGATATATCATGCAGACGAACGGGTGGTTTCGATGGAACGGAGAACAACAAAATATCCAGAACAATCGATTAAAATTCCAAAAATAGATGATTAAATTACTAACCTGTTATTTTATTTCTGAATTCCAGGTAGATACTTTTCCTTGTGATCAAAATATTCCAGAAACAAGTGATACTGGTGAATGCAATGGTATCACTTCGATTTGAGAAGAATGGTTATATTTGTACGTTTTGAATGATCGAGAACGAGGGATCAAAGCGTTCGATGTGGATATTTTGGGAGGTGTTGATTTGAGAATTGATATTATTTATCTTTTGTTTGGGTAGGATATGAGTAGATACTTGATGTTATTGTATGACTAACAGTGAAAGATGAAAGATGAATGATATATATGGGAACCAAGAGTGTGCGTTGAATGTAGTTCTTAGAGTATGCTTTGACACTTTACGGTTGTCAGGTAGTAAGGGGTAACACAAACCATGTGGCGATGTGGGGTGGAGTGTGGGGTAGAGCTCAAGGTCAGTGCAGTTGCCACGAGGGGGTGTACAGCCAGCTATACAGCTATCATTTGAATGCATATCAATACATGAGTGCAAGTATCTCTATCTGTAAATCGTGTTACAACACTATCCTAAATGGAATGCAGCTCGTATACTCCTATTGCCTTCACCAAAACAAGCTGCTTTCAAGTACAAGTACAGAAACCACTCTTCGGTAATCGGGATTACTAAAAAGTGGCACCTCCCCCCCTTTCTCCCTTTTACTGAATTGAATAGAGTAACGCACGTGTGTGATACCTTTGAGATGTACCATATATCTCCTATCAATTATCTATCCTATCAACTTTAATTTTCACCTTCCACTTTGAATCAACTTAATTAGATATAAATTATTTACCGTATCTATATCCACTATCCACCATCATCAGTTCAATCTAACCTCTCAACCCACCAATCAACTAAATAAACCCTATCCAAAATGTCAACTCAACCATTACTCCAAAGAACCGCTAAAAAGGCAAGCTTCTCCCTCCTAATCTCAATCCAAAACTAACAACTCAAACCAGAGAATCGCCCTCCCAATCAAAGTAGAACCAAAAGTCTACTTCGCCAATGAGTAAGTCGAGCCCCCCTTGCCTTCTCCTTCAACCCAATAACTAAAACCCGTTAAGACGTACTTTCCTATCCTGGCTTCATTTCTCCGTCGTCCTCGGAGGTTTGGCTGTAGGATTACTAAACTTTGGTGATAAAGTGAGTTGTCTCCTTTGTGCATTACACATAAACAGTTAATAACAACCTCGATAGCTTGGTAAAATCGCCGCTGCTCTGTGGACCGTTATCGGTAAGTCTTCATCTGTTCCACGGTTGAGTTGTTCTTTAAACTCACACGACTGCAGCCCTCGGAGTCTTGTTTTACGCTCTCAGAGTCTTCCTGAATCGTGGTAGAGCTATCAGAGATCGTACCGGTGAACAATACGATGATAGATTCGGACCTGTTAGTGTGATTAACTGTCAATGTAACGTGTTTTCTAACAAAGCCTTTTAGATCGGTTTGTCAATCGCCCTTGCTCGTGAGTCTTTAAATCAATTTGTGACATATCATTGAATTTACTGACACCCTCTAGTCGGTCTCGTTGGGTCCTTTGTTCTCAAACTCGCTAACCCATAGAGTTGTCTTGGTGACAGACATAAAGGATGTCTATAAAAATTACACTATTTTTAATTTCTCATTATCAATTCGGACGGTGGAGGTATGGGAATCTTGAAGCATTCAATTTCTGTAGGATTATGAATTCATTATCACTTTTGATGTTGTGCAATGGAGCAAATGGGGTCAACATCACTTAATCTAACCGTCATCAACGATAAGTAGAGATACGTCTCACGTTATTCAATCATTCTCAAGGATACATTAATACATCAATGTTTAACATAAGGGTATAAACCATCGTGTCTCAAACAAGGTATCTCCTCCACCAAAGCAAGTCTAATACCTAGTTTGAGTCATATTACCAACATAACCCGGTTCCCCATAAACCGCCGCATTCTGTCTTCTACCCCAACGTCTACCAAATCCACTATTAACGTTACCGCCACCACCTCTAGCCTGACGTCTAGCCCCCAAACAAGAGAAACAAACGATAAACTGTCCAAAGAACAAAACCACCACAGCCGCCAAAGTCAACCAGATAGCGGTAGAATAGTTGGCGGTGTTGTTGGTGTTATCGTTGATTTCGTGGCGGACTATACCGAACAAGACGAAATCAATGATCATGGCTGCTAGGGAGACTATGAAAGCTAGGAAAGCTAGGAAAGCGGCGAAGAGGAAACCGATGTGGTCTGAGAGAAGGGCTACTAGGAAGGCTAGGAAGGATAGACCTGGGTGTTTTTTGGTTAGTACGTGGCGTAGAGATGGTTAAGACTGCTTTTACTTACCCGTTGCGATTGGATGGAGGATAAGGGCTTTGGTTAAAGTGTCCAAATGGTTGTTGACGTATGTGAAGCCACCTGATGCACCTGCAACTTCGGTGATACTGTAACCAAGTGTTCTTGAGGTACATCCACCATTCCCAGTCTAATTTTCATCATAGTCAGTGGCTAAATACGATGGAAGTGGAGGGACATACATGGATATCAGTACAGTAACCTAATACACCGAAAGTCTCTGTCGTACCACCATTATCGATGTTAAGGAAAGAGATCTGTTTGAACACTGGTGCAGAGACTAAACGGGGGTTAGTTTTTCATGCGGTGAGGGTTAGCTTACTGGTTGAAACGAGAAGAAGAGCGAACGCCGCGAACAACAAGAAAGTACCACAATGGATTGGACCTAGAGCCATGATGATGATGATATAGATTTACTTAATTAATTAGAGATAGGAATAGAATAAGTTGAAACTGGGGTATAGAACCTAACCTCCCCCTTTATATATACTTGTACTTACCTTTTAGAATACAGTGACACAGCAATGAAGTCACTTGCCACCCTTGCACCAGCACTCTGCTCCGTTCCTGTACCACAAACTGCGTATCGCCACTCAAATGACGGCATTGATTGACGTCATTCACATGGTTACACTGCAACAAGTAACTTTTAGTTGGGTGCATGCTTAAGTTGAGTCTTGGGTGGTTAAGACAAGGTACGAATGAATGAATAGTCTATAGCTGCTGGTGCATCGCCGCTGTCTACGGCGTAGTAGAGTATACAGATACAGAGTTATCAGGCGATGACATATGTGGTAACTGAATTAATTCCATGTATTAATTGTTCTGTTGGAGTGTATGTAGATCTTTTCATATCGTGGACCTGTATGTTGCAAAAAGCTATTTTGAGATATACGATGTAAACGTATCATACCATCGATAAAAGATGAGTACTCCTTTCCAAAGGACAATCCAATGGAAATCAATACACGGAACGGCGGGAACGGACTGGACTAGACCGTTTACACAGCTTTCATCTGATTACCGACGAGTACTTTCTTTACTCTGTACGTTTTGGCTGACGTTCGATTTATGTCTCTACCTTGTTGATTGGGAGGAGACAGGGGATGGAGAATGATCATGGACAGTATTTGGTATTCGGAGAACGGGGACGATTTGTATAATCACCCACTGGAGATTTGATGCCAGTCCGTACAGTGCTTATAAAGTGAGTACTGTAAGAGTACTGTAAAGAGCTTTGAAGAGTAGTGTAAGAGTGCTCTATAACGAAGAAGTCTCCGCTTGTCAATCATGGATACCACATGCATAGATCCCTACTCGGCCATGCATGTGAAGATTAGAAGACTGATATTGATAGCTTACTAAGCCATGGTTGGCGCTGAATCATGGAATGTGGAGTTAACCTGGGGATATTGATAAGCGGTTAGTCACCTGGTTGTTTTTCTCACCACATCTTTCACTCATGATGAGTTATCTTGGTGAATCGTATTATAAATCTATTGATACGATTGGTATGCGTGTAGAGTAGTTTAGAAAGGTATATAAGCCATGCAAAAGGTGTGACATTTGGTCTTCTTCAATTCATCCACGAATAACTTTACAACAACACCTGATATCTATACTTCAAACACACAACATCTCATAACTCACAATGTCACCTTCCCACGTTCTAATCACCGGTGCAACAGGCTACCTAGCTACCACCATCATCGACCAACTAATCCAAGTAAGTCCTCCAACCCACCGCACCAAAAACCCCACCTAACCCCAACACAGACAGGAAACATAAAAATAACAGCTACCACCCGAGACGCCCAAAAATCACAACAATCCCGCTACGACCTCTTCCCAAAGTACAAGAACGTCGTTGAATTCGTTTCAGTACCCGATTTCACCGTTGACGGGGCTTTCGATCACGTTTTCAAAAACGCTAGTTCACCTTTTGATTATGTTTTACATACGGCTTCACCGCTTCCTGGGGCTGGACCTGATTTGTTGAAGGAGGTTATCGAACCTGGACCTAAGGGGGTTGTTAATTTGTTTAAAGCTGCGAAGGAATTCGGGGGTGAGGGGTTGAAGAGAATCGTTTTGACTAGGTGGGTGATTTTACTTTTCTTTTTTTGGTTGAGACTAGGTAACAGGTTTTTTTTTTTAGTTCCGGTGTAACAGTTTATGACGGTTCCAAAACCACCCCCCAAATCTTCACCGAGGAAAGTTGGAATCCCGTCACATCAGACCAAGCAGTCCAACTCAATCACCCCGGTCTAGCCTATTTCGCAACCAAAAAACTAGCCGAACAAGCCGCCTGGGAATTCCAATCAACCGAAAAACCCCAATTCGACTTGGTAACCCTACTCCCAGTTATCATTCTCGGTAAAAATCTCAACCCAATCAAAAAATCCACTGATATCGAACAAGGAGCTGCGAAAAACGTTTACCCGTTGTTCAACGGTTCTTTGAACGATATTGCGGGGTTCACGTTGAATTTCTATGATGGAGTTGATGTTGATGATGTCGCCCGGGCGCATGTTGATTCGTTGACTAGTCTCACTGCTGCTAATCAACGAATTCTGTTGAGAGCTGAGGAACCTTTGACCCCTCAGTTCGTTGTTGATACTATCAACAAGAGATTCCCTGAGTTGAAGGACAGGGTTGTTGGGCGTGGTGAATATCAGTTCCCTGGGGGTGTGGTTCCACATTTGGTGGATGGTAGTAAGGCTACTAGAATTTTTGGTTGGAAATATAAGAGTTTGGAGGAAACTGTTGTTACTACTGTTCAACAGTTGATTGATACTGAGAAGGCTTTGGGTTTGAATTGAGAATTGAACGTCAGGTTTCGAGAAAGTGATCGTAGATTCGTAGTGTAAATGACATGTATGAAGTGGTTCCATAACAGATGGTATATCAATGCAATGCAATCGTATATCTACAAACGTTAACGTGTATCAACAAGAGAAACCCAAACCCAAACCCAAACCCAAACCCAAATCTAACTTCCATCCTCATTTGGCTCCCTCCAAAGAGCTTCATAAAGTTGAATCCCACTTCCAATCAAGAACGCGGGACTACCCCAAAAAGTCGAACATCCAGATTGATAAACCATCCCCAGAGCTGGACTATAACCAAAAGCACCGCATAACATGAACCCTACTGCTCCGATTAGATTCCATACCGCGACTATAGAAGTGGTTCAGTGACTTATACCATGATTTGTACTTACTGTGCCAACCGATATCTTTTAATGCTGGGAGGTACCATCTCTTTTGGACTTCTAGCATGAGTAAGAGACTTGAGATGATGAATCCAGTTCCTCCGATCACTTTGGAGTTATTAGTATTGGACAAAGAGATCTGCTTACCCTGCGGTGTCCAGAAGAATATATCAACAATAGCTATAGATCCTTCACCATCACTGAAACCGGGTATCACACCTGGTAAACCAGTTCTACATCGTATCAGCACATGCGATAGATTAAACTTACAAAGTACTAATCCAAAAGATCGTTGCTGCGAAGAGTTGAACCAAAGCCTAAAAGGTGTTAGTTAGCTCACTCCAAACCAACCCTCGAACGTACAGCTAAATAACCTAAATCATGCCATAGAGGTTTACCCCACCAAACAAACGCTTTCTTATCGACCTCAACACGAGTAGAAGATGAATGAACGGATTCTCTCGTTGGACTGTGGTCCTGCCTTCCCTCGCCTGATTGATCATCTGAATCCACCAGTAATCGACGTCGATGAAGGATATTCCCTAACGCCGTCCCGAAATCAATTTCTTTACCTCTATCAAGAGCTTCTACTACCATCAAATAGGAACCTAGGAGGAAGACTGTACCACCGATAAACGCTGTTGAAGATGCGGTCAGACTTATTGGGTCGGTATCGAGGGATGGAACTAATATCGGTAGGAAGACTAGGAAACCTGTTCATAGACTTAACATAGAGTTATGTCAGAGTGGTGATTTGACCCACCGTTAACCACCCAAACAGCACTCCCAAAAACAAACGTGACAGCGATCCAAAAAGAAATATCAGCGTTCAGATTAGGTTTAAATTCGTTTTCCAGTGTTTGAACACGTAGATAAACCCCATGTCCATGTGTCCCAACGTTACTCTCCAAACCAGACACCCCTGAATCATCGATATGATGGTGTTTAGGTTGATACCGTCCCTTTCTGGCTTTTCTGGATTGCCATTCTAGATCTGGGGCTTGAGCTTGGGTTGATGGGGAGAGGGAGAGGTGGGTTGGTGTGAGCCATTTGTTTGGGGTTCTGTGGGATTTTATTTGGAGGGTGGGGAGTTGTTTTGGGGGGGTGGTCATTATGGGTGGGTTTATCTTTATTGGTATCGTTATGGTCGTTGGTTTTTGTGGATTATTTTGCTGTAGTTGAAACTCGAAAAAAAACATGATTCATGACGTCATTCATGGCTATGTGCTATTCTTAACTTGGATTTGTGTTCTTGGTTATACAACTACAAGGATGGCGACAAATGGCTCTGATATAAGTTGATATCTGTGGTCTATCATATACGATCTATTATCCACGATCTCTTGTCTAACGTCTACCAGTATCCCCTGCAACCAACCCATGGCAACGAGCAATAAGCCTGACCTAGTCCACATCTCTTCGTGCACCCCTCCCAAACCCACTCCTACACCTACCTCCAATTCTCCCGTTCCAAACCACTCCTCTCCAGAATCCTCATAAGTATCCCATCCTTAGCCGACCCATAATGACCTATCCCCTCAAACTCCCGTCGACTCAACTCCAACTTAACCCTCCCATATTCCTCCCTCAACCCCTGATCTTCAAGTAAAACCTTCTTCACAGCCAGATGATTAAGTAAAGCCGGCTCATCAGGTAGATTCACATAAACCGCTCGTCTGATTTCACCGTCTTCTGTTGGTCTGGTAGCTCCCGGATCATGCGTGTGGGCATCGTATCGCATGGATTTTCTTTTGGTCCATGTTTCTGGGTTGTAGGTGTATCCATTTTCTCCTAGGGTTTTTATCACTTGATCTAGGTGTTTTGGGGGGACGACGATATCGATATCGATTATTGGTTTCGAGGGGAGGTTGGGGATTGAGGT
This sequence comes from Phaeotremella fagi, assembly GCA_001599715.1. Lineage (NCBI taxonomy): Eukaryota > Fungi > Basidiomycota > Tremellomycetes > Tremellales > Phaeotremellaceae > Phaeotremella > Phaeotremella fagi. Next base: position 857,586 of record BCHU01000011.1, read on the forward strand.
GCTGCCTACGTGGATTATCTTTGCTGGGAGGTGGTTGAGGATCTGTTCGAGTTCGTGTTTGATCTTTTGGAATTCTGAGGGCCATTTGGGGTTGTACGGTTGGATGTTTATTTTCAGTGTCATCTCTTTTTGTTAGACGTATCTTCCATTGCTTCTATGAGTCTATCTGTCTATCTGTCTATCTATCTGTTGATCTGTGACCTGTGGATTGTGTATTTTGTTACACATTTTCATTATGTCGATATGGCTTCCAAATACGATACCCTTCACAATCTCTTACGTAACCTAACAGTCTTCTCCAAAGCTTACCCCACAACTCTGACGTCATAGTTACCATTCTCTTGGTTCTAACCATTTTCGACGTCACTAGGAGGTCGTAGGTTGACTTTAATTTGAGTCAGTGACAAGGACAAGTGAGAAAAGGTAATATATAAGAAATACCATACAACACCAATACAACAACAACAACTACACCACCATGTCATCCCCAACTGGTGATCATCCCAATGGAGATCAATCAATAGAACTCCCTCCCTTACCCGACGCACCACCTTCAAGAGTCGTAGGTCAAGGGTACAGTATCAATCATCCCATCCCTACCATCTCCGGCTATCAAGAAGAGAAAAAAAGACATGAAGCTGAAGCAGAAGAATACGCTGCTCTCATGGAAAGACGTGAGAAATCTTTACAATCCAAACAATCTCAACAAGATATCGAGGACGATATCAAAAAACAAGAGGATCAAACTATCGATTCTGGGGTTAAAGATTCTCATCAGGTTAAACAGGTTGCTGATGATCCTGGAATCGAAACTAGTGGAGCTAAGAATCAGAAGGATAAAGATGGGAAACCGAGTGCTGGGAAGGGCGCTAATGAGAAAGCTGAACTCATGGAGAGAATGAACGCTAATCAATGTAAGTCAACAGATAGTCCAATGACTGATCAATAGTATCCCCAACTGAACGAAATAACCGTCGTGAAAAGGGTGTCAGACGGGTTAGAGATCCCACCACCGGTGGTGAAATTATTGTTAAAGATGCCGATCCCAAGGGTAGGTTCACAAAATCCACCGCAGAACTAACATCAGATTTCGACATTTCATCAATCGCCTCTAAAGGTTCAAACATCCTCTATCATTCCTTCCCACCACCAGTTCCAGCATCAGCCACAGCCATCCTCTCAAAACTAGCTTTATACCAATACCTAGCAATGGGAGGGTTGGGTTTCGTCTGGCTCAACGTTGCGTTTGGTTCTGGAATTTGGAAATTCATTTGGAGAAGTTTGGTCTGTGGGGGTGTCGGTGCTTGTTTGACTGTTGCTGCTAGTATCGCTTCTAGATCTATTGAGAAGGAACTTGAAGCTGTTCGACAAGATATGCATCGTCAGCGGGGTGAAGCTTTTTCACCTCCTACACCTGAATCCGTTGAATGGCTTAATGGTTTGATCAAGTTGATTTGGGGTTTGATCGATCCGTAAGTGATAAACCGAGGTTTAGCTGACGTTTCCAGATCATTGTTCATCTCCGTCGCCGATATGGTCGAAGATATCTTACAACAATCTTTACCAAGTTTCGTTGACGCCGTTAGAATCACTGATCTCGGTCAAGGAAGTAATCCATTACGCATCACTTCCATCCGTGCTCTTCCCGATCAACCTGGTGATCCCGGATATCCAAAAACAGGATGGATCAACGAAGGTGACGACACTATCACCACCAAAGACACTGCAGGGAAAGATATCTCGGAAGATCAAGCTGGATCTTATTACAATTTCGAAGCTGCTTTCAGTTACGCCGCGTTACCTGGTTCCAACAATCGCGACCGATCGAAAAACATTCATCTCCTCATTCAATTCTTTTTAGGTCTTTATGATTGGTTCCACATCCCTATCCCCATTTGGATCCAAGTCGAACAGATATTCGGTGTCGTCAGACTCAGAGTTCAGTTCATACCTGAACCACCTTTTGTTAGGAATTTGACATTCGCACTTTGTGGTGTACCAGCTGTTGAAGTTTCTGCTATCCCCATGTCGAAACATTTACCCAACGTACTGGATCTACCTTTCATTTCGTCATTCGTGAAAATGGGTATTGCAGCTGGAACAGCTGAACTATCTGTACCCAAATCAATGACTTTGAATATTCAAGAATTACTAGGTGGCGCGGCGTTGGGTGATACAAGAGCAGTTGGAGTTTTCTTGATCACCGTTCATTATTGTGAAGGTCTTTCTGCACAGGATAACAACGGTTTATCAGATCCTTACGTCGTTCTGGCTTACGCTAAATTCGGTAAACCGTTGTTCTCAACTCGAATCATTCTTGGTGATTTGAATCCAGTTTTCGAAGAGACTTGTGTTATCCTTGTTACTTTGGACGAGATCAAGGCTAAAGAGGATTTGGCGGCTATGTTATGGGATAGTGATAAAATGTCGGCAGAGTGAGTGGGAAATTAAGTTGTAGACTTTTCAGTGCTAATACTTCTTAGTGATCTCGTTGGTCGAGTTCAGATTCCAGTTGAGGAACTTATGAAAGAGCCCAACAAGATGATCAGAAGGGAGGATTCGTTGATGGGTTTCGAAGACGCTAACGACATGCCTGGTAAGTCTTAATACCAAGATCCCCCTGACATCAAGGTAAACTCCATTGGTCAATTGGATACTTTGAAAAGGCACCTTTAATCAAAGAGCTCGAACGAAGTCCAACGGCAGATGAGGCCAAGGCTGAACCCGCACCTACCAAGACACCAACTGAGATGGAAATGCTACCAGCCGATAAAGCTCCTCATCCAGCTAAATCTGATTTACCCCCACCTCCACCGGATGTTCAAAAGACTAAACCTGATCCTAAATGGCCCTCTGGTGTTTTATCTATCATCCTTCATCAAGTAGGTAGAAGTTTTTTCTATTTAGACATGCACTAACGACACTAGGTGAATAACCTCGAACGACAAGATTTGGAAGGTAAATCAGGTGGTGATAGAGAAGGTGAAGCTGGTCAAGATACCGATGAACCCTCTGAACAATCCGATAATCTACCTTGCGGATATGGAGAATTCTTGGTCAACGATGATATGGTTTATAAAACTCGTGTTAAACAGTACACCACTAATCCTTATTACGAAGCTGGAACTGAAGTTTTCGTTCGTGATTTCACCAACACCGTTGTTAGAGTTGTGATCAGGGATAGTAGATTACGTGAGAACGATCCTATACTTGGTATTGTCAGTGTTAGGTTGTCAGAGGTTTTCAAAGATGCTTCGAGTGTTACTCAGGTTTATGCTATCACTGAGGGTGTCGGATTTGGAAAGTAGGTTCAAGTCTTTCAAGTATGATCATTTGACTGACATCAAACTCCAGAGCTAACATTTCTTTCGCTTTCCGCGGAATGCAGACCACTTTACCACCCAACATGAGAGGATGGGAAACTGGTACCCTAGAAGTCGAAGATGTTAAACTTGAAGTTGATAAACAAAATCAAGCTGGATACGACACCAAAGCCACTCGACTCCGGGTGATCACCTCTGAAAAAATGGAAATCCTACCCAAGAAAGAAGCGGAAGTCAACGGAGATCAAGTAACCTGGTCATTCGATAAACTACGTTTACCAGTTTACAACCGATACTCCTCATCAGTCGTTTTCGAACTTGGGAAAGCTGCACTACCGTTATCAGTGGTAGGTAAAGGTGAACCTGACGCTATCGCCGTTCTTTGGATGCAAGATTTGACCGATGACGTCGAACAATCCGTTAAACTGCCTGTTTTGGTTGGTAAGAATTTGACGAATCTACGACAAAACGTTATCAACGATCAAACGGCTAAATTCCATGAGTTTGGGATTATTGGGTATTTGACGGCAAAGTTGAAATTGGATAGTGGGTTGGATGAGGATCACGAGGTGGGTTATGGTGCTCAAGGAAAGGAAAATGTTGAACTGATGCAAATACAGAAATTGACTCTAAGTCAATCACGTCGACACGCACTTGAGGCTTAGTAAGTGTGAATCTTGAATTGTAGTCTAACGTCCATAGCGACCATATCGAAGGAGAGGCAAATATCGCCCAAGCCCAAACCCATTTCGCTGATGATGGGGTCATCGATAAACACGAGAAGAAGGAGATTGATAAAGCCCATAAGAGACAGTTGGAATCGAGAGGTCGGGGACCGGCACAGATTAAAGCTTATCGACAAGCTAAATGGATGGCTAGAGTGGGTTTTGGTGTACTAGCTATTGATTGATGAGGCTGATATTTTGATTTCTTTTAGGGGGTCAAAGATCGTTTACCTGGGACTAAGAAGACTAGGGAGCGTGAGTGTTTTTGACTTTTTTTTGGGTTGTTTGGGTTGGAACTGATGAGTTTGGGATAGCTACCGTTCAAACTGAGGCTTAGATGAGGCGTTGATGGTATTGATCGATGATTGATAAAGACGATGAAATTTCTGATTGATCCTTCGATCTTGTACTTTATAACATACACATGATATTATACACTTGAAATTCTAATACAGAAATATCCTTACACTCAGCTACTATGATTGAATCAGTACTAGTACATCGCAGAATCTTACTCTACTCCTAATAATCATCAACGACCATCTCCTCGTCATCATCAATAACTATAACCTCCTTCCGTGAATTCTGAGACCCATTCGAAGGTTGAACAGATTTCACAGGTGAGATCTGGTTCTCCCTTGATGAAGTTCTTTTAGTACATGATCGAAAAGGTATATTGGTTTACTCACTGTCGTTCTCGTTCTCTCTCACGTTCACGTTCGAGTTCACGTTCTCTCTGTTCTAACGATCTAGCTTCGGCTTTACGTTTCAGTTTAACTGATTTATATGCTAGTAGATTGTTTTCCTAATCATCTTAATATCAGTATTTGAATGCCAGATGAAAGAAAGATCTATAACGTACATCTTCTAATTCATGAACCATTTTTTTTAACGCTAGATATCGACCTTTATACCCAAGTTTTGTCTTCAGCTTGATGGTCGATTGGGGTAGGAGGGACTTACGTTTATACATCTCATCATCCTCTGGTGTTATTTCTACTACCTTCAATGGTTTCTTGGTTGGACTTGACATTGTTTCGATTATTTGGATGGATGTTGAATGAAATGAATTACTTAAGATCCCGAAATCGTTAAGCGGATGACACCGTAGCGATGACCTGAGATAAGTAAGCTATCATTACCACCTTGCATCGTCTACATCCAAAATGTCAGATCAAGATCATCTATCAACCTCAACAGTCCGATATGACCATGAACGATCCCCCTCCTCACCCGCAGAACTAGATCCACCAGATCTCCAATCCCTGTTAAAACGAAAACATCGTCTCAACTCCTCGTCTTTCGCTTCACTACTGGATTTCAGTCGAGGTGTTCAATTGCCCATCACTTGTTTCGCTATTTCGTTGAGCGCTTTGCAGGCTAATGGGGTTTATTGCTGGCCTACTTAGTATGTCCTTTTCTTGGTGGGGATGGATTGGGATTTGGATTGACGCTTGACTTGCTTTTAGTGGACCGGTCGTTGGAAAGATTTTAGATTTGGATACGGCTGAGACTCAGACGATCGTCGTTGGGTAAGTGTGATTCACCTTTTTTGCAGGACCAACACTGAATAAAGACATAGTGGTATTTTAGGTGTCTACTTGATGGCCGCTCCTTTAGGTGCACTTACTGACCGTTGGGGACCAAGAGCGTAAGTTCTATACGAAGATCTAACTGATTATCCAGGGGATCATTCTTATCTGCAATACTCTCCGCTATTGGATACCTATCTTTCGCATTGATTTTACATTCTGTACCACCTGGTACACCCCATGTTCATATTTATCTGACGATGGCTTTCGCTTTTGTTGGTGCTGCAACGGTGGGATCTTATTTCGCTTGTTTGACTACGGGTATGTTTACGAATAAAATAACGATGGTATTGACGAGATCTAGCTTCGTTATCTTTCCCCTCTCATCCGACTTTATCACTCTCACTCCCACTCTCCCTTATTGGTCTATCAGCTTTGATCCTGGCTTCTTTCACCACATTACCGTATTTCACCATCCCAGCCACACCAACTGAACCCTCCGAACTCGACGCTCTAAAATTCATCTTATTCCTAGGAATACTCTCACCATCAGTCAACATCTTCTCTTCAATCTTCATGAAAGTCCTCCCTCCAAACCATGAAATCAAATTGAACGGTGACGAAGATGAAGATGTGATAGAAGGTATTCAAACTGATGACGGTGAAATCGTCCCCGGAAGTCCGATTGGTCAATTACTACATTTAGACGAACATACACCTTTGTTGATTGGTGGTCCAGAAGCTGCTAGGGAAGATGCTGAAAATTTGATGAGTGGGAAAGATGAGCCTTGGAGTGTTAGACGGTTAGTCAAGGATTATGGATTTTGGAGTTTTGGAATTTTGTTGGCGTTGTGTATTGGACCTGTAGGTTAATTGATTTGAGTTGAACTAATGGTTCCAGGCTGAGGTCGTTATTTCTTCAATTGGATCAATCTTGACCTTCCTGCTACCACCTTCGAAATCTTCAACATATCTGACAACTTTAACAACATTCCTCCTCCCCATTCGTTCGAATCTAGAAGACACCCCAAACCCATTAACCCTCCGTAACAAACACGTCTTCATTCTATCCCTCTCGTCAACTGTAGCACGTCTCCTCACAGGTGTATTAGCAGATTACCTAGCGCCTTCACCTGTAACGGTCAAAGTCGATACCTCAGATGAAGAATCGCCTAATCACATATTCATCAGGAAAAGAAAAGTTATCCTAGCTAGATCGAGTTTCGCCGCTATCTGCTCTGCGATCTTGGCGGGTGTGTTCGCTTATTCGGCTGGAGTCTTGGAGAGTGAAAAGGGACTTTGGGTTCTGAGCGGTGGAGTCGGTTTGATGTATGGCGCTTTGTTCACTTTGACCGTGGGTTTTGGCCTTACTTCGCGTTGAATCTTTCTAATCTGTTGATTTCTTTAGCCCGCTATCATTTCTTCACATTTCGGACCGACGAATTTCGGTTTGGCTTGGGGGATGATCTCCTACTTCCCAGCTTTAGGTTCGGTGTGTTATTCTGTAAGTCGAACTCTGCTATTCAATTACGAAAATTCAATTGAACCATTGCGGAAAATAGTATCTATACGCATATCTTTCTTTGGCAGTTACGACAGAATCATCTGACCCTTTTACGAATCGCGATGATAGTAGAGTTCAGTGTTATGGAGCTAAATGCTTTCAATGGAGTTTTTGGATCGCTGCTGGATGTTGTTTGATCTCAGCGGTTGGGTTGGGTTTGGTAGGGAAACGATGGAGAGTGTGAGCAGGGTTTTCTTGATGTTCTCGTTATAGATGGGATACACACGTTACGTTACTTGAGTTGTGATAATGCATACAGTAATAATGACATCCACATTCGTAGATGTCTCAGTCGAATGTGGCGATTACAGATCATCTGTCTCTGTGGCCTTCGATAAATGAGACGGAGAAAAAAGCGACTCATCGTAAAATACATTTTATTAAATATTGTGATATCACCCCTTAGGACATCCAAAGAGGACTGTTCGTCTCCTCTTGATACGTCAGTCTCATCAGTCCTGTTCAATTGCCTTTTAAAGGTTTGGACGATCTTGTCATTGATTGTTATTCATTTTCATTGAGTTTTGGGGGCTTCCTACAATAGTCGTTTCCAGATGAAAGGATTTACTGCATCACACTGTCTGAGTTTCTCTATGGAGTTGGATACAAGGGAGGGGCAGAGATCTGTGGAATGATTCACACTGGAGCTATTTAGTCTTCTCACTAGTTTCTTTTGCCTCTTCTACAATCACTATTTTCAAGTCAGCAAGATGTCTTCAGCTGATAACCAGTCTTCCGAATTGCCATCTGGTACAACCACTGATTCACAAATCATTATGTATTGCCTGCCCTGGGTGGTAACTTTCACAAACAACGAGGTCACGTATGTAAAAACAGGGTCAATTGGCATGATCAGGTCTACAGTCGAAACAGTTGGTTCAGAGATATTACAAGACGCCAAACATGTCATTCAACAATTGTTTGATTCTTGTCAACCCCAGACTCCAAACCGCTCAGTAGCAGATATCCTTTCAGAATTAGTGATTCTCTGTGACGACATTACTATCAACAACTTGAAATCAGATTATCCCAGCCTTGATAATGTCATTTTTTGTGCTCCACCAGAACACAGGTTGCACCATGCAGCTTCCTTTCTTGGAGCACACACATACATGTCTTGGGAAAGAGGGGAGTCAATCATCAGCTTCAATTCCAATCTTGATTTCAATCTCACTTATTATTCCAACGGCTTTTTCAACACCTATAGATGCAAGCCCTCAGACAGAAGATTCGTCCTGTACAAGAGATGGGAGCTTGGTAGTGCTGAAGGGTTTTGAATTGTTTCTTATATCCTTGTTCTTTATGCAACTTTTAGAGGAGCTTGAATTTGGCATATTTTGGATACTGTGGGTATTCCACTTCAGTTGTGTTAATGCAAATAGTATCAATGAGCTTGAAATCATCCCATATTCGTAGAAGTTTCTCAGTCTAATGTGGCGATTACAGAAACAATTGTGGCCTTCCATAGATAAGACGGAGAACAGAATGACTTATCGTAAAACACATTAACAAGCAATTTGATAATACCCCCTAACAGGTTTAAACTACTGCACGTCTCATCCCTTGCTGCTTCGTATCCGTGTCATCGATGCCCTTCCCTTGAAACTTAAAGGCTTGAACAATCTTGCCATTGATCGTTACTCTCTTTCATCAAATTTTTAGGCCTTCCTTTACTACCATTTCTACCTGAAAGGATTTATCATTCTACTAGTCTGAGTGTTTCTAAAAGAAATGATACAAGGGAAGGTCTGAGACTGTTGAAATGATTTATACTAAACCACTTGAGTCTTCTAACTATTTTCTTTTCTCTCTTTTACATCCACTTTCAACTCCTCTTTCAACAAATCAAATCGTGTTCGATTTCTTAAATCTATACAGCAAGATGTCTTTGACCGATAACAATCCTTCCGAAACAACTTCTGGTTCAACCGCTGGTTCACAAATCATCATCGATTTCCTTCCTACGTAAAGACCTTCACCGACAGCCAGAAACGCATCGCAGCCGAAGTGTCGGTTTTCTCGTACATTAGACCTTCTACACGTGAAACAACTAGTGAAGAAATGGAGGGCTTGCAATCAGGATGGGCAAAAGTTTATGAACGACTCACGCCTAACGTCGCTAATAATTCCGAATTTCAAAACCGCTCAGCCGAGGACATCCTTACAAATTATCTGAAATGTTATAACGAAGATACTCTCAACGAGGTCAAATCAGAGTATTCCAGTCTCAAAGATGTTACTTTTTGTACTGTACCGGAAGACAAGCTGTCTCAATTATCCTTGGAAGTTGCAAAAATGGCATATACAACATGGGAAAGTGGACAATCAAACATCAGCTTCGATTCCGATCTCAATTTCAATTTCATTTATGTTTCCGACAACATTTTCACCGCCTATAGACGCAAGAGCTCAGAGAAAGGTCTCTCGCTTTTCAAAAGATGGCACGCTGGTAGTATTGGAGGCTTGTGAAGTGTTTGTGGTAATGTGGAAGGTCTTCTAATTGTTCATACAGTAGTTGTGTTTTCGTCCTGTTCCTTCAACTGAGAGTTGTCAGACGGCTATCTTGATCAACAAGAGTTGCCCAAGTCCGACTGCGAGGTTGACGTTCGAGGTTGTTTATTCGAGGTTGATGTCGAGGTTGATGTCGAGGTTGATGTCGAGGTTGAATTCGAGGATTGAGTTCGAGGTTGAATACTAGGTTGACGTCGAGGTTGAATCTCTTAAGGGTGATTGACATCACAGTTAAGAGAAGGTTGATCAAGATCGCTCGATGTAAGGTGATAACGATGCAGAGTACTATAAACTAAGAATTATCTAAGAGAAGACAAAAGTACGAGATCGATGCAGTTCAAGCACCAATCCCTCGAGATATATATATGTCAGAAATAAACAAAAGGAAATAGGAAACAATAAAGAATAAAACAATAACTACGTATAAACAATAAGTCACCAGGACAATAGTGTTTAAGAAACAAAAGGATTAAGATCAAAGACGTTTAGCAAACAAAAGAAGCAGGAACAAGGTACAATAGCACAAAAAGACTAACCAATACTTCTGAAACGGTATTGTTAGTTGAGTTCTAAAATTAAGTTAACCAAGTTAACTTCGAGGTAACGATGGATTCGAGGTTCGAGGTAAATTCGAGGTTCAAGATAAATTCGAGGTTCGAGGTAACGATGAATTCGAGGTTGAGGTTCGAGGTAACGATGAATTCGAGGTTGAGGTTTGAGCTCGAGGTTGAGGTTTGAGCTCGAGGTTGAGGTTTGAGCTCAAGGTTGAGCATAGCGTCATGACACATACAAAAATAGAAAAAGAAATATGAAGAAACAATGGAATGCATTTCGAAGCAACTAAGAGAACAATCATTACAAATCACCATATTCAACAATTGCATTACGAGAAGCAACAAAACCTTTCATCACACACCACTTACTCCTCACTAACAACGACTCCTGGCCCACCAGTTTCTACTGGGATGATACTGAAATGATATGCCGCAGAACCAGCTACATAATAGTTCTCTTGAGTTTCATCTTTTACAACATCTGAGAAAACAACACTCTTAAATTGATCCCAGTTACGACCTAAAAGAGCAGAGAACTGTTTCTTCTCTTTTTCCTGGAGAGTGAAGTGTATGTAACCCCAGGAGTACTCCTCATCGTCTATGCGGTATAGAGCATAGCGTTCGGAGACTTTCGATGTACCTTGATCTTCTGTGGGGATTGGAAGTGGATCGAGCTTGAATAGCTTATCTTCCTTCCATTGCTGACCGTAATCGAAAAATCTCGTACGAACAAGCCAGCTGTAGGAGGGAGTTGGTCGAAGAATTGGAATTCTTCCAGTCTCCGTGAGGATGATGGATTTCCCATCGGCTGAGAGGGTGATCGTGGATTTAGTTGCACTTGTCATCGTTCTGTGTGTTGATTAACCTTGGTTGTTATGAATCGTACGAACTGGATGGTTGTTTGGGGAATGAAAAAGATCATCAGTGGGATTTTATGTGAGGTAGCTGTTAGCCTTCTCCCAAAAAATGAAATCGACTCGATCGACTCGATAATGAATGGAAAGGATTGCAGAAATGTTTGGTCTCCTTTGAGTGACATGAAGACATACACACTTTTGAGAGACAGTCGTTGCAGAAGAGGAAGAGATTGATGACGTGAAGTCTGGGGATACTTGAACAACATGATTGGGGAAATACAGTATCATTAATCTCAGTAGTTGAGATGAAATGATGATATTCAAATGCGGCCGATGCACAGTATCTTTATGACATGTGGTTACAGAACACAGTTCGATCAACTTAACCAGGAGATTCATATGTACAGATACAGACTGAAATATTTCGACAGAGAAATCAATTCATACAGCGATAGCAATCTATCGGAGCCCGCCCCCGAATTGATCACGGAAATTACTACGAACGTCCATGAACCTCATATACTCCAGGGCCCCTTTTTTGACTTTATCATCAGCAGACTGTTTCGAGAGCTTAGCAGATTTCTCAGTCGGGAGCGAAGTGTTTGTTTTGGTGGTTGTTTTCTCGGTCCGGGTCTGAGATGTTTTGGTGGACTGCGATTTTTCGTTTGATTCAGAATCATGGATTTGTCGCTTGGAAGGAAGTACTTACTTTGGTTTGGGTTTGTTCTTCATCTCTTTGGGTGAAATGACTTGGAACCAATTCATCAGTTTGTTTGGATAAAGTTCTTGATGAGATTACTGTGACTTTCATCAACCTCCAATCGAAACAAAAACCGTGTGTCAGAAAATAAGAAATGAACTTACCACTTGATGTTGACATTGTGGATTGTATTTGAATACAGTACAACTCTTACAATTTAATGGGGTGTTGTGAAGAGCCACAAGGTGATAACTATCGTCCGTGAAATATCATTGTAACACTCGATTCGACCTCTATCTGCTATCGAGTCGTTTCTACGTGCGATTCGATTCGATTTAATTCCAAAGTATTTCTTCCCATCTTTGTAGCAAAGGATTACATGAAATTTGATTTTGCCACTTACAGTATTATCTTGATTGGTAAAAAGTATCACTCTTACGCAATAATCCAAGACTGGAATAATTTGTAGATATCTCTATGTATGATGAATAATGACAACTTGGTGTGGTGAGCACTGACGATGCATCGTTTTCTAATTACTTATACTTGCAGATTGAACGATTGAAATCTGCTTTTGCCACACACACTTGAGAGGCCGCCACTACTGTTGTGGGTTGATCGACAGTTGCTCATGCTGTGGAAAAGAGCAATCCATTCAAATCAATTCACCGAAAACTTTTCCTTCCAAGCTTCCATCGAAGCCCAGTGGAGCTCATCGAAGCCTAGAAGGTGAAGCCTTCGGCGTTTTCATCTATCTTTTTCGTACTTTTTTGTCGTATTTTTTTATTCAAAATTGCAAATTTGAATTACACTTCCACAAAGGAGGTATCGAAGAAATGAATCTCAGCATAATGCTATAGACCAGAAACTTTTCGCTCGAGTTTGTTCTCTTCCCCAATCCCAATTCTACAATGAAACCTGGTACCAGCTTACTCTCATATATCCTCTTGAATACTTTCAGTCTTCCAGGTGCAGCAAGCTCAGCCGCCGACTCTTCGAAAACAGCAATCAACTACATACCAATAGTTGCCACCTTCAATTATGGTTCGGAATCCCTGCGTCATAGCGTCATTATTTGCTCGCCCGATCATGATACAAGTACCAATAGTGATGTAGAAAAAGCCATCGGATACATTGCAAAAATCCCTACACAGGAACTTGCAAAGGTAGGCCCCAGCTTGTTGGAGATGTCAACCAACCAGATCTTAGAACATCTGAAACAAGCATCAACGGTCGAAAAACTCAATCAACACAAGGAGGAGTTCGAACATCTCAACGACTTCACTTTCAAACCTTTCCCAGCTGATTCGGAGTGGATGCAAAGTACTTTAGAAATTTCGGGTACATTCATGGCCGACACTCTCACCAGGCAGCTGATCGGTATCGAGGAAAGGGGAGAAATTGGGTTAACTTTTAGTTTTGGTCTTGGAGACGACATGATCAGTTTCAAACGTCTAGAGGATGGATCTTTTTTGATTGTTGAGGGATAGGTCCTCAAATTAAGGGATGGAGGGGAGAAAAGTTAGTTGGTAAAGGAAGGGTGAGGGAAAGTGATGTGGTTTGTTCTATAGGTTGCTTGAGATTTGAATGCAGTAGTCAGTAGTCAGAGTCAGATTGTGTTCACATTCGTCCTACAGCTGAAAGTGCTCTCTATCATCCCGTCTACATTTTACTCTTCGACTATAGACTTGGCCACTGCAGTAACACGGCTTCACATTCCACCGCGTGCCACTCCAGCTCGTGCATTGCTCGCTGAAAGGATTGAATTCAAAGGTAGACAGCCAGCCAAGGAAAGACCACTGTTGCAAGAGACAACTGACTTGAAGAATATTTCTTCCTATCAAAATGTTGGCACAAATACGAAGTGGTTAGACGAAATCAGGTGATTTGGATTGAATTTCGTTTGAACATCGGCCAGTCAAGCATAAACGTACATCAATACACATCAGCAGGTATTGGGATACCGTATATAAACTACCAAGTACATTCTGAACGCATCAACCTCACCCTCATTTCTTACTAACGACTTCTCCAGGCCACCCCGTTCTCTTTTTAATAAGCGTAAACTCATAAACCGCACTGCGAGCAGTGTAAAACTCTTTTTGGGTTTCATCCTCTACAACATCTGACAAAACAACTCTATCAAGTCTACCATAATGACCATCTAGCAGCGCGGAAAACTGGTCTTTTTCTTCTCCTTGGAATCTGAATATGGCACTAAGCATGGCTGACTCTTCGTCTGCTTTTGTGAGAAGAGCAAAACGTTTGAGACCGTTGTTCCAACAAGAGTTGTCTTCGGTATCTGAGGTGACATCGAACTCGACTAATTGGTTTTCCTTCCATTTTTGAGTGTACCAGTCTAAAAGTCTGGTGTGAATAATCCATTTTTTTTTATAAGGATCTTTGTTGAATGGCACTCTGCCGGTTTCAATGATACTGGTGGATTCTTTGTCGAATGTTACTTGATTCTCTGAAGACATCGTTCGGTCTTTACTGATTAAGTTTGATTTTGGAGATGTTGAAGGATATGAAAGATGAAATGCAGGGAGTGAGACCTTTACTACTGTACTACACTATATCTGCGGCCTTCTCCTTAAATATGAGGGACTCCTACTATGAAAGGGAATATAACAAACTGTCTTTCCCCCTTTGTTTTCCATAGCGAAATACTCATTCTTTGCTGACCACTCCTGGTCGGTGATTGAATAAGAGTAACGAAATCTGACCTGGGACTTGGAGAAGAGTCCTACGGAAACGGACCAGTCAATTTGATACATACTGTACAGTATTCGTCGTTCAGATGACACAATAGGCAAAAGGACATGTATGACTTCCAAATCTCTTTGGCTCACTTGCTTCGCTCTTCACGAAAGCATAAAAATCGACTGACGAACATGTAAAAGAATTCATGGAAATCCACCCGCTATGTGATTAGTATCACTACTATCTACAGTATGTCATCGCAACCCATGATGATATCCGGTAGTCTATTGTACCGATACCAGAAGAAATCCTCCTCTTCTTGTCTCTCCTTTGCCAACAACTGAGCCTGCTCGTCTGTGATAGGGTAACCATGACGTTGTCCCCATTCAGCTGATTGTTTGGATGGATCAAGAAGCTTCTCGGTTCCAGTCGAAGTTTTGTTGCTGTCTGACGCTTTTGAGCCGTCGTCTTGAGTTGTCTTGGTGCAACCATCGGTCTGTGCTTGGTTATTGTCATGTTTCGGAATTAAATGCATTGACTCACAGTTTGTGTAAGTCTTTCTTGCTTGCGAGGGTATCTTCCCTCACACCAATATTTTGCGACTGCAGCGTACCTTGAATACCTAGGATCATCATCACCAGTTCCTGAGATTTGAGTGTTCTCTGAAACCTCATCACCCTCATCACCAGTTCCTGAAAATCGTGTGTAGTTTGAATCATCACCCTCATCACCAGTTTCTGAGAATCGAGTGTAATTTGAATTCTCACCACCCTCATCACCAGTGTCTGAAAATCGAGTGTACGTTGTACCCATATCACTAGGTTCAGAAGGCTCGTTATCTATTTCAGATGACCAGGTCAATCTCCAGTCATTTCACAAATGAAATCAAGACACATGCAAACCAAAGAACACACAACTCACCTTTTGAAGATGTCATGATTGTACGTATATGACTTATAAGTGAGTTGTTACTTTTCGTGGAAAACGTTTCTGTCAAAGTTTATCTCTCAAGGGTAAAAGTGGAAAGAAAAGTGTCGCTGTTGTAAGTTGAGGAGGGGGGTACGGGTCGTTGAATGCAATACAAAGGTAGGAAATACAAAGGTGATCTTAGGAGGACAATAAACAAAGGTTTGCTGCAAGTTGAGGAGGGGGATACGTGTTATCGAACGCTAGACAAAGGTGACCTTAGGAGGGCATCAAACAAAGGTTTCTCTTGTGAGGTTTTGGACACTCCTTTTATCGACTTAACGACCTGGTTTTACTGTACAGATCGCAAGGGCTGATAATTCAATGATACGACTGAGAGATGAACATTTTTCACATATACCCATAAAGTACAGCTTCCGTCAATACAGCATGTATCTGCAAACATGAGTGAGATTTTGACTTGGATGCGGGGGTTGAACAATGGCATTCTTCTATACCTGATGGAATGATGAAGAAAGGATGGGATTCTCACTCGGGAAAACGATTGCTGTTGAATTTGAAAGATATATGTAGGATGACGACTGATTTGCGGCTGTTAACAAAGGCTTACTCGCGGTGCTTCGAAAGCTTTTAAGAACCTTTCATCAGCTTTGGCATGAAACGATTACTGTAATGTAACAAAATCATCAATGCGATTCAAGAAGTCAGGGAGGTCTGTGTGTGGGACTCTTGGTAGAGTGCTACTTTGCCGGTGCACTTTGTTTGCTTTAAACCCCCTGATCCCTATGTGAAAAGCTTGCGAAATTCATAAAGTTATTGTTTTAACATGTATAGCTCCTAAAAATAACGTCGCAAATACAGTGCTGTACAGTACTCGTGTATACACTTTTATGGACCATTCAAAATACTCGAACTCGATTCTGTAGCCTTTCCAGTCTTAGCAACAGGAGTTCCTTGAAACAATAGACCGACATCTGAATACGTTTGCAGCAAACTCTTTAAAGTAATCAGTAAGAAACAAAAGTTGAATAATAAATGTCTCACAATACTAGAAACCTTTTCTTCTGTTTTGGAGCGTTTTGTATCTGGATGATCCTCGTTCATGTTGGATTCGTCAACACCTGTACTCGTTCCCAATTTCAATTCTTTGGTATCAACTGTCGATGATGTGACTGTTGCTGGTAGACACAGGAGTCAGCGAAGGTTTACATCAACTCACAAATGGTTATGCACGTACATTTATTTGTGCATGTATTTCTGGAATCTTTTATATTCTCCATCTTAAACCGTGTTTGTAGCAACAAGTAGAAATACTTTTGAAATGAAATATGAAAGAGAGTTGTGACATAAATTCAAGCAGGAAATACGAACGTGCTATGACGAACTTCTTTCCAGATTTATGGAAACATTTGGTCATCAAAGGATCTTCCAGTACCTCTTAAACACACGCATTGGATTCACCGTTTGCCACGGAAAGTTATCGCCACTAGGTTTGTTTGGTTCACTCAGGGTCTATGCATGTTTTTAATTTTGGGGTCAGAGCGCGGCACGGCAGTAGGTGGGAAAGGAGGGGGGGAAAGGCAAAGGACCTCGTACGAGGCGACGAGGCAGAGTGGATAACAGCAAGCAACAACGTAAGTAAAGATTTTCATCTACATCTACATCTACATCTAATTTACAAGAGGTTCACCGACCCCCATCCTCACCTCCTCACCACCCCCCGGACCCACACCCAACCACACCCACACCCACACTCACTTGACCATTCCAGCGTTCACGATTAGACTGGCTGAAAAACAGAAAATCAAAGGAAACAGGAAAAAAATCTTCATCTTTAAAAAACCCAACACCAACGTCGACGTCGACTTAACGATCCCACCTACCCATTTAACGTCTTAATCAACCACCTTGTCAATTCTTTATTCCTAAACACAACTTATCTCCAAACTCACGGCCGAACTGTGCATTCCCATCACATAACACACACGCTCGGAAATCTTCGCGTTTGACTTTTTGATCGTCCCACCTTAGTGGCCATATATAAATTACCAGCAACTTAATTAATTCTCTATCATCAACTATCATCCACAATGGACGTTCTACTTCATTACGCCGATGAATACGCTTTCGATAAAGTGTATTCATATCTCCTACCTTACCCAAGTATCCCGGAATCGTTAACTTCGAATATCAACGGTACCACCATCCCTGAATTCATTTCCAAAACCTATAACCCAACCTCAAGTTCCCTCCTAGCACGAGACAACATTATTCGTCAAACATGCTCTATATTCTGGATAGCACTGATAGGAGCCGTACTCATGTATTTCATCTTCTGCTCGTTATCCTATTATCTAGTTTACGACCGTCGTCTCGAACATCATCCTCGATTCCTTAAAAATCAAGTTTCGATGGAAATCAAATCAAGTTTGATCGCTATTCCAACAATCGACGTTTTGACTTTACCATGGTTCGTAGGAGAAGTTAGAGGTTACAGTAAAATGTATTCTGAAGTTGGGGAGTACGGTTGGGGATATCTTTTGGCTAGTGTCGTGGCTTATTTGGTTTTCACGGATTTCATGATTTATTGGATTCATCGTTTGGAACATCATCCTAGGATTTATAAATATATTCATAAACCTCATCATAAATGGATTGGTACGTTATTGCTTTAGGTTATGATTTAGGGCGTTTGTTGATGGTACCACAGTCCCAACTCCATTCGCTGCGTTGGCTTTCCATCCGTTGGACGGATACGCTCAATCACTTCCATATCAGTGAGTATCAACTTGACTTATTCATCGTAATATAAATTGACCAAAACTCTCTTAGCGTCTTTGTCTACCTCGTCCCACTCCAAAAACATCTTTACCTGGTCCTCTTCGTTTTCGTCCAATTATGGACAATCTTGATTCACGATGGTGACATGATCTCCGGTCACCTACTAGAAAGATTCATCAACAGTCCAGCTCATCATACCCTCCATCATCTATATTTCACATGCAATTATGGTCAGGTAAGTATCTTCTCATCAGTCAAGTCACGGTTTCACTGACTAATCACGCAACCTTTATTAGTACTTCACATGGGCAGATTCATATTTCGACAGTTATAGAGCTCCATTACCAGAACTTGATCCTATCCATGAATCTCTACGAATGATGAAGAAAAAAGGTTTGATCGATGACGATGGGAAACCTGTCGATCAAAACACGAAGGAGGAGTAAAGGGGGGTTTGCAATGGATGACTGGACATTGAATTTAGATGGTTTTGACGTCTTTTAACGATTACATAGATGAAAACCTTCGTTTCTACATTTTTACTACATTTAAATAAACCGAATATATCAGTTGTTACACTCAGAAAACGATTGATTTATTAATCTGCTTTATGCAATTTTTGTTTTTTGTTAGGCAATGAGAAGGATTCTGTGATTTGATAATTTGATAACGCTAGTCTAGTGGCAATGATCCAAATTGGTTCATACCATGCGTCATTCACTACACCCCCTCCCCCTCCTCAACAACATCGTACAAAACCTTGATCCATTCCCCACATCCTTCACATCCAACAACTTCCACCCCGTCTTCTAGATCTTGGATGGTAATCCTGAAAAAAGAAGAACATCGACATTGATAGGTATAATAATCAGGTTCAGCTTCAGGTTCAAGCTCTGATACGAGATGATCTGGAGAATCCTTGTAATGAGGTTCGAAATTTGATAGTGAAATCTCATACGATATATGAGGACCTTTATTTGTATTTTCTTTGAAAGGATGTTAGTAAATGAATTGCTTGGAACTTACCAATTGAATTCAATTTCTGATCATTCCCATTCTCAAATTTCAATTCCCATTCTCTACGTCGACCAGGATCCGAGAGTACATATCTAGCTTCGTTGATCAGAACGATCTCATCGTCATTAACAGAGTGAAGACGTTTATCAGGATGATACTGTTGTTCTCATTAGTCCACACCGTTCAAGAGAGATGAGACATACAATCAAAACCGCTTTCCTCCATGCTACATTTATCTCCTGGGTCGAAGACGATTTATCTACGCCTAGGAGGGCGTAGTAATCTGGGTTGGGTTTTGGATTTTGGGTTATTTTGGAATTGGATTTGGGGTGGTTATTGGAAGAAAAATATGGAAAGAATCTTTCGATTTTTAGTTGCCACCACAAAGTAGTATTTAATTCATCCCCCCATTTAATCCTTTGTTCAACCCTTAGTTTTTTCGTCACCTAGAAAAACACCTTCCCCTTCCTATCCATTTAATCATTTTCAACCCATAAAATTCATTTTATTGCATATACCAAAAGGGAACTCATAAATAGTATAGTAAGTGTCAAACTTATAGTTGTCTCTTTGGCTGGGACACTCTTGGTGTGTGACGGTGAATCGCTCTACGGTCCTTCGGTGTCATTCTCATTTTTTGATGTTTGGGTGGCAACCCCTCTCGTCCGATCTTTTTCATCTCTTTCATCGTTGAATTCATCACTTACTCTATACCAGACTCTACTTTCATTTCTCCTATTCCAAATTATACCAAAACGAGTCTGAAGTTTCTCTCTCTATTTTATCACGTACGGGAGCGAACAGTTTGATTTAAATAGGATTCAAATCACTGACCAACTTTTCTACTAGATTAACGAAAAGAACATACTCAATCAATTTATAACTTTATATCGTAAGTCGCCTTACAAACTCCAAACGAACTCAAATTAACCCCGAATAGATGTCTGAAATTCAAGAATCATCATCACCCTCCACTGTTCCCATAACGATCCCCAACGAAACTACCGCAACCGGAACCTCGAATCCCACTCCCAAATCGAAACCCAAAACCTCACGTAAATCCCATCGAAGAGCTCGACCACGTAGACGCGGAACAGGCTCTGATACCGATGATGAGCATCCTGGTTCAGCCTCCGGTTCAGCCTCAGGATCAGGATCAGGATCAGCTTCTGATGGATCTCCATCAGAGGATGAGGAGGATGCTGATGAAGTTGAGAATCTCGTTCATGATTCTAAACCAAAATCATTAGATGAGAGGGGAAAAGATAGTGTCAACGGGGAATCACCCGCCCAAATTTCTTCTAAAACTAAGAAGGAATTGACGGAGGAAGGGCTGAAGAAGAAAAACGAGGCTTTGGAACGTAAGAAGGAGAAGCAGAGGGCTAGGAGGAAGGAGATCAAGGAATTGAAGAGAAGGGAGAGGGAGACTGTTGGGGCTTCGGAAGTGAAGGGCGGCGAGGGCGAGCCTGTTGAAGATAAAGGGAAGAAGAAGAGACAGAATAAAAATAAAGATTCTCAACACGATGCTGAAGTTGATTCTCTCGTCGCTTCGACTTCAGCACTTACCGTCAACTCCCAACCCCAATCCCAATCTGAACCATCAACCTCAAACCCGAATCCAACAACCAAACTTCCTCCCCGTGCACCCAGAAATTTCCCCAACACCAACAACAACAACAATCGAGAAGCCTACACGCAAAAAATCGCTTCCGACGTCAAATTCACACCTAAACTAGGTGGTTTCTGGACCCACGATCATCGATTGTTCGAAGATGGGAAAGTCGGTGAAGGGGGTTTTAGCGGTATGAGGGAGATGAGTGGGTTTTGGAGGGGGAGAGTCGTTCCTCGTGGGCATGGGAATGGGAATGGTAGAGGTGGGTTTAGGGGTAGAGGGAGAGGTGGGTTTGGGATGCAGCAACACCAACAACTAGCGATACCGATTACGAATCGTGAGATCGTACCGATTAACTCGGGGGATGATGTTCAATTCGATAAGGAGGGGAGGAAATTGACGGAAATGGATAAATTGGAATTGGAGCTTCAGAAACGGGAACGTGAACGAGAACTTCAACGTCAGAGGGAGAAGGATAGGACGCAAGAGAAGGAATCTAGTGAATCTGCACAGGTTGAACAATCGAATGAGGTCCAATCGGTATCCCTGGAATCGGTTCCAAAGGAAACGAAACCAATCTCGGAAACGTCCATCGTTTCGCACCCACCATCCTCTGAACGTCGATGGGGACATGAAGCTTTTGAGGAAGTCAGTAAAATCGATCAAAGGATTTTAATGAATCAACAGAGATTCTTGAATAGGGGTCGAGGTCGTGGTAGAGGTTTCGGATTTGGATTCGGATTCGGTCGTAAGTCAGATCTAGTGGTGTTACATGTTAGATTTACTAACTTGATGGGTTTAGCTCGTGGTGGACCTCCTTTCCATAACCATCACCCTCATCAACGACCTGTTCCTAATGTTCTCACACCTGGTTCGACACCTGATCGATCTTCTAACAATCAATTACCTGTCGAAAGTAAATTGATGGAGGGGACGACGCAAAAGGATGAAAAAGTTATCACCCAACCTAACGTCGATTCGTTACTTGAAACCTTTAACAGTGTCCGTGTCAAATTACCTGGTACTTCTGAGGAGATCCTTGAACCTACACCAGTGGCATCGGAACCCACGCCTCCGATTGAAGACATCCACGTTGTCAATGATCAACCGTTGTCTACTGCTTCATCAATCGTTAACTCTAGCGGTAACGGAATTAATTCACCGATCCCATTCTATGGAGGTTCACCTCAACCTTATCCAACTTTAGCTGGACCAGGGACAGGTGGCACGGGCTCAGAAAACGGTTCGATCTCGTCTTCAAGTCATTTCCAAATCCCCCCTGTCAACATGAACGTCAACGGGATGTTGCCCCAACCTGAATTCTACCATTCACCGCTGAACCAACAGTTTAGACCTAACGTTAATCCTAACCCAGCTCAACAAATGATGTTCAGACATCAAAACGGTTATTCGAATACTCAGAACGGATTCAATTATCAGAACCATAATAATGTTAATGTTAATCCTTATCAACAAAGAGGTTATAACAACAACCAACATCAATACGTTGATAGGAATATGAACGGTTCACCGTTTTATGGTAACAACGTCAACGTCAACGTTAATTCGAATTATCAACAGAATCAGAACAACGCTAACGTTAACGGGTATTTCGTCCCTGCTCGTTCGTCAAAGGTCTCGATTCGTGCGCCTGATTCAAAAGACGGCGAGGGGGTTAATGGGATGGAACCTAATGTTGGTGGGAATGTTTATCAACAACAGCAACAGCAAGCGGAATTTTATTATAATCAACAACAACCTTATGGAGAAGTCTATTATGATCAGTCGCAATGGGGTAATGGGAACGGTGGGACTCAGTTTTATGCGGGTAATGGAGAGTATGGAGGGTATTAGAGTGTGTGGTGGAGAATTAATTCGTGTTTTGTTCTTGAGCTTATTACAAATTTCAAAGTTTCCTATAAATCAGAGTGTTTGGTTGGTTGCATGGATGCATGTATGCATGTATGTGAGACTGAGATGAGATGAATTTCCAATAAATAAATGCTAGATCTATTGGTCCGATTGGTTTGGTGGAGGGCGGGGTTGTAGCGCTAAATCCGACCTCACCGGGTCAACGTTACCGGTGTGGTGTGGTGGGTGGTACGGTGAGAAAAGCTTAAGTGGACAAGGGGATCTCTTTCAACTACAACATCCACCAAACAAACACAATGTCACCCCAAGGCGTCCATCTAACCCTCCCAATCCCCTCAGGAGCAGAAACAATCCTCTCAGACCAAGCTCTAGAATTCTTAGCGAAACTTCATAGAACTTATGATAACCGACGTAAAGAGCTGTTGGAGGATCGGAAGAAGGTTCAAATCGAACTTGATAAGGTTGGTCCCCACGTCCCCCCCGACGTGTGATGGAATTGACAGGGTTGTAGGGAAAACCACTCACCTTCCTTCCATCTACTGCTGAGATTAGAGCGACACCTGGTTGGCAATGTGCGCCCCCAGGACCTGGTCTCGAAGATCGTCGGTAAGTCAACTAATCCCACCTCCCAGCTTTAGTTTGACTAAATGGATTAATTAATTGTAAACTGTAGTGTCGAAATCACTGGTCCTACAGATAGGAAAATGGTGATTAACGCTCTGAACAGTGGTGCTAAGACTTTTATGGCTGATTTCGAGGGTATGTCCATGTTTTGGTTTTTGGTTGTTAATGGGGGATAGATTCCAACTCACCTACTTGGTCTAACATGGTTCTTGGTCAGGTCAATCTACGTGATGCTATTCGGTATGTACTTTCTCCTCTTATTTCAAGAAGGATGAGTTGTTGATTTCGAGGGTTTTCTAGTCGCGAGATTGATTTTGAGATTTCTGGGAAACAATATAAATTGTCCGAGAAACCTGCTGTTCTACTTGTCAGGTAAATGGATTCACCTTTAGATAACACATCAAATCTAACCCTATTCCCCAACCTAGACCCCGTGGATGGCATCTGGACGAATCAAGAGTCCTCATCGACGGTCAACCCCTCTCAGGATCAATCTTCGATTTCGGTCTCTACTTCTTCCACAACGCCAAAGAACTCATCCAACGAGGTTCAGGACCATATTTCTATTTACCAAAGATGGAACATCATCTCGAAGCTAGATTATGGAACGATATCTTCAATTCTGCTCAGGATTTGGTTGGGATCCCTCATGGGACTATTCGAGCTACTGTTCTGATTGAAACTTTACCTGCTGCTTTCCAGATGGAGGAGATCCTTTATGAATTGAGACAACATTCTGCTGGATTGAATTGTGGTCGTTGGGATTATATCTTTAGTTTGTGAGTGGTCGGGTGTGGTACATTGAAATACAGATCTTACTGATCCACCCTTCACCAGTATCAAGAAACAACGGGCACACAAGTCATGTGTTTTCCCTGACAGAACCGATGTCACCATGACAGTTCCATTCATGGACGCCTATGTCAGACTACTCATTCAAACCTGTCACAAGTGAGTCCAAACCCTTCTTTATCACGACGATCATACTGATTGAGTCTTGATTTAGACGAAAAGTCGCAGCCATGGGAGGAATGTCAGCTCAAATCCCAATCAAGAACGATCCAGAAGCCAACGAAAAAGCAATGTCAAAAGTCAAAGCTGATAAACTTCGTGAAGTCAAAGCTGGTCATGATGGGACTTGGGTTGCTCATCCCGCTTTGGTCAAAATCGCTTTAGACATTTTCGATCAACACATGAAAACTCCTAACCAGGTGGGTTTCATCTTTTGATTTTCGATGATGATCGTTTGGTTGAGATAACCTTTTTAGTTACACGTTAGAAGAGAGGATGTTGTGGTTACCGATAAACAAATCGCTGATCCTAAAGTTCCTGGTAAAATCACTGAACAAGGTGTTAGAGATAACGTTTCTGCGTGAGTCAGTCTTATTCAGTTTTGAGGCGTGTTGACGAACGGATTCTCTAGTGCACTTTCCTACTGTGCCGCTTGGATCTCTGGTAACGGTTGTGTACCAATCAACCATCTCATGGTAAGTGTAACTCTACTTTAATCACGATCAAGACTAACACTTTAGCAGGAAGACGCTGCCACAGCCGAAATCGCCAGAGTCCAACTCTGGCAATGGTGTAAATACGGTTCAAAAACTGTAAGTGAACGTCAGGTCTCCTTCCGAATCTCCCATTAACCTATCACTAGGATACCGGAAAACAAATCACCCCAGCTTACCTCCAACCAATCCTTTCCGAGGAATCATCAAAAGTTTCAAAACTCCCCGGTATCGAGGCTGCAAACGTCAAGATCGCTAGTGAATACATCGCTGCGCAGGTTAAAGCTCAATGGCCTAGTGATTTCTTGACTACTGATTTGATTGGGTATTTGGAAGGGGTTGGGACTGTTGGTGGTGGTGGTGGTGGTGTTAGGAAGGCTGGTCTTTAGGTGGTGAGGGTTTGGATTGCGGGGGTTGAGGGTTCTTTGTTTGATTGTATTATATTCGCGATGAATGGTTCGTTTCGTGTGCTTGGACAGTGCTGCACAGGAAGGGCAAAGTCGTTTTCCATTGGCAATTGCAGTATTTTCTGCTGGAAATGTAGCACAGGAGTAATATCATTCAAATTCGAATCTCTCCAAACAACAAATCCCCTTCCCCCTCCCCCTCCCCCTCTCCAGGACGAGGAACATGACTTTCAGAAACCAATAACCCAACAACAGAATAATGACAACGAATAATAAACCCAGAATACTCTTTCAAACAATCCCTAATCAACGAATCAGGTAATCTCCCATATCTCAACAACAGATCCTGATATTCGGGGTGGGTTGATAGATAGATCGACATACTTCTTGATGATCTTTCGATGTCGGAATGCAGAGTTCTCGGTGGTATCTCTTGGATTATCTCGGCGTATTGCTCGAATTCTTCGGATTGAAAAGGGTCTACGTGCAGATTTTCAGTACAGTATTTCTTTTTCTGTTGAGGTATGGTGGAAGGGAATTTGGGTATTGCTCTACTCACTGGTTAGGAGGGTTTGATACCTTGGATAATTGTTTAAACTATTTCTTGGGGATTGGATTTCAGTGGTTGAAATCGTTCTGGAGAGTGAGGTTTGGGTAGTGACAGGTCCTGTCAGTCGGGTGTTGTTGTCTGTCATTGCCAAGTGTTGAAGCCCAATGAATTCGGAGACGAACTTTGTCTTGTTGATCTAAGAGATCGAAATTGGATACTGCGCCCTAAAGCAACTGAGGAAATGCGCTTTGTGTCAATCCTTTCTATTGATTTCGTTTCGTAAGAAGACCGAGAGCGCTTCTTGTATCTCGATTGGCGTTGGCGTACATTTTTTCTCAAGAAGGCGAAAGGATTTTGTTTTTTGTCATTTAGTGGATCACCTTATTTTCTGGAGAGGGGGGATAGTAGAGAGTAACGGATATATTACTGGCACGTACTTTATAGAAACCGCACTGCAAGTTTGACTTCGCGGTTCTGTTTTTAGCTCTGTGTCGTTTTACTCGTTTTGCATCGATCAAAAGTAACCACAGCCACATTGATGGCTCTCTCCGTAGTTGCTAATGCCATGGCCGTTACAAATGGAGCAGGAAAGAACGAAATACACATTGGATTTTGTTGAAACTTTCATACTCCTCAAATGTTCACATCTCTCACTACAAACACTATCAATACCGCACTATAACCAACAAGAACATCAACCAATCAACGTCCACCACGAGTTGAGCCTCGATGAGCACTGACGAGCAGCCCAGCATACTCTCTTAGACAAGCTCTAACCTCATCTGAAGGTGTGCCATAGTTAGTCAAAGCCACACTGAATCGAGCATCAGATCTTAGATATCGGCTAACACTTTGACGGTGGCTGAGACGGTTGTATAATACGTTTGGATCAGTATCTTCCATGATTTGAGCAAATGCAGAAAATGTTGTCCTATCAAAGATACTTTCTGATTA
Source organism: Phaeotremella fagi (assembly GCA_001599715.1). NCBI lineage: Eukaryota > Fungi > Basidiomycota > Tremellomycetes > Tremellales > Phaeotremellaceae > Phaeotremella > Phaeotremella fagi. The sequence continues at coordinate 884,304 of BCHU01000011.1, forward strand.
TTTTTCAACCAAGTCAGTGTTGGATCTCTTATAGATTTGACGACATAGATTTCAACACTTACGCAGTTCAGTGAAGGTTCGATGAGTTTGGATTTTATCTCGAGCCTCCTGTATCTGTGGGCTAACGCTTTCTGTACTTGTGTCGAATATATAGGGCATATTTACCAAGGTGTATTTTGTTTCTTGATTCAATAAATTTAGATTTTTGAGAGTTGAAGAAAGAAGAGGGAGGAGATAGCGAGATACTCAAGAATTCTTTATTAGAAACCCTTATCAGTCTAGGCCTCATGTTATCCAATGAAGAAAGGATTGATCAACACTTATGACTCCGATTTTCAAGTCCGCCAGCTCATTGAATTAGAGACACAGTATCTCAAAGGAACTGGAATGATTGGTGAGACAACATGTTCACCTTTTTTCTTTTTTTGGTCAAGGAGAAGAAGAATAGATCAAAATAAAACCAGGACTGCTTGAGACGTTCAGGACGTGGGATTAACGAGTAACAATTTGATTGTCGTGGCAGTAGTAGAGACCAGATTCCATGGGAATATATGAATTCTCGATAATCGATATTCCATTCCCAACCGGAAACTCCTTATATTTCGCAATGGTGGCAGGGGAAGAGGGAGAGACAAAGAAATATAATTTTACATCAACTTCACATCACTCGCGCGACTCTTGACTCTTTCAATCACTGTAATCTACGTAAGAGTAGTATGAAGGGTAATGGTTATGGATGATCAACTGAGCATATTCTTTCAAACACGTTCTAACCTGTTCTGATGGCATACCAGTACGATTTAAAACCCGTTCAAATTCTTCTTTTGACCGGAGGTATGTACTGACATTAGTCTCTTCGTCGAACGTGTTCCTTAACTGGCGTGCTCCTACTTTGTCCATAGCAGCGGAAAATGCCAGAAATATCGCTTGATCTCTTCTATCTGCAGTGAAGTCAGTCAGCATGATGGGTAAATGAAGATATTGAATGACTTGCCAAGAGAGGTGAAAAAGGGGTGGCGCTTGATTGTAGAATTTGCGTGCTTATATTCAATCGATTCGGTAGATCCTACAGGGAGGGTTGACACTTCATCGAGATGGTTGTGAGGCATATTGTATGTGGTTTCTGGTCGTTGATTTTCGTTGGGGTTAGTAAGAGAAGAGAAAGAAAGAAAGATAAACCAGAATAAAAGGTTTTCATGAATACTACGAGGAATATTCACCAGGATAAGAAGAAACTTGTTGGGAGCCCGCAATCGCGATCAAGGGTGTATTTTAAAGGAGGTCGGTTTCCAGAGACTTTGTTTGAACCACCCTGTATACATTCCTAAATCCCCATAGTGTTCCAATAAAGAATCGTGTATACTTACCTCAGATGAGCTTCGAATCGTTTTCTTGGAAACACGAGTGAACAGTCGTACTGAAAAAATAAGTGCAAGTGTAGAGTTCGCCAGATTTGATCAGTAGACCATTTCCACTGTCCATGGTCCAATGACAAGGTCGATTACTTAGAATCACGTCGATCAGTCACTGCGTATCCATAGAATTTTTTTCCATGTCCCATTTTCTTGCTGATGATATGTCGAGGCTGAATTTAGAGATAAAAATGCATAGTTTATGAAATACGTTCTGTACCCCAAGCTGAATTCGTTGCGAAATCTTTTGGAGCTATAGGTTCGGTCTGGATGATATCAGTGATTAGCATCGAACGTTCGAAAAGGGTAGAAAAGGCTAGAGAAGTGGACCAAGTAAGGACCCAGAACCTCAACTCACGCTCTGTCCACGCCATGAACCTGTCAATCTTTCATCTCTGTTAATCATCATTTGATCCCATGAATCCATGTTATATCTAGGTGGCTGAAATGACGGATCATCAACACTAATTTCTTGATAAGATAGGATACCCACCTTGCCATCGTTCGTTGCTCTTTTCGCTATTGAGAACAAAGTACCTGTAGCTCCAAACATGACGGTAACCAGAGCTTTTTCATTGGTCAGTCCAAGTTCCTCATTTTTCCTTGGGATTGCTTACCGAATGGAATAAGAGCCTTTGGGGGGTTAGCTTAGGATGGGAAAAGGAGATTGTTAAGGACTTACTTCGAATGGGACTGGCATGGTGGTGATGTTGTTATTTGGTTAGATATCAAGAGATAGTCAGAGATAGATGGTACGGAAAAAGAACACTTCACGGTGTTGTTTTAAAAGTGGCACTAAATCACCACGTGGTTGCCACGTTATTTCCTCGAGTCAAGAAATGTTTAAATCAACTCATTGTCTTTTCAGAGAAATCGTTCAATTTCACACTCAGATTCATTGGATTTTGGTAGAGATCCAAGAGAATATCCCAGCAATGCCGCCAAAGAAACAATCGACAAAACCAGAAACAAAACAATCCGTAAGTAAACTCCTCCATTTCCCTCCAATTTCCCCGAGATTAACGATGTTGAGTAGAAACCAGACGCTGTAGATGAACCACCACTTCAAGCTGTCGTCCTGGCAGATTCTTATAACAGGAGATTCGAAGTTTTATGCCTGGATCAACCTAGAGTCTTGTTACCACTTTGTTCAACCCCTTTGTTGAGTTGGACTTTGGAATCCCTGTCGCTTAGTAAAGTTAAACAGGTTTTCATATTTTGTGGTGTCCACGCAGACAAGATAAAGGAGTTTGTTGCGTGAGTAGAATTATTCAAGGGGGTTCTCCACTGACACTCTGTCCACCTCAGCAACTCACCCTATCGATTTATTCTCGATATCCAATGTTTGACATCACAAACTGCTCATTCTGCCGGTGATGCGATTAGAGAACTTGACGCTATGCAGGTCCTGAATTCCAAAGCACCGTTTATTCTCGTTCATTCACCTTTAGTTTCGAATTATGACTTATCGAGGGTTGTTGAAGCTCACAAGAAAAGACGGGAGACGGATACGAATTATATCATGACTATGGGAGTTGGAAGAGGTGGTCGGTAAGTCCGAACTCATTTCACCAGATAGAGATGAAATTAACAAAAACTTGTAGACGTCATCCAGAATCTCCAATCTTATTAGTTCACCCACCAAGTTCAAGACTGCTTCATATCCTCTTCAATGCCCTCTCACCAGCAGCTGCCCACATCACCCTCCCCCGTAATCTATTCATCGATCCAGACGCCCGACCACCTCTAGAAGAAAATTACGAAATCTGGTCAGGAACTTCATCCTCCACCAATTCATCCGGTGGATACAGAGATTTAGGTGTTGACGTTTGTGAAATGGATGTTGCTGCTCTGTGCACTGAGAATTTCGATTATCACGATCTAAGAAGAGATTTTTTGAACGGTGTTTTGACTTCTGAATTGTTGGGTAAGAAGATTGCTGTGCATCTTGTTGGTGGAGACTTGGATTTGGGTGGGGTAGGGGGTGGGAGTGGGGAGAATGATGAAGACGAGAAAGTGGATGAGAGGAGTAGAGATGATGGGAGATATATTGATAGGGTTAGGGATACTAGGACGTTTGGGGAGATTAGGTAGGTGAACCACAGGGTTACAGATGATTGAGATCTTAGTCGTGATGTTCTTCGTCGATGGGCTTTCCCGCTGGTTCCAGATCTCAATGAACCGGGAGGTGTTGAATATGAACTAAGAAAGGGTAATGTTTACGTTGCACGGGATAACGTTATTCTCTCTAGGTAAGTGCTGTACATCACCAACAACTGACAAGAAGAACAACGACAATCCTCGGTCCATCATTAATCGGTCCTCGCACAGCAATCTCAACATCGACATACATAACTCAATCAACTTTAGGACCAGATTGTTCCATCGGTCCCAACACCCAAATATCCTTTTCCCATCTTTTCTCAGATGTCCGTATTGGCTCCAACTGTGTTATTGACGAATGTATGATTGGAGATTCTGTTAGGATAGGGGATAATGTCCATGTCGGGAGGGGTGCGCTTATAGGGAATGGAGTCAAGCTGGGTAAAGGAGCTGTTGTACCTGACTTCGCTAGGGTTGGTAGAGAGGCTTATGAGGAGGATGGATATGGGAGTGATAGCGATGATGAGGAGAAGGAAAAGGAGATCGTCGAACAAAGTCGTAAGTTAGCTGCGACTTTATCTATTAACATAGCTAACGGACTCTAGCTGAACTTTTACGCATCCTTGGTCCTGATTCTATCGGTTTCCTCTGGCCTAACGAAGAAGAACAACCTAATTCCGATAGTGAGGATGACGGAGATGATCCATATGAACGACCATCAAATAAGAAACTACTCCAACTAGGTCGATCACTATCAAATCTCTCATCAGCTTATCTCTCGCCGTCAACACTTTCAGTCGCAACCTCTTCCGAACAATCATCACCAGTTTCCGAAGCATCCTCAACCTCCTCGTTGGCAGCAATAACAAACCTAAATCTCGGACCGTCAATCGCCCCAGAATTCCATCGTGAGGCGGTAGCATCGCTATCGAGAGCTTTCGATGAAGGTCATAGTGTCTCCAACGCTTTGTTGGAATTACGGACACTGGTCATGGGTTATAACGCAGGTATCGATCGGGCTAGAGAGGAGGTTGTCAACTTCTTGATGAGTAAAGTTGGGGTTGAGGGGGGTGCACCGGTTGTTTTGAAGAATATGATCACGGTTTGGGGGAGATGGGGGAAGATGGCTGAAGATTTGGGTAGAGATGGGGCACAATTAGCATTAGATGTTCAGGTGGGTAGAAGGTTTCTTTGAAAGGCATTAGATACTGACCCAGGTTGGACTATAGGCATTCTGCGTGACCACCACCTCCCATTCACCATTCTTCGGAATTTTCTTACGAGCGTTGTACGAGATTGATTTACTGGATGAGGAATCGTTGATTGAATGGAGGTCTCTGTCGACGGCTAGAGGTGAAGGTGCGGCTAACGAGATGGAGAAGAAGGTTTGGTTGGAGGTTTACGGGAAAGGGAAAGTCTATGTTGATGTTTTGGAGGATATGGATAGTGGGAGTGAAGAGAATAGTGAGGAGGGGGAGGGGGAAGGGGACGAGGACGAGAGTGATGATGAGTAGTGGGTTATGGGATGAATAATGATATCTCTATATTGTTCCAAGGTGTCTCTATTTTTGCCACTAAGCGGAGAGTGACGTGCGTGGTTATGACATCTAATACAACCCAACCCGACCAGACCCATTTTCATCATCTCCATCCATACTTCTCATTGTCATACATTCAACACAATACATATCTCCAAACAAAACAAATAGAAAATGTCTTGGCAAGGTACGTCCATCCCTCCTCTACACCCAACGTAAAAAATCCCCAACAAAACCGAAGCCGCTGTGCACTCCATACCCAACTAACACTATACACACCAATCAGCCTACGTCGACGACCATTTAGTTGGAACTGGTAAAATCACCAAAGCCGCGATATTGGGTAAACAAGGTGGTATCTGGGCTACGTCTGCTGGATATGCCGTGGGTCCATCTCTTTCTTTTCCTTAATCTGGCAATTTCGGATTTGAAGAGACTGATGATTGTTGTACAGTTGTCACAGAAAGAACAGGACGATATCACCAAGAATTATTTCGCTAATCCTGATGCTGTACGAGGTGGGTCAAAGTGTTTTGATTGGGGATCAGGGATGGATACTGATATGAGAATTCGTATTCTTTTTTCTTCAACTCAAATTGGTTGACACTTCCCTTCCCCCTTTTTCTCCTGTTTCAATTTCTGATTTTGGTTCGATAGCCTCTGGAATCCATGCTGCTGGATTCAAATTCATGACTCTCCAAGCTAACCCTGACGAAATCATTGGTCGTAAAGGGGTGAGTCATAATTCTCTTCTCCGAGAAAATGTCATATTGAAAAATTGGACTGATCTGATCTATAGGAACGTGGAATTTTCATCATCCCAACTACACAAGCTATCTTAGTTGCTGAAGTGAGTTCAATCTTTCTCATAATAGGTAGTTGGGTTGGATTACTAATTGAAAACTTTTAGTACGACACCCCAGTCCCAGCTGGTGATGCCAACATCGTCGTCAGTAAATTAGCTGATTATCTCAAATCAGTCAGTTATTAGTGTAGGTACACTTTAGGACAAGGGATGGGCAAGTTGAGATTTAGAAATGTGGAGTTCAAGTACAGTATACATAGGGGGAAGAAATGAATTAGTCTACCACCTTTACCAACCCTACTTGGTCTTCTTCAACAAACGTCTCTCAGCCCTGTTCTTAGGTTTCTCCTTGAACGCAGGTGTCATCTCTGGATTCAACAATCCAGCTAATTTCTTTTCTTTACGTATCGAACGAGGGGATTTCCCTTTCCCGTGGTTTCCACTTGGATGGAATTTCTTTTGAGTGGTGGTGGGAGGTACCGATGGGGTAGTCTCGATCTTCTGTTTCTTCTGTTGTCGTCTAGCTTGTTTTAAGAGTTTCTTCTCTGATTTTCGGGCTTTTTTGGATAGGTTCTTGTTTTCGGACTGTGAGGGATTTGGTTAGCCTTTTCTTTCTGATTGAGGGGTTTGGTGAGGAGGTTTTGGGAGGGATTGCACTTACATTGCCAACCACCTTTTGATCTTTTACACGTTTCCCTTCAACATCGTCTAATATCGAATCAACAACTTCCCTAACATCGGTACTTTCAAGTGGTCGCTTATCAACTTCAGATAAACGTTTCTCGAATCTCTTAACAGATCGTTTATGTGACTAAGAAGTTGGGTTGCATGTTAGAATCTGTGATTAACCCAAAAAAGAGTCGTCGACTTACATTGCTCTCTAAATGATTTCTAACCATTTCATCGTTCTTCAGAATTTTAGAGGGACAGAGTACACAAGCTTGTTCAGTTATTTTTATCGTTTCTGAGTCTGGATCTTGTTTTTGAGAGATGGTGTAGATAGGTTGCGTGGTTGCTGTTTCGATTTTTATTGGGAATTCTAAATGTCATTTCAATATTTACGTCCAGATTAGGTAGAGATTGGATGTAATCTACCTTGATCATCCTCTGATTCATCTTCTGAATCGTCATCCGATTCTTCATCATCTTCTCTTTTCCTTTTACCTTCTAATCCATCTATTAGCATTTAGTGTATCACAAAATCAATCGACGTACCATTTTCATTCTCTTCATCACTCTCATCAGAAGAATCTATCAAAAATATCAGCTTGATCCAAACAAGTCTAATGATGAATTGACCCACCATCCTCGCTTTCCAAAACCTCTTCATCCTCATCACTAGAGTCGTCGTCGTCGTCATCATCACAATCACTCCCACTGGAACTAGAACTTCCACTACTACCAACATCATCCTCGTCCATCTCCTTCATCTTCTCTTTGATCGCCGTTATGCCCAGTCGATCCTCTTTCTCACGTTTAGCCAATTTCTTCTCTGTCCTTTTGTATAATGGCATTGTTAAGGCGATGATTGGCAGGATTGTGGTTATGGAAGAACAGATTCTTCGTTTTTATTTACAACTTTTAATTTTCAAAATTTATAAGTGGCAAAAATTTCAGTGGCAAAATTGTAAGCGCAGAATTTAGAATGATCTGGCCAACCAGTATACACTATCCATTCATCAGCTTAATGCAATCACTATCTAGTCTTCCATAGGGAATTCTTTGAGAGTCGCTGTCCAAACGAGAGTCGAGTCACCCTTCACCCCAGAAATAGATCTTAAAACATGGCTCTTATAAGCGTACAACTTATCGTCCAAAAAATCAACCTCCTCCAAACTACCATCGCCATCACCATCGATCATGTCTTCCAGTGGAAATTCAGTAAAACCAGAACATTCTTCATTAAACCCGTGATACCTATAACCAATTATCGAGAGTCCCTCTTTCTTCGCTATACCAGGTATGTATTTCTTGATTTGTTTGATCGATAAAGAGATATTTTCACGATTGATTCGTCGACTTTCGGTGTTTTGGTCTTTCTGAAAAAGTTCTTGGTTTATATTCACTGATGGGGGTGGAATCTTTTGAAGAGCGGAATGGATGCTTGACATTGCAGCTTCGTAGTTTTTGATATGAGGGTATTCGTCTGGATAGGAGAGGACTGCACCTTTGAATCTACAATCTTGACCTTTCTCCGTATTATGCAGGAAGGATGAGGATATACCCAGACCAAGAACAATTTCATGGAGATTTTCTTTGGGTGTAGAGTGGTTAGAAGATTCTATAGATGATTTGATACTGGTAGAGGTTGGACTTGGATTTTCTGGTTCATGATTACTTGAACTCGCTTTGGGATTGGTGCACGAGAATAGGGATTCAACCATTTCTTTGGACTTTTGGGTGACGATAGGTGAGGTAAGAAACTGGTTCAATAAATGTAGGTCGTAGAGTAGATTATACAAGTATCTTAGCTCTCTTGACATGTTCTGTTCTTGAGGTTTCAAACTCAGTGACACATTTCCGAGAGTTCTCAGTGGAACACAAAGGATGAATAGAATGGAATTCGAGTCATATCCTCAAGGAAATTTGTTTTAGAGATTGTAAGATACATAGTAACAATAAATGACTGAACTTGAAAACTAACAAATGATACAATTTACATAGACTACTTAGGCGGATGATTGGTCTGTATGGACAGAGTCGGATGAGAGTTACTGATACCAGCGGTCCAATGGAGAAACGCCTCTGAATCGTTGAAACCACCTGAACCGCCAGAAACAACCTCAAACAAGTTGGAATTATTGAAGTTGATTCTATCACCATCAGTCTTTTCTGAAAGATATCGACCTTGCGACCAAGAACCAAAATAACCTTGAGAATCCATTGAGAAATACCGAATCTCGGTAATTCTCAGATCTTCTTCTTCAGCTTCAACTTGTGCGTATTGTTGGATAGTTTGACACAATGATTTCATTTGAGATCGACTGTATCCATCACCTATTGAGGACAACTGTCCAAAAAGGCGAGTGGCGTCTACTGTCTGTTCAAACTCACGATTTGAAAATCTACCTCTGAGAGCTTTGGCAATATTCTCACCACTCTCTCCATGGTTGTTGTGTTCGCCTAGGAGAGCTTGTATGCCGAATTGTACTTTCATGTCTCCGGATAAGGTGAATCTCGTTGAGAAATATGGCGCAAAACCGATGACAACATCTTCTAATACTTTGTGTTGTGAATCTTCAGAGGTGCTCTGGTGTGTTTCTGAGTCTGGATGAGACATTCTGAGAGTTTGATCTGGATTTGTGTTGGAAATCAAAAAAAGATTGGTGATAACGGTGGAGAGCGACCTGAAAGAAAAGAGGGAAAGAAGGGTGGAAACAGAGAAATGATATCCCTCTTAATATCATCATTCATTCACGAGTTTGCCTTCTACCAAAAAACGGATCAATGGAACGACCCATAAAGGAAGCGGACTTTCATGCAAATATCTCTTTTGTTATTATATGACCTAGGACTAGGAGTATTTGCGAAATGGAATTTCTGATAACACACGTTTGATATGTCGAAGAACTCCGACAAATTGGTTTGATGACAAAATGCTCGGAGGTATTTCATTTGCGTTGAAGGAAGAAGGCATGGAAACAGTGGTGGGATGAAATGTAGAAACCAGTCTCCGATGACAAGCAATGGTATGAATACCGCAGCCTGTAAAGTGGTCGCATGAAAGCTTACTTTGACATACCAGTTATGACAAAGATAATATAAAAGAAGTGCACAGCGGTGATGAGGTAAAAGGCTTTCAGATATTGCCATTACGAATCTATGTACATAGTGTTTAGAAAAACAACACAATAACCATTTGGGAACTATGAAAAGAAAGCTATGTAATTTATTTACTTGAACTATCTCTCTTGGTTATAGATTTATGATCTGTATTGATACTACCCTCCCAATGCAAGAACGCTCCTGAATCATTACGATTCCCCGTACACCCAGAAACCACTTTGAACAAGCTAAGGTCTTTGAAGTCGACCTCATTGATACCTGGCTTTTCTGAGAGATAGCGATCTTGAATGGCTTCGCCAAAACCACCTTGGGGATCATTTCCGTAGTACCGAATTTCGGCGACGTGAAAACCAAGATCTTCTGCTTCGGTTTTTATATGTTTTTGCAGGGTTTGACAGATATGTGAAGCACCTGATCGAGCACTGTGATCAAAAATGGAAGAAGGGGAGTTTGACAATTGATCCGGAAGGTATTCGATATGAGAGGGTTCGGATTTTGCCTTGATAGCATCTGCGAGACTCTGACGCTTTTCTAAATCTTCAGTACTGCTTAACAACCTGAGGAAGTCTTCTGATTGGATTCCGCTAAGAATACTAAACTTTGTTCTTGAGAATGGTTGGACCTGAATGACGACATCTTTCAGCTTATTGGCTGTAGTTGTGTTGGACTCGACTCTGGTTTCGTTATCTGACATTTGAATTTCTTCTAGGGGAAAGTTGAAAGTTGATGAAATGAAAAACCTGTTGATAAATAGGTAAAGAAAGAAGAAAAAGAAAATAGAAATAACAGTCAGTCTAGCCATATTATATCTCTTAGTGAACAGTAACGCCTTCCGGAGAAAATGAACCACAGATCAATGGAAAGACCACGGCTGTGGTTGAATGAAAACGTTTCGATGAGATCATTTCTGTTGTAGATGCAATCAAAGGGAAAATGGTTCATTGAAAGCAAATTGACAAGGCAGCTCTAGATGTGAGCCGTAGTGAAATTACCGTCTGCTGAAAATTATGACGGAGGGTCTGAGGAAACTTGTGCTAAGCATAGGACTGTCTCCTGCATCTCCATTATCGAACAAAAAGGATAGCCTGAACTTCGTACTAAAGAAGCCGCCTTCTCTACAGTCTCTTTCTGAAAAAGAGCAGTGTTCAAAGATGATGGGAAACCGCAATCTATCACCAAATTGTGAGCGCAGGGTAAATTTTACAGAAAGCTACGGCGTGGAAATGATTCTGTTTTCAAATGGAACTCAGTGCTGGTTCATCATATCTACAGTAACATCATACTAGGAAATAATCAATCAAAACCTCGAGCTCCTCAAATTCCCAGCCTTTTTAAAGTAGTCTTGAGTTTCATCCATCTAAAAACTCTTCTAGCAAATCTCTATTCCAATCTAAAGTTGCTAAAGAATTTAGCGAGACTTTTCTGTTAATTATAACCGGACTCATCAAAGGTCGTTGGGAAGTCATCCCATTTTCAACGATGACTGGTGTCGAACTCTTCTTGAAAGTCCCAACCCAGTAACCTGAAGCATGAAAATCTGTATCATCTTCCGTATCAGTGTACATTTTGAACAAGTGATCCCAAGAATCTTCCCGAAAGATCGTACTCTCACTTTCAACATTTTCGTAATACCCATGAGTAAATATTGGGAGGTTTGGACTACTTCGGTTGATAGGATGATATTCCACACCGGTTATTTCTAGACCATGATTTGAACCAAATTCTATACATCGAGTTCGGATGACCTGAGATAGATCCCCCATGCTGTCTAGCATGATGGTATGAATGAAGTTTGTGAAATCGGATGGATAGGCGAAACCAATTGTTTCGGGTACTTCGAATTGGTTCTGGAACGTATCTAGTAACGATTGACAAATGTTTGATAGTTTTTCTTTCAAGAATGGAATTTGTAGATATTCGCTCGTCTCGTTTTCGTACATGCAGGTGATACTTGCTCCGAAGTTCAGATCACCATGCTTGAGGGTGATTATGAAGCTTGGAGCGACTTGCAGTAATAAATGGTACCTGTCCTCTTCCATTTTATGATGAGTGAAGGATGGTGGGGTCCGGGGTCGATTCAGCAATATTCGTTCGGTGAAATATCAAGTCTTCTTGCGCCTTCTCACCAACCGCTGATCTGTCAGTTGAGAAGTACAAGCAAATTTGCCACGATACCTGTTTGCCACTAAAAATGATTACGGCATGGAAATTCAACTGGTCCACTCAACCATCACCACAGTGAAGTATAAATATTCATTTTTATCATCTTTTTCTCTTCATTTCTCATTCTATTTTCATGTCAAGATGACCTCTCGTGAAGGAGGAGACTCTCCAGGAAGAGACCTTCATTCAATACCAGACCCTTCGGCATCCAATTCCACCCACCTTCGCGTCCATCAGCAAACCTCTGATCCATCATCGTTACTTCAGACATACCCAATCATTCCTTATATCCCCAGCGCTAAAGGTATGTATAGGATTCTTACGATGTTGATGACTACTTTCCTAACTTTTGATCAGTCGCTACACATATCTCTCCACATACCACAGCTTATCCTTCCCCTAGCTTGCCAGAAGAGCTTTATCCTCAATATACCGAGACTTTCAGACGTATGGATCATCCAACCTCTACTGGAGACTTTACTATGGTGAAAAATATGGAGCATAGCTTGGGGAAAATGCTCAGCTCAAATGGGAATCTGTATGGCGATCAGTAAGTCACCATTGTTGAAACATCTCTGCGGTGTCATCATTTACTGATAGGTACTCAGTTACTCTACAGTATCCTCCAACTCAAGCTTGTACTCCCAAGCACCTAATAACTCAGACTCCCAGCAACAAGAAACCTTACCTATGCCATTCTCTCTTCTGACGCCATCAACGTACCGTGAACCTTTAACGCCCATTTCCGATATTACACCTTCTCCCACAGGATCTCTTACACCTAATCAATACTTCGAATCCTACGTTACGACCACGATCAAAGAATCTTCTTCATTCACCAATTCTTCCAGTGGTAGTTCGGATCACCGAAGTGCTTCTCTTACCCCTAGTCTTGCTAGAACCATGTCTCAAGCTGTTCTAGACAACCTTGACGATCTCGGTTCTCAAACTTGGCATGGTCCTTCACCGACTAAAAAACGAAAATCAATCGTTGGACTAAGTGGTCACAATAGCAATCACATTTTAAGTCAACCTCAAGGCGCTCGACGAAGATCATCGCGCTCTGCGTCACCCTCAAAAACCGGTCCATCCAACGGGAAAAGCAATCTTATCTTGGAAGTTGAATTGCCAACAAACAAAAAATCACTCGTTAATCATTCTCGACAATCCAGCAGCACTCCATCAAGCCGAGGTGCAGAATATGAGGATGACGAGGACGATTCGGTCGATTGGGGAGATACCCCTGACAGTAAAATGATGAGGGATGTTGATGGTGACTGGCAAATGGATGGTCGGACTTACGAGAAGTTTACGCCTTCTCCTTCCAAATCAGGTGCTGCTGGTTTGTTCTTGACTTTGGGCAGTGGGAGAACTGGTGAAAAGGATACAAGGAGTAAGTGATAGGTAAGAATGATGCTAATCTATTGTAGCCACTCGTGACAAGCTGAAGGAGCTTTTGGAAGACATCTTCGAAGAAGCGGACTCTTTCGATGCTGAACCAGAATTAACAGTTGTTCAGGTCTCAAAGTTTTTCTCCTCAATTTCAAGAATCGGAGGCTTTCCCTTACTGGCAGCAGCAACTATAGAACGAGTCGGGAGATATTTCATGCGTTTACATGTTGCTGGTAAAAAGCAAAAGGCTACAAAGAAGGTTGAAGATTCGCTTTGGGACGAAGAGAGTTTGACCCGGTTTACCAGGTTGTTGGAAAGAGTCTTGAGGGAGGCGGAAGGTTTGGAGATCTTTCCAGATGATGGGAGGAATGAAGGGTCTGAAGAACCTAAGGGTAGAGGCAAGGGGAAAGGGAAGAAAGCTGGGAAGAAAGATGGCGAAGGTGAACCTGATCACAGAGAGATGAACGACGAGGAAGTCGCCGAGGCGGAGAATAAATTGCAGATTGTTCAGACTGCAATGGCTGCTGTTGATTGTGCTTTGGTGCTTCTCGATTGTGAAGGTTTATCGAAGCAGGTGAGTATCCAGTCATACTTCCGCTGATATCTAGATGTATTCAGAAGATTTCGTTTCCCTTTGCGTCTTCACTTTGAAAGAGGGACTTGGTAAAGTGGTTTATCCCGTAGTGGAAGGACTGGCAGGTGAACGTGAGTAATGGATTACGCTACAGCTGATATACAGGTATCACGTCTACATACCTCGCGCATATACTTCAATCAGAAACAGCTACAACGCGTAAAGGGAAACAAGCCAACTTGAGACATCCACTCTTGTCGTCCATCGTCGCAGCTTCCACTACCTCTATTCCCCATCTCACCTCTCTACTTTCAAGAAGCGATATGAATCTATCAGAAGACATTGTCATCAAAAGTGTCTATCTCGCCATAGCTCCATTTTTCGTCAGTGAACCAGGTCAAAAGAGGGGATCCGCAAAAATGCTCGATTCCGGTTCTGGAGTCATGAAGGGCCTCAAAATGGAGGCTCTGGGTTGTTTACGAGGGGTAGGTCATATTCGTTGGAGTTGATATATTGACAATTAGATTTTTGCCAAACACGAAAATCAACGTACTTGGATATTGGAAGAAATCCTTACTTCCTTGGTTAAAGTTCCAGAACAGAGTAGAGCTCAGTCTAGATTTCAGTAGGTTTACCCAAATCTCCGCGTTGATTGTCGCAGATTGCCGGATGGTAATTCGATCCATACCATCAGTGCTCTGCTATTGCAACTGGTTCAAGCTTCGGCACACGGTGTCTCGGAACGTGTCCGTAAACTACAAACTTCAATTGAAATCGGGACCTCAGAGTCACAAGCAGCAAAGGTCGATGAAATGGAAGAAGTGAGTCAAGCATTGAAACAAGCCTGACCATATTCCTCAGGAAGCAAGACTTTGTGCTTCGGCAATCGACTCCACAGTCAAATCAGCAAGAGACGTCGCTGGATATCTTTTACAGAAGTGAGTGTTGATCATGACCCAGCTGATTTTCCAGATCCGGCTCGTCAAAAGCAAGTAAAAGCTCGCATGATACCGATTACAAGATTGTTCTGGAGACATTTGTTTCAGACATCTTGACAGTCTTGTATCGACCAGAATGGCCCGCTGCCGCCATCTATGCGAATGTCATGTCTCGATTGATGGTAAGGTTCGTACTTAACTTTACTGACGTTTTAGATTACTGTTCTCGAGGATTCCAGATCCGGTGCTGAAGCATCCGCTACTCGTTCCATTGCCCTTGATCATCTTGGTGAAATTGGAGCCAAGTTGAGGAAATTCCATGTGGAGATGGAGAGGGGTAGCCATGTCCCCTCTTTGGATGAGGTATGTCCGAAAGGTTAAGTGTAGCTAATCATGTAGGTCATTTCCCAAGCAGACACCGAAGGTGTCGTCACTCTCGTTGATGCCCATAACGATATTCTATCGTATCTCACCAACTCGCCCAAAGAAGAGGGAAATTTGATTGTGAGTTTGTGATCGAGGTCGAACTGACATTCCCTAGTCCGCTGCGGATCTATCAAAAGCAGTCTGGGTTCAGGAACTTCATGGTGCTGTTGGACGAGTCACTTCGGTTATCGCAAAAATTGGTGAAGAAAACAGTCAAACAGCTATAGAAACTGAAGAGAAATTACAAATTGTGTTACAAACTATTCGCTCTGCGGCTAAAAGCATCTGGATCAGTAAAGAATCGGTATTCGAAGTTGGGTAGGTGATCAGGTGAAGCTTTACTGATGATAGTGACCCAAATTTACCTCAAATCGCTTTACATGCTGCAATTGCTGTCTCAAGAAGTCGTTCTTTGCAAACTGCTTTCGAACCCATTGTTAAAGCTTTGCTCACTAGCATGGACACGTCTGTTGTTGGGATTCGATCGAAAGCGCTTCGTGGTTTAGGTGGAATCATCATGGTAGACTCGACTCTTTTGGGATTGGTACGTTACCGCCTGGGATCTAGCTAAACTCAGTCACACATCCGTCTTGCCATTGAAAATCGATTAGAGGATCAATCGCCCGCAGTCCGTGATGCAGCTGTGGAACTTGTTGGGAAATATGTGGTTCAG
The DNA here is from genome assembly GCA_001599715.1 of Phaeotremella fagi. Taxonomy (NCBI): domain Eukaryota; kingdom Fungi; phylum Basidiomycota; class Tremellomycetes; order Tremellales; family Phaeotremellaceae; genus Phaeotremella; species Phaeotremella fagi. The sequence goes on from BCHU01000011.1 coordinate 900,114, forward strand.
AGTCCTGCTTTCGCTACAGAATACTACCCTCTGATATCACTTCGTGCTTCGGTATGTGTTAGTGAAAGGTAGTGTCTGACATGTTAGGACACCGGTCTTGGAGTTCGTAAACGAGTAGTAAAATTACTTCGTGGAATCTTTACTGCCACCGACTCACCCAACGTCAAGGCTGACATCTGTTGTAAAATGGTTGACCTGATTCAGGATCATGATGAAACGGTCAAGGTTGGTTCTCAAACTGATTACACTGACATTGCTTAGGATGTTGCCGTAAAATCTCTGGGGGATCTCATGTTCCCCGTTAATGGCAGCTCTACCGATTCGTCTGATCTTTTGGTAGAAGTTTTGAGCGTTTATGATGGCAAGATTGACACTGTTGAATCGGCACTTCAAGATGTAAGTAGTATGTTGGGTCTTGCTCATTTTCCAGGTGGCTGAGGTCGATTCTAAACGACTCGAAGTGTTCAAAGTCACTATCGAAACAATCATTCTGCGTTTAGATCATGGGTCAAGTCAGTCCGACTTTGTGAGTTGTCATCATTAGTCAAACTAATTCGTTAGGACGGACTCAGTCATGTCCGAGCCATTTACCTGCTCAGCGCTAGTCAACCTGCCATTGTTGACACCAAAAAGGCAAACATTCTGTTAAGCTACCTTCGAACCCCGCAAAACGTAGGTCCTTGACATGATCAATACTGACTTTTCAGTCGGACGAACAAGCTCAGAACGACATTCTACTTCGAATCTTTAGAAGATGTATACCATTCTTGCCAAGAGCGGCTTCAAGTTTTGCGGAAGAGTTGACAACAAAACTCATGAGGATGATTGGGAAACCAGCTGGTGGCTTTCAGGTATGTAGAGGGATGGTATAAAACTAACCAATAGTCACTTAAAGAGGTATTGGGCTGTTTCTGCGCTGTTACCACTAATCTCACCAAGGATTACACCAAGTTGATCAACATTCTACGACAGTGTGAAGGTGAGTTTGATGATTACGATGCCTGACCCCAGGTAAAACTCGAATGGTCCGAATGGAATATAAGAAACAGGGATCTCTCCCAGAAAACACTATCAAGACCGTTCCAATGTTACTCTACATTACCGCCTTGATCGTCGAGTTCTGCAATCTCGATGCTGTTGCCCAAACCAACGACACCGTCAAAGACGAACTCAGAAAGATGACTGACAAGAATGTATCTGAATACTTTTTCGAGGTGTTTTTGGAATTCTCCAAGATGGCAATCGCTCAGAACGCTACTATCATTTGTCTAGGTGAGTGAGGGAATGAATTTGCTGACCTTTAGGATCACTTTTCCGAGCCTATCCTACCTTGATTCTAGATGAACGTACTAGAGATTGGACGAATGGAGTTTTCACCAGCTCAGATGATGAAAATAAAGCCATGGCTTTCGGAGTCATCTATGAATTCTTGGTTTCTCAATCGGAAAGGAAGGTTGCACCTGGTAAGTTAGGATACTGGTATACGCTGACAGGTTAGGAGAAACGGTTAGAGATATCAACGCTCTCAAGGGGAATAATGTTACTTTGTCAGAGTCTAGGTGGGTTTGATTAGGTACAGCGCTAAATTTCTAGTTTCGCTGGTACCATTGTGCAAAGTAACATCAATTACATCTTTGACGGAGCCATGTCTCAACATGAGGGTATACGAAATGCGGCTTTAGATGTTTTGGCCTTCACCGTTACTCAAGGGTTGTATAATCCTTTAGCGGTGAGTTTTCTACGAGAGATGTGCTAAAATCTAGTGTCTACCTGTCATCATCTCTCTCGAAACCAGTGACCAATCTTCCATCAGCGACAGAGCTTTCGCCTTACATTCCGCACTTCACAGTAAACACTCCACACTTATTAACGTCAACTTTTTGGAATTCGCCAAAGCGTCGTACGATTTCCAAAGACGGTTCACATCAGAAGTTTCAGGTCATAAATTTGGTACGGCGTTGTTGGCAGGATGGTTTGGTTTAGTGGTTGAGAAAAAGGCAAGGACGAGTTTTATCAAAGCCTTTTGTCGAGTTTTTGAATGGGATGTCCCAGAGGAAGGAGCGGTAAGTTATGGGTTGATAACAACGCTGATAGTCTAGCCCGACGCTTCGTTCGTTTTGTATATCGCTGAAAATTTGGCAACATTCGATTATAGACTTCAAGATGAGATTGCTTTGGTCGTTCAGATTCTCTGTAAAACTGTATCGGGCTGTTCGCATCTCGCCAATGTACTTGAATCAGGGGAGTTGGAGGGGGATGAGAATTTTAACGGTAGTGTACAAGGGCGATTTATCGTGGCTGGGAATGAGGTAAGTTGTGGTGTCTGATTCTGCTGACATCAGCGTATCTCTCTTGAACGTGTCATCAGAGGTAGTCTCGTGGTTAGTTTGGCTATCCTTACCAAACATCATTTGGAGGAGTTGTATTCAATGCCAGAAGAGTAGGTCGTATAAATCGTCTGAAAACTAAACCAAAAGTAAATGTCTCAAACACGAAGTTGGGAAGAAGAATGCGTTTGGAGATAAACCAGCGATCAAAAAAGGTCCGGTATCATTGGATTTAAGTCGATTACCTCTTGTAAGGGGAGTTTTGACTTTGAAAGAGTTCAGAGAACAACAGAGTACGGTATGTGGTTCAACTTTTGAGATGAGTTTGAGTTGATAGATCGTAGTTCTTACAAATCTTACAAGAGGATGGGTCGCTTGATGGATAGTTAGATGTAACATGGACTAGACTGGGATGGGATGGGATCATAGAATGACTGGATCATTCGATATTATATTCATGTATTTACTCATTCATTAATCTACGTTAGCTTACGACATTGACATGCATTTGATACCCATACTTCAGTATTCTAGCATCAATAATTTCCAGATGTTTGCATACTGGATACGTGAAAGAAGAGGAAATTTCAACCTTCAACCTGTACTTCTTTAAGAAAACAATTTCATCCCTCGTCCCTCATCCCTCATCCGCTACCTACAGTATCACTGAGCACCTTAGCCAAAGGAACAACGCTGGAAAATTTGCTTAAGCTGATTTCGGAAATCACGTCTAGCTCCGTCCACCCGCTCTTCTAACTCTTCTCGCTCCACCCCTAGTCCAGCTTCTACGTCCCGTGCAGTCCGTTCTTCCCAGATTGGAACCTCGCCTTCTCGTATCTGAAATTCCCCTTCAGAGCCGAACGTAAACATTGGACCACCTGTTGACTTGAAGGAGGCTGTTTTCATAGGCGAATGCGAAATTGTTTTTACTATAAACTTCCCTTCCTTATGTAGCCATGGTGCTGAAACATCCCTGATCAACTCTGACATTGCAGCTTTCTGCTCAGTCTCATTCATGAGAACCGTTCGAGTTGATTTTGATTTCTTGTGAAGTAAAAGGTCTATGATTCTGATTGTGGTCGAATGGTTATGTTTCTGTATAAGAGATATTGTATTCAGTGAGGGCTGCCAATTGATTGATTCCACCGGAACCAAGAACGTCTTGGTCAAGTTCTCGGGTCCAGACCCAGTGTCTCGCTTGACAAGAGCAAAAGTTTGGACTGCTGTATGGTCCACTACTCCTATAGAAGAAGTAAAGGGCATGAATTTAAACGTACTTTCAACGGTGTCTGAGTTTTTCGACGTAAGTTGGTCTTGACTTGTTATGATTGCTTCCTCTCGAAATGACATTTTTGAATGTGGTAGTTTGACTTGGGTGGAAGGTAATGTAACATGGACTGATGACATTATCAGTATATACATGGCCAGGTTGAAACCTGAAAGGATCGAAGGAAGGCCGTTTCACGAAAGGAAGTTCCGAGGACTAAGAGTGCTACATTCGTAGAAGACCACAATTAGAAAGATGAAGCTCGCTGTTTCCACTTTATGTAGGAGGGCAAACACTTGATGACTATTTCATACTACCAACATCTTTGTATGACATTCGTTGCATCTTCTCATAAGTCACTATTACAATAGACCAATCCAGTGATCGATTTCCCGTTCCTAGATCTCGCCTCCTATTGCGAACCAAAAGAGTACCGCACAAATGACTTACTGATCCGTTGACAACGTTCGCGAGGGGACAACAACTTCTGCTCTTGTCTTATAATCTTCCAGCTAGGAACTTCACCTTTTCGAACACAAAAATCTCCATCAGCATCAAAAGTAAATGTTGGAACAGAGTCGGAGACCAAAGACACCGATATGACTTTTCCAAATGAAGACGACTTCACCACTCCATCTTCTTGCGTTAGCCATGGAGCATCCTCACTGAGGACAACCACCTCTGACATGACCGATTGTTGCTCCAAGTCCTTCATTAGCACTGCTTGAAGTTTCCCAATTTTGTCTCTGGACCAAAGTTTTTCTGCGTATCTTTTCCCATTCAAATGATTGATTTTCTGTATCAAGGATAGGGAGGGAGTTGACGAGGGAAAATCATTGTTGACTGAGTGACGCATTTTGACGTCTTGCTGGATTTTAAGCAGATACCACTGTTGAACTGTGGTTTTGTTCCCTATTCCTAGAGATGACGTGAAGGTCATGAACCCCATTGTTCGATCACCCGGACTATCATTTTGGGTATTTATGACCTGATCTTGTGATTCCTGTGCTGAAGTAGAGGTATCAAGGTGTGAAGTCGTTTGTGGATCCATCGATATTGATGAGCTTTGTTTTCCTTGATGTGCCATTGTACCAATGTGTAAGGTGGGAAGGGGTTAGAAGGTAAAAGAACAAATAACAATAATTCTTGGACTTTAATCATTAGATATAGGCCTTCGCTGTAAGTAAAGGTAGAGAAAGTATAAATTAGAGAATCGAGTTATCGTCGTTGCGACATTTTCGTCAATTCTTTCTGGCCAAGGGAAGGCAGACTGCTCAACCACCAATTCTTCCAGTAATGCAAATGCAGCACTTTGTGTCGTATGTGTAATGATTTCACTAGCTTTCCATCGTTCCTGTACATCACTGTAATCGTACTGTAAATTACTGTATCGACTGGACCCACCCTCCCGATCTTCTACTCTCTCTTATCTCCTTGAGCTGTAGACTGACCGTCTTCTGAACCTCCAGTCAACTCCGTAACTGTTCCCTGACCACTACCAAAAGTCCCACCTCCACCAGTGGATTCTCCACTCTTATTCTTCTGGTCCGCGACACTCTTCCCACCAAAGAGTGGGGCCAACTCTTGCATGCTTCTAGTCTTAACGGGCGGACCATGAACAATTTTACCATTGATAGTGGTGACTAAAGGACCGAACCGACCTTTAACAAGCTTCTCGAGCTCTTCTACACTTTTGTTCTCTCTATCAGGTATACTGTACAAGAAATCCATGAATTCGTCCCATGATTCTTGGTCTTGCCCAGTTCTCGTTGACGTGCCATTATCAGACATGATGATACACGTATTTGGTTTGTTTGGTTATCGTTATTTCCGGGAGGCAAATGCGGTATTGCAGTATGTTGGTTGTTTGTGATAACAAGTTGGAAGATCATTTTCACTCTTTTATATTCAATGTACCACTTTGGAAGGCTCAAAGAATCCCCTCACACAATATCTTTTGCTGTTAAAAATGTCAAACCGTGCGTGTAAAGAATTCACTGGTCTTCCGTCATCATATCATGAAGTAACATCACTGTACTCTACATTACATCATGTATCTACTCCACCCGCCTTCCTGATCGCTTATTCCTTCTCATCTTCTTTAACTTCAGACTGAGTGTCTTTCGAGCCTTGAGTCAACTCGGTAGATGTACCCCGACCACTAACAGAAGTCTCACCCTCACCAACAGACCCTTTACTCTTCTTCATCTGCTTCCCAGTCCAACCCAAATCTCTCGCCAAAGATTTCATGTCTCTACCCGCAACAGCCGGACCTTGAACAGTTTTACCATCAATAGTGGTGTACAGATGACCAAACGGAATTGTAACACGGTTCCTGAATTCTTCTACATCCAACCCCTCTGAGCTAGGCATACTCCTCAAATAAGCAATGAGTTCTTGCTCGGTGATTGTTTTTTGCTGAGTGTTCGTTGATTTGCCGTTATCAGACATGATAAAGTATAATTTGTTTCTTTGTTTATTGTTCTGACTTGGGTGGCAAATGTGTATCTGGATAGCAGTTTGTTGGTAGTTGGTTGTTAATGATAACAAGTTGGGAGACCATTTCTCACTCTTTTATATCTGGTCTGACACTATGGAAGGCTCAAAAGATCTCCTTTCAACTTAAATCCTTTGACATCTTTGAAGTATCATCGGCGCCACATGAATGCCTACCAGGTATCGCTATCTGAATTGAAGCGCATGCATGAAAAGTCCATAATGTAGTATGTACAAGAGTGTCGAGAATCGTAAGATACGTAAAAGAGTGACGAGTTACAGTATATGCAAGAGAATGAACGTAGAGTAAATGAATTAAGAAGACTGGATAAAGTACTAAACTTCACTAAGGATTTTATCAATGTTCTCGTTGACCCAACCTGATCTCTCTACTAGATTAGCATTAGGGTAGAAACCGTATAAAGCCTCTCTGGCTGATCGTTTGGTCCTATTTATTGTTAATCAGTATGCTCAACATGAAGAGAAGGATAAACATACACAGTCATCAAATCCTGAGACGAGAGATATCTTCGTAGAATCGCCAAAACCTCATCATCACTAGGTGCCTCATTCCTGTTTACCGGTATAGGAACGTTCAACAGAGGATTACTGTTGAAATTGGGATTAGCCGTCGTAGCCAGAGAATAAGTTGACATTCGGTTAGGTAAAATCGGCATTGAAGGCTGGGGTTGGAATCCTAACCCATTCATGTTCATGTTCATCATTGAATTCCTGGGAACGGCTGTCGTCATGGGGAAGAAAGATGGCGGTCGTAAATTAGGTGAATCAAATGGGTTGTGTGGGGGTGGTAAGAAATTTGGTGATTCGTAATTACTTGCACCGGCCCATTGTGATAGTCCAGCCATTGAGGTTACTCTACTTCGAGGATCGAAATTCGGTGATCCACCCATGAAAGGATTGGAGGGTGAAGCATGGATAGATGGATTGGAATTGTAGTGACGTAGGTTGTTTGACGAATGTCTTGGACCTAATGGTGATGAATCCCTGTAGTAGTCTTGTCCAGGCAGGAGATCGGTTGTTGAAGAGTAAACTGATGTAGATCGTAGACCGTTGTTTGCACTACCTCGTCCCCGACCTCGACCTGAGGGGGCTTTGGAGGTAGCTTTCGATACCTCGGAATGGAGTGAAGCAGTTTCCCAAGCGTTGGCTTCGTATTCTAGGATGTAAGTAAGAATCAACAGTCGTACCCACCTTTAAAGGTCTTGTAAGGTATCTGATCTTCGTGAAATTGTTCGTCGTTATCATAAACGACAGTTTTCTTGTTGCCCTCACCAACGACTTGGCTAGTATATTAGCGGTGTCCGATAATATGACATACCGAGTATTACCCCAACTGAAATCGTCCATCGACCAGAAAGAGTAAACTGGTAGTAAGAAAGAATAAATCGGGAATCTAATGTCAGTTGATTCAAACGACCACTTACGCCAAGATATACACGATCATCCAACCGACCAACATGAATTCACGTTTGAGGATGAAGATGATTGCCTAAAGTTAGCCATCATTCTCGTGAGCCACTAACCTGTAGACCATAGGTCGCTCCTATCATGGCTAAAGAGATTACAGGAATTGCAGCTTTCCCAGAGGCCACCACGACGATCAAGTATATGAGCTATAGGTCAGTAAAGATAACCAGTAGACGTACGTAAACACAAGTAGCAGGTAGGATCTACAAGTCAGCAACGATCCATTTGGCCACCCACAATAGTTCCCAATAAATCTATAAAAACCACAAATCGCATGGAGAAGAAACAGAAACCACACATTTCAGGCAAGAACAGCAATTCCACCAAATTATGTATAGTAGAATTGATCCACCGTCTACGTTGGGATAACAAAACGTTCCATCGACTAGGGGCGACGGTATGTGCTATAGCGTCGGGTGTGAATTTCATTTTGAACGTTGGGAAATGTTTCATCATGAGTGTAGTCAAATATCTATCTTCACCTAGACTGAAAAGATTCTTTTTGTGGAGGGTGTCGACGTTTGGTTCGGCGTATTCGTCGATCACTATTGAGGAGATGATGACTGGTCGACCTTTATCGGCTGTTCTGATTCTGTAAACTGAGAAACATCCTGGTAGACAGGTGACTGAACCGAAGAGGGATTCGAATGCTTTGGTCAAATGATGGGAGATGTAGTATTCGTATACCTGTTGTCAGTGAGATCAAATGAAAACTCACTTGTATCATCGTAGTCAAAGATTCACGTTCGTTGGCGACTTTGGTCTCTCCACAGATCCCAATAATCCTCTGATCATCCGACGCACAAGCGATCATTCGATTAAGTGAATCAGGTTCAACGGTCTATTCGTTAGCGCCGTACCATCGAGATACTCACTGTATCAGCATCAACTTGGAAGATGTATTCATAGAAAGTTGGATCGATCCCGATAACGTTTCTCATTTGATGATAAATCTCCAATTCAAGTGGTGACATTGGAGCGTCGAAATGAACACGATTAAGATATTGGAGTAACATGACTTGTGAATCTCTTTTACCTCTGTTTCCAGGTTTAGAAGTTTCGGTTGGTTTACCAACTTTAACGACGACAACGTAACTGGAAATCAGTTTGATTCGATTGATGACCTACGGAACGACGTGACCCTCAAACTCGTACAATCCAGAATAAACTTTCCCATAATTCAACTGCTTCGATCCTTCACCAATACTCTTGAACAACAAAGGTTCAGGATCGAGTTTAGGATCTACCCCAAGAATGTCTAAAACGATACGTGGCGTAGGTCGATTATTACCCGAGCCAATAATGTTACCGTCGCAAATGATGAATATCAATTTCCGTTTATCGTCATATCGTAAAGACGCTAAAGAGTCTATGGTCTTTTTCAAAGACTCTTCACCTTCAGTGTAACACGGAACCTGGCAAATAACGAATTTGTCAAGTAATTCAGGTTGTCGTTTAGAAGTCAATTGAAGAGCGGCAAGGACTGGTGTTAGCAGTGTACCGGTCTTTGACCTACATTTCATTGCGATGGTAAACATCAACACACAAGAGAAAGCTAACAACAGATAATTCTGAACCGTACATCTAGGCGTCAATCTGTAATCCAATTCTCCAACGTAGAAAGCTGAATCCAGACAGTTCATTTGAGCGGTTACGTTGTCCGCTGACATGCCGGCGAAAACACTATTCAACTGTGAAGTGATGTCTTGACCAGCTTGGGCGCTGAATAGTGTTGACAGATCAGAGGACAAGAAGGAGTAGTTGGGTAGATCCGTTCCAGAGGATGAAGAGTAGTATTTGACGGTGTACAGATAATCTGATAAATCGTACACTTTGTTGTTGTAAATTGCCCATTGTCTGTTGTCAGTTTGGTCATTTTATCACTCACCTAGCATCGACATCTGCCTGAGACGCAACTTCAGAATTGGTATAAACCAAACTACCCTTGTAATACTGAGTTAAACCTTTCATCAAGACGTCGTTGTACCAATTAATGTTGTCCAACTTTGTTCCGTTGGTAGTTTGCAGTGGACCAGACGTGTGTACGGCATAAGCGAGGATAGGAGTGAAATTGGCTCGTTGCAATGAAAGCTGAACATTGGTGACCAAACCTGGGCAGGCAATGGTCATCGGTGGGGGGAAGTAATCCGTAAGATCCTGTCCTGCAAACTCCAGCATTACATCGGAGGAGGTAGTATAACTGGACAAATCGCTGTGTTGGGATTTGTAAAAATTTGTAAACTAAAATCAGCTCAATCCTTCTCTGCACTTACATCATAAACCTTTCCAGCGATAGCAGCATAGTAATCACTAGTACCCTGGTGAGTAGCCAATTCAGTCAAATTCCAAGCCTTGTCGCTATCTGGACAAAGAAGTTTCCCAAAAAAGACGATGTAAAACACGACGATCCCACAAAGGAAGAAGATCATCATGAAAATCGCCACTTTTTCTCTCCACGCCATTCGGATGTCTGGTCGTTTCATTCGACCTACAGATGAAAGTAGGAAAGACGGAATCCAGAATGTCAAACACCACGTTACTCTCAACCACCATCGACGAGCTGATGTGGTCGTGGTAACTTCCGTTTGCTGTCTTGAGATCTCTTTCACCACCATCCCGTCATCTTCATCTTTATACGGCGTTAGAGGAATGGAATCTTTGTACGGCGAGTCGAGCTCTTTATTGAGTATAGCTTGGGTGTTTGGTGGTGTTGCATCGGGGTCGTTTCGATATTCTGACCAAACTGCACTGCCAAGATCTTGGTATCGATCAAGGGGTCTGTAAGAGTCAACGGGAGAGTCGATATCGACGGTTAGAGTTTCGTCACTCCCACGTCGCGCTTCAGGTGAACGAATCAAATCTTCCTGATCCCTCCAGCAATCCCAATTCAGCCATAGTCTATCGTTTCCAATAAAGTAGTCTCCCTGGCTCCAGTTTCTACTCTCAACAAAGGATTCTGTATCGACCCCATGTCTTGAAGCAAACTCTGTTAAAGTGTAATTCGCAACATAGTCCACTTGACGACGATTGACTAGGTCGGAAAGGTTTAATGAGCGAATTTGAGATTTGACCCTGTTTTTGTTGAAAGAATTGGGGTGACCAGAATCGTTAGGTCGTATATGGTATACCGTCCAGAGACGTGCTTTCTCCATGTTACCAAGGAGCGTGTTGAGAACGGCGTCAAGTTGGAATGACACTGGTTGAGGGATGGAAGTGTCAATTGGCCAATCTGTATCACCTTGACCGATAGGAGTAGCGGTACGAAGTGGGGTGACTGATACTTGAGACTCGACGATAATGTCCGGGCTCATTGGGTGGATCTCGTTAGCCAAACTAGGTCCCGAGACCAACTTTGAAACGAAAGAATCGCTAGACGCTCGAAGAAGTTCTACCAAAGATTTATCCAAGACGTCGTTGTTTTTCTCGATGAAATCGGATAGATCGTATTGACACACTCCAGAGTAGTGGTTGATACCGAACACGTTTCTGGATCCGGGTGGAAGGGATAACGAGGAGTGACGACCGAATCGAGAGATTTTATGGGATAGGATTGAAACACTGTCAACACCTTGTTCTTCTATGATGGGTTCGGAGATTGTTCCAATCAAACCCCCTGGTTCTCGATAGGTGGGTAAACGTAAAGCGTCCCCTCGTAGTAATTCTATACAAGCGCTGTTGTCCATGGTAACTACTTGAGGAAGGTCGAGATCTTCAAACGTCGAGCCAAAAGTTCGCTGACGAATATAAGATTGTAACAGTTCATTCATAAAGTTGACTCCAAATTTGTCAAACCCATTAACACCAGCGTTGATAAGGGTTTGGCCCTCTGAGATCTTGCTCGAATACCCGGGTAGGTCCATCTGAACAATTTGAACTCCGTTGGACGCAGGAGCGACCTTTTTATTCCCCATGTCAACGACGAAAGCGAATAAAATAGCGTAAAGATCTTGCATCAAACTGTCACGTTGTTTAGCCGCCGCCTCTGAATCCAGAATCATCGAACATAGATCACGTCGGTGTACCCATTGGGTTCGGTTCACCAGGACGTTTTCCAATTCATCAGCTGAAACACCTAGATAACCAGCGATTTCCACCAAAAGATTTCTCTCATGTACTCGAGCAGGTTGATCCAGTGATGACATCCCTAGTGAGCCAACGGTGGTGTCAACGAATGTTAGGTTGGATAGTAGGAGTATAGCAGTTAATAAGGAGAAGATCGATTTAACATGCTTCGCTTTGAAGCCCAATGAAGCGAATGCTACACGTAGTTCCCCCAACTGCGTCGAATCATCAGAGAAAGGACCACCAGGGAGTCGATAGCAGTTCGATCTTTCCAAAAGTTTATACGCCGAAGGTTCCTCCAAATTCAACGCGTCTCTTTCTTCAGGACTAGCTCCAGCGAGTAACTGATAAAAAACATGGAAACTACGTTCCTCATGTCGAAGTACACCTAGTCGTGATTTGTTGAGACCGAATGTGAGGATTTTCGCACCTGTAATGTCACCGTTGAGGAAATGGAGTTCGGTGTATCTACCATGTTGGGAGGCTGAAGGGTTGAGAGGGGTTTTGGAATGACCAAAAGATTCTAGGAGGGTTTGGAATGATTGGATTTGGTCTGAGATGCGTCGATGGGATTTGGTAGGTGAGGAGAGGTGGAGGATTTGGTTGGTGAGATGTTTGGAGGTTGTTGATTTACCTGAGCCGCTCAGGCCACTGAGGTCAGTGGAGTTTTGTATGAGACTCACTGATAGATGATAGCCTGACTCTGTTGTTGTCTCTGCATCAACAACCAAACCCTCCCAGCTAGCTCATACACGTTGGGCTGTAGATCCAATCTCTCAACTTGGATATCTTTCGTATAAGATTCTCTAGATTCTTCATTTAAACATCCCAAACTTCGTAACGGGTTGACTACCACGTATTCAGTTCCACTACTCGACACTCTTGTGAATGGTTGCTCCGCTCTCGATCTAGATTGAAGGAGATTGAGTATGGTTTCATCTGTTGGATAGATTTTACGTGATGGTCCGGATGTGGATTGTTGGGTTTGGATTAGGGAGGTGAGGTTGGGTGTGCGGAGGGTTTGGTGGGACATGGTGGTGGTGGGGGTGGGTGGTGGTGTTGCTGGATACTAGAATGTGATTAATCCTCGAATAAAGATGAAGTAAAAAGGAGAGAATGGACTTACTCTGTTTGGGTCCTTTAATCAAATGTTGACATGTGAATTGTTATTTTTAGCGGAGGTGTGGTTTGTGTTTCTCTTTCTGTGTACTGTACACCTTCCAATGTCAACTACTTGTACTACAACTACAGCTGATATACTGATCTACAGTACATGCATGCATACGAAATAAAAGTAAAAAGTACATGTAAACTCTCTCACGTTGTTGTCTAAAGGCTGTGCTTCGCTCGCCCCTCTGTAGACCTAGTCCAGGTTAGTGGCCAGTGTGTCAGTGGCGTGGGTTTCAGACAGTTCAATTTAACTAGAATCGACAGCACATTCATCCTCGTCGCTCAAGGTAGTGCATGCATATCATCCGTCGATCACATCGATCCCCATTCACCGCTGAGAACCATGAACAGCATCGCATACCTCAAAATCACGGATCAAAATGAAGTGAAATGATTAATCGTCACATGCTGAGATGTCGTAATTGCATGAAACAAGGGTTTATTCCCTTTTTGAGGCGGACGGCGTAGATCGTCTTACTTGGCATCTACGAGAAAACTGAACATATAAACCACTACAGACTCAGCCTATCAAATTAAATCTACAAGATCCATATTAGTCAGTATCGAACAAAACAGTAACTGCTGTACTTACCGTTTCTCTCAAACCTGAACTATAATGATCATCAACCGCTCTGGCTTCACTTTAATCATCGTCATCTTCCTCCTCGTCATCCAAGGAACCATCGTAACATTCAAAATCCTTTCCAACACCCTTTATACTAGCCCCCGACAAATCAATCGTTCCAATCGCACCTATGAGTTCCAACTCCTTCTTGTCATATGTATTTTCAAACTCGCTCTCAGCCTTGTCCATCATCTCTTTTGCTTCGTTGAATAATAACTGATCAACCCTACTGTAATTCGTTGACATTTTATTTCGTTGTCTGATGAACCATTCGCTCGGGTTTGGTAGTTGGGACACTTTTGCTTTGACTTCCTCTGAAGCTGTACGATACCTTTCTCTCGCTCGTTCATTCCTCTCTAGAATTGATGGATCGACCTTGGTACCAAAAGACACATCACCTTTGTAAGAAACTCTCGTCGATGTCCAGAATGAAGATAAGGTTTTGTATTGTGTATCAAGAATGAAATCGGAATAGTTTAAGATTGTTTTGGTGATGTTGGAATTGGAACCAGAGTAATCGGAAATGGTGATATTCATTAAACCTGATTTACAATTGAATTTATCAACTTTAAATTCGAAGGATCCATTAGAGGTTTTATCAGAGGTTTCATCAGAATGACTCGACATGATTATCGTTCTTTCTGCCGTTTTTCTTGAAAGTATCAATACTAAGTAAGAGATAAACTGGTCAACATTTCAGTGTGATATATCTTCTGGCACAAAAGATCATAGATCAAAGGATTACTCCCTTCTACTGTACGTCCTCTTAGGGAGCTGCAAAGGATATCGTCAAACCTATGTACACACTGTCCTTAATCCTATATACAAACTGGGTGACTGAAACCTGTCAAAGTGTCACGTACCAGGGCTGAGCTAGGGCTGGATAGACTACGATAGGATTTGACTGAGGACTTGGGTCGAGGTACGGATGGAGCTGGACTAGGATACAATGTAATGTAACCAGATGTTGTGTGTCAAGATCAAGTACGCACCATGGATTAATCTTCTGCCCTCATTGTATTCTTATTTGAGTCTTACCCGACCATCCTGTTTCTTGCTATCTCTCGTTGTCTCCTGCTATCCCTCTCATCTACCGATTTACTGTCTCTCAGTCATCTTTGTTCATTCCACCCTGTTTCTGTTTTCTTAAGCTAACTGTAAGTATCTCTGATTGGTCAGTAATGTTTTCGATATTCGACCTGGCTACAACTGCGCATTCTGGCTCGTTCTACCATAGGGACTAGCTACTTGGCATCTACAAACATAAACTTCATATCTCACTCCACTACAGACTCAACCTATCTTAAGCTAAACATACAAAACTATGGTAATCAGTTATGAATCTCAAAACTGGGCCTGTTTAACATAAGTCACCTCCTGAACCTACACAGGATCCATCAACATCATCATCATCATCCTCCTCGACGTCGTCATCGTTCTCTGGAGCATCACATGAACCATTTGAATCCTCTCCTACACTTTCTACAACAAAGCCTGAAATATCAATCCTTCCAGTAGATACACCTAGTTCCAACTCCTTTGTGTTGTATGTTTGATCAAACTCCTCCTTCGCCTTCTTCCTCATCTCTGCTATTTTGTCCAATCCTGAATTAACACCATCAAAACACATGGATCTAAACCTTTCTTGTTTTTCACTACACCAATTACTTGACTTGACATTGTCAGATTTGTCAAGCAATGATTCACATTCCAAATGTATCTTTCCAATCTCTTCTTGAACCCTAAGATATTTCTCTCTGACCTGTTTGTTGTGCTTCAGAATCGAAGAATCTACCTTGGTGTCAAAAGACACATTACCTATGAAAGAAGTTTTTTCTGATTTATCGAACGAGTACAAGATTTTTTTTCTGGATTCAAATGAAGATGACCAGCGTTGGAGAATGTGTGGGTGATTGTCGGCCTGGGACCAGTGTATGTGGTAATATCCAGTGTACCTGTGTAACGATCGAAATTGTGGACTTGAAATTTGTAAGATATCTTAGAGGTATCATCAGAGTAGCTTGACATGATGATGAGATTTATTGATGTATTTCTTGGAAGAAAGAAAAAATGGAATGGACTGAAAACTGAGTTTGATATATCTTTCTTGCACAAAAGATCGTACATCAAAGGATCACTTCTTTAGGCCTCTCAAGGGCTAGAAAGGATATTGTAGATCCATTATCCAGAATGCTGCACGAAACGTGTCTGAGCTCGCTGTAACGTTCCCTGTAGTTGTCTTGTGTCTGATGTAGAGCTGTACATGCAACAGCATTGGAGAGTGGCACCAGGCGTAAAATGGGCTTGACGCTGAAGTAGAAAGTCCAGTTTCCCTAGGCATAGTGTGCGTGATGTAGCTTTGTCATGATATCAGCAAGAACGTTGTACACTGTATGATTGCATCATATCTCATGCCTTCGTGAGATACAAGATAAGCGCGGTCTTTGTCCACAATCGCAAATCGAGTCGATACCACCAGCGTTAACCTAGCTGTCACGTCCGCTTTCGTCGAAACCACTTTGACCCAGTAATTAGTATGCGACTTGAACCTGATTTCGTTGAAATATTCACAGTGCAGCTGGCTCACTGTTTTTCAGGGGTTTTATAAGTCATCGAACGATTTACATATCAGGGTATCAACTGACAAACAACTACAAGTACAATCTTAGGTATAACTAAATCTCTACTCTAAAACTAAAAACCATCTAAGAAAGACATTCTCGTCCACCATTTGTACAACTACTCAGTTGAGAATAAAGGATTTTCCCACTTTTAAGCACCGTATCTCCACCTTTCGGATATAGACTATCAAATTCGCTATTCGCTTTCTCTCTGATTGCCAATGCCATTCTGGCTTGATCCAAATACAAATCTTGCCATTTCAGCAGCTCCGGCTCCAGTTCTTCGTCCAACCCAGACGATCCAAGTTTAACGAGTCTTTCAATCTCGTCACGTACCCTAACCGCACTAACATCAAACTCGCTAGCGTTTCTATCTTTTTCCCTCCTTTTCCTTCTAGCCTTCTCGAAACCTTTAGTATCATCTGCACTCAGATTGTAAGATATATCACCAGTGTATGAAATTCGGACTGAAGGAGCTTTGTATGAGGTCAATTCATGACGTCTGGTGTTGAGAACAAAGGGTGAATATTTTGAACAGATTTCAGACAGCTTATCGATGGAGGATGACGGTTTGTCCGTGGTACCGCAGGAGGTGACTGAAACGTACCTCTCGTTGTCGTCGGGAAGGTACCTATCGTCGTTGTAAGAGGGGTCTTGAAGAAACTTGAATTTAACACCTGGAAAAGATGTTTCGTGGCTGCTGGGTGTGGTGGTTGGTGCTGTCGTAGTTGTGGCTGACGTGTTTGTCGCTGTAGTCTCTGCTGAGGTTGGAACAGAATTTTTGGATGAGTGAGACATTTTTGATTCAGATTGTTGACTTGTAAGTGAAATTGCGATTGTCAATCCACATCTTATATATCTCACTCGGACAAAGCATTGTCAAGATCAAAGGTCTGTCAAGGGGTTATCACAACCATTGAGCTGTGGAGTTTGGAATCAAAGATGACACTGGGCAGTGAGGGAGAAGAATTGGAAAGGAGGTGGGTGTTTGATTTTAAAAGGGTGTAAGAGACGCACACAAAAGAACGATACACACAGGTCCTGCTGACAGTATGATCAAACAATCAGTCTAGTCTCATAAACGCCACTACGTTTTATGCGTTCCCCCATTGCCTATAATTCATATTCTCGAACAACATACTAACAACCTATCTGTGAAGAGTTCAGACACTCCCATCCGACCAACAGTTCCCTGACGAACCAAATGTATCTTCATCTCTCTCACTAGATTCACTATCTTCCCCACCACAAGTACTACATTCAGGGCCATGACCTCCAGCATTTCTACTTTCTGTACAGTCTGACGTGACCCCACTCGAAGAAGTCAAATCGTGACTTTCCTCATCCCAACCTTCTTTCAACAACCCTGCCAATTTCATCTTTTCTAGCAGTTGTGCCTTTAAAAAAAACATTTCGTTGAGATCTTGGGTGTTCAAACAGGCGAGATCGGAATAGAGTGTTTCCGGAGTGAGCTTATGTCCTTCGCAAAGTGATTTCTGCGCCTCATCATGCGCCTGATACGCCTCGTTGTACGCTGAAATAGCTGGATTTCCAAAGGTCAAATAGGTGAAATCCACGGCGGGTAATGATTTGAGAGTTTTGTCTTTATTACATGGATATAGGGTAGAGGTGTTGGTGTCGAATATACCGTAGGAACCAACTGATAAGACTTGGCTTAATTCGGGCTGTAACTCATCTACAGAGTCGATTCTGACCAGAAGCTTGTTGGGTGAAAAATCGTCTTGACTAATTAGAGTGGTGTTTAACCGGACCATCTTGTTTAGTAGTAGGTGGTTGGTTGGTTGGTTGGTTGGTTGGTTGGTTGGTTGGTTGGTTGGTTGGTTGTAAAGTAGAAGGCGAGGAGATTTCATATTTGTTACCTATCCCCCAACCCCAAACGCAGACACACAGGAGGAACAAAAGAAAAGTCACATCTTTTGATCAAATGGTGTCTCAGAGGTTTTCTGTGCGGATATGAAAGGATGCCATAATGACGTATGATGCGGTGATGGCTGTATTCTCACCAGAGGCAAATATCAAGTTGTCGCTGTCTGATTCTCCTGAATTCTATCGATACAAACGACTGTTAGCAACTTCCTAAAAGTATACATATGTGACATCGACTACGAGTTAAGTGGAAACGAGATGACGAAAGAAATAACGTTTCAAGGTTAGTACCTCATGATCGAATGAAATTCTATCCTACGGCATTTCGCCAAGAGGCCAAATCAGCTGATTGGAGCGGGAATTTGTAGATTAGTAATCTAGAACACTCCAAGATCCTGAGGAATTCAAACGATCCTGAGGATTGCATCCGCGAGGTAATCCAGAGTCATTGACGAAGCCAAAGACAGTGCTGTGCAACTAAACTAAGGATCCAAAAGACTCCATCTATGTTCACGCCAAAACAAGGAAATGAAACGTTTAGCTGGTGACTAGCTTGTTTATCCGCTTCGATAGTGGGTGGCAAACAAACTCAAAATGGATTCAAGGTTTGACAGCACTTCCATGTTTACGACATTCGATACCGGATTTCAGAGATTTGCATATGAGTTACACCAGATTCAGAATTTATACCGTCACCTCGGCCGGCATGGTGAGAATTTTCGTTCCAGTATTTCATCAAGAGAATTCATCTATGTAAAGTCTTTATCATCGTTGGCATTTCGATTGCTTTTATCACGCTCGCCCAGAGAACGTTTCTAATCATTTCGCAATTCTAGTATAACATAAATGCTATGACCATTGACCTGTCGGTGTGGTTATCTGAGAATTCATTGTGACTAGATTGAAGTTCAGCGTTGAATTCATTTTGATTCCCAAAGCAAGTGTAGTGGATTCAAGTGTCAATCTCCCACTACATCACGGTCCCACAAACCATCCATCCAAATTCCACACATGCAGAGGAATCAATGCAGACTCGACGATCTCAATCCAGATTAACCTTTTAACGCATTCACCGAAGCATTTGCCACCTGAATTCCAAATAGATATTCAGGGCGAGACAACCAGTAAGTCCGGATTCAGAGTTTGACTAGCCACACCCATTTGTTGACGTGCGAATTCTCGCAGTAGTTGACGTTATGACAGAAAAGGTGGTATCACAGTGGAGGGCGGGTTAGAACCTCAGACCGGGGGTGGTGTTGTATCTTTCATCTTAGGTTATATATTCGCGATCAGTGCGATAACAAACAAACAATTATTGTCTACAAACAAAGCTTCAGGTCCCAAGCCTTCACGTCACTGGCGTCCGAATTTGACGGTTTTCGATCTAATAAGCAATCTCAGGAATCAGGCCAGAACAAAATCTTCTTCCTAACTTGTCGCATCACGTCTACTTTGTTTATCTGGAGTAAACGTAGATTACTTTATCATTTGTACCCAGTGTTCGACAATTTGCGTTTCATCGAGGTTCGTGTGAATTACAGTATTCGGGACAGTTTTCGAGTTTGAAGCTTTCATTTCAGGAGAAGAGTTCACGATTTAGAACAGGAACTGATAGAGGACAAAGCGGTGGTGAGTTCTCACGTTTCGTTTACCCCTCTTAACTTTTCTTGATGGTGATGGAGTGGTGGGAAGGTGGTGTTGACTATCCTTTGAGCGATTCCAGCGGCTGTATGTTGACATCCCAAGTCGACCTTTTGTTGACGTCGACTAGTCCATATTTAAGTGCTGTATTCAGTGCGAGGTCACCTGGGTGTCTCACCAAGCATCGACACATTCGGTACCCAGTCTAACACTCTACAGATCCAATCTCAATCTCATTTCTTCCCACCTCATCCATCTAAAAACCAAGTCGCCACCCATCGTACGATCCAAAGTCACTTTGATAACGCCCCTTAAACCCACTTTATTCACCTTTCATCATTTCACGATAACAACCATTCCTCGGTGAGGGCTTGGGTGCCAAAATGAACGTCCTGCTTGCCGTTCCACCTTCCGCCCTCGCCATGTCTTCACTGGAGACAATTCCAGGTTCGGTCAGTCAAACACCTGCACTGAGTGAGGAAACGGCTGGACCTCTGGAAGTGGAAGTGGAGGTGGAAGGGGAAGTTGGGTCGGAGAGTAAAAGGTCGTCGATCGTTTTCCCACCTATGCCTGGGTCATATTTTCCCTCACCAATACCGGATACAGTCGCTTCTGGGACGTCAACTCCTGTTAGAACCAAACCGATGATTACGATACCACTGGGTACGCCCGATGAACCTTTGTTCTCTTCTTATCCGGTGACGAGCAAAGGGAAGGAGAAGATTTTTACACTAAGTCCTGGATTCATCCTTCGATCACCTAAACGTCGTGATTCTGATGATTCAGACACCTCACCACCGAGAAAAGCCAATCGACGAAGAGCGTTCTCAGCTTCTCACGTAGACCCTAACCGTCGTCATTCAAGGTTATCGAAATCAAGGACTTTCAGTGTACGTCGTCGTAGAGTCTCTATGGATGTTGAAGAATCGGTGGATAGCGTAACGGATTGGACTGGGATGGAAACACAAGTCGCTTCTCGGTTCGAGAGGCAACCCGTGACGTATGCCTATCCAGGGAATCAGTATACCCAAGTGTCGACGTTGGCCATGACCAGACCGTTGGCTTCACCACCGATATCAGCTAGGCGAAGTAGTTTGGCTGCGGCTTTGGATGATGGCTTGGGGTTGATCGGTGTTGTCCCTCCTCGTCGTAGTTCCTTGTCAACACATGATGTGGAGGGTTTGACTGTAGCCATGGAGGATTTATCGGCGTCAACGACTACCACAGTGTCGACTGATTTGTTTTCCCCATCAAACTCGAATGACCACCCGTTGTCATCAGCCACAACGTCTCTATCTCGAAGTGCCAAATCTGGTAAAGAGGGTAATTCAACTGATCTCGATGCAGTCCAGCGATCGCTCGAATGGGAGATCAAACAGGACAAGCAGAGACGTCAACTGACTAAACGTAAAATGATTCTCCTAGAGATCGTGGAGAACGAAGTGAACTATGTCGAGGATTTGAAAATCCTGGTTCACGTTTATTTACCTCAACTAGGGGCTTTACCTGGGGTAGCGGAATCGACCACCAAACTGGTTTCAAGGAATACGTCAGATTTGCTCTACTTCCATACCCAGTTTGCAGCTCGAATGGTGGAGGTGTTGAAGGAGGAAGGGCTGGGGTATGAGATGGACGACGCGGAGCAGGTGGAAAGGGTTTCACGGAGGATAGCGGCGTTGTTCATCGAAGACGTAAGTGCGGTGTAGGAAATTGCTGACAACAGTCATCTGGCTTCACTGGGTACAACGAGTTCTGTGCGGGTTCAATCGCAGCGGCTACCATTGTCAGGGGTATATCCCAACGATTGGATTTTGAAGCTTTCGAGAGGAGATGCCATTTTATATCGTCCCAACAATCAGCCCCTACCCTAAAGTCGCTTTTATCAGACCAACCCTCGGTTACAGGTCACCACAGGTCTCGTCTTCGTTTCAAAGACTTTCTCATCATGCCGATACAGCAAATCTGTCGTTACCCAATGTTACTAGAACAACTCTCAGGTTCATCCACTACTTCACTTATGGACGACATTGGCGTCGACGTCGAAAGTGCTTTAGGTACCATGCGCACAGTAGCGGAAGAAGCCAACGAAGCTAGACGAATGAGAGAAACGGAGATTAAATCTGCTACGGTGTTGGATAGAATCGAACTTCATCCAGTGTTGACACCTGGTTTCTTGAGATCTCTGGGGACTTGTCGATTGATAGGGGCACTGGATGTTTTACACCAACACCCAGTCGTCGCCCCACTGGTCCCTCCGGTAAAGGTGAAATACCTCGCAGCGTTTTTGTTCAGAGGGTACTTGATTTTGGCCAAGGTGCGAAAGGGCAAATACGAACCAAAACACTTTCTCCCGTTGGAAGTGTTTGAACTCATCGATATCACAGAGGGTAGGTCTAGATGTGATCAGCACTGACTCCAGGCTTCCTACCCCATTCCATCCGCCTCTCTCTCCGAGACCACAGTTTCGATCTAGCCGCTTCCTGTGAAGCAGAAAAGGACGTTTGGTCAGCAGCCCTCTGCTCAGCCAGAGATGAGAGTACTGTTCCACCGTTTGAACTCCCCGCCAGTGTATCACCATTTGCGAGACGGGCAAATATAGTTCCAGATTTCACCACGTCACCACCAAACAAGAGGCACACCCTCACTGGTCTACCCGAAGACCCACCCACCATCCTCCTTCGTCGAGCTTCCACCACCCAACGCCTCATCGTTGATCGAGCTCTAGTTGACGTGTTCTCTGAAACCTGTTCATCCGCCAGGACAAAGGCACAACTTCGACATCCCTTGTTTCTCGACGAACCGAGATTCGCTCCAAGACGACGACGAAGTTTTTTGGATTCCCGTAATTCCATCGACATCGTTTCCAACAGCGAATTCAAAGGGCTGTCTCTACGACGTCCAGAGACTGAATCTTCAACCGAGGTAGAACGTGATGATTCAGACTTCGGGACTCTACACCCTTCACGTTCCAACTCGAGTTCAAGGTTCAGTACTCTCCCCTCATCTCGAATACTCAGGTCAAAACACCATACCCTCTCTGCTCAAAATCTCAGACCCCACACCCCAACTAGAACGCTCTCAATGCCAGTCTCGCCAGTTGACACACCCAACGATGTCCGTCCTCCACTCAGTTCTGATCTTGCTCCTCGTAACGGCTACTTTGAAGGGACTTTCACTCTAGGCAGCGGCATCACCAACACTCCGACTCGATCTCGTTCGTCTTCAATATCAAACTCCTCCCCTTGGCAGACGTTACGCAGGAATCTATCCATCTTGCCCAAAAGTCGCAACTCGTCGTCAACTCTTGATCAGGAGGCTGCAGAATTCACACCAGATTCAGTCCCCATGTCAGCTAAAACTTCTGAAGATCAGACTGAAGACGACGACAGTGATGTGCTGTTTGCGTCGGGTTCTCAGCCTAAACGAAGGAGGAGTTTGAAAATGTTTACGGGCTTTAGGTTTACCCCGATTTAGGTCTCATTTCAGTATAATTCCAATCACCACTAATAACTTCCACCTCATTTCCGTCTCTGCTTTCGATGCCTGGCGTATCCTTTTTTTGTTGTAGTGTATCGTGTATCATCTCATTCCGTAGCATATTTACACGCTTGTCACGTTCATGTTATGACTGCATAGGAGTTTATAACAGTAAAGCCTACTTCCCGTCACCTACGTCTAAGTCGTTACACCCTTCACACTTCCCAGAGACTTTAGCGAAATTATCTTCAAGAAGAGAAGATTCCGAACCGTACTTCTGTAAATCTATTAGAGCAGAGTGATGTTTGTGATCGGCATTATCAGGACGATGTGAATCTTCGAATAAAACCCCCTGTAATGCGAAATGGCTTTTCTCACTATCATACCCCGCGGATTTGGATTGTTGCGATTCGAGTTGGAGTGGGGTAAGAAGAAGAAAAGAAGATGGACTCTCTAAAACCTTGTCTTTATTATCTTCGTTACCTGTCGAAGTTGGACTATTTGGTGGAGCTCGTCCATTACGGGGTCGGAGGAGACTGAGTGGACCAAAACTATCATCTTCGTCGTCGTCTACTAGAGAAGCGAAAGAATAATCACATTCTTCCACGAAACCGGTATACCTAGTTGAGAGCTGTTCTATACTTTTGGGACGATACGGTGTATTTTCTGGTGGTGGGGTGGATGATGTATAGGATTTTTTGATAGCATCTTTATATCCATCGAAACGATCGTGAAAATCCTACCGCAGAGCGTAAGAGAACTGTATGTTTGGAAACTTTCTGGCAGGCTTACTTCTTGTGTTTGAATTTCTTCTTGGGGTTTACCTCTCTTGATTGGTTTTCCTTTTCTCTCACGTATCTCTTCAAGGAAGCTCATATTAGATTTAGTTTGTTGCTACAGGGGAATGAGAACGAGTTAGACAGTGGACCTTTCAAGTGGAGGTTAGGTGTAAATGGAGGGATGGCATAAAGGCATAAATATTACTGATCGCGTTGGTCGCGTTCAAGTAAATAAATCATCAACATCAATCCAAATTTCACTTAACTTTCACACAACTGCTCCCACCATGGCTCTTTACAACGCACCAAATAAACCCAAAAGACGAATCCCAACCTCTACAGTCTTAGCCCCATCCACCTCAACAAACCACAATCAAAGACCGGCATTAACAGACGATCAGAGACAGGAAATCAAAGAAGCTTTCGAATTGTTTGATAGTGATAAAGACGGTGCTATCGACTACCACGAGTTGAAAGTCGCGATGAGAGCTTTAGGTTTTGATTTGAAGAAAGCTGAGGTGTTGAAGTTGTTACGAGAACATGATAGGCGTGGGGACGGGTTGATGGAATTTGAAGATTTCAATAAGATCAGTGCGTTCGTTGATTACGTTTTTTGAGACTAATTGACTAATGGATATGTAGTGACGGAGAAGTTACTTGCTAGAGATCCCCTCACTGATTTGAAAAGAGCTTTCGCCCTCTTTGACGATGATAGAACTGGGAAAATCAGTCTAAGGAATTTAAGGAGAGTAGCGAAAGATCTGGGAGAAAATTTGGGCGAAGAAGAATTGTACGTTTAACATATTCCTCTCATTCCCTTGACAAGTTTCCAGCTAAATTTGTGCTATAGACAGGCGATGATTGATGAATTCGACCTTGACCAAGACGGCGAAATTAGTGAGCAGGAATTTTTGGCAATCATGCTTGATGGCGAATAGATTGGCAGATGGTAGCATGGAGGTGGGAACCGACTGGTATTTGGGTTTATTGGACATTCTTTCGTATTTGTATGTATGCATTTCTTTTCGTAAACACTACAACAAGCTCTACATCACTTCTTTCCACTCGTCTTGAACTTAGTCGAGGTTCTCTGAGATCGTTTGGGGGATCCTTAGGGGAAAAGAGTTTGCTGAAGTCTAATGTTGGAAAGGTTGATATCGATGTTGGGGATTTATTGGATGGCAGTGAGTCTAAGGATGATTAATGAATTATGGACAGGTCTGCTCGAACAACTCGTACTCCACCATGACTTGATGCTTTCTTCAGAGATCGCCCTGTTGGATTAGGGCTCTCAGGATCTTTTTCAAGTCAGAAAGATATGTACGATGCACCGAGGCAGTGCTATGAACAAGCTCGGCTGCCAACAATACTAACGCTTGACAAACCAGCCATCGCGATTGAACCAAAAGCTACCGATTTTTCGCAGCCCAGCTGGCATTTATAATCTAATCGAAATTCTAGCTTCTCATCCATATGAAGAACATGATACTTACGTGGGTTGAAATGGCTATCTTGATCTGAAGCATTCATCAAAGCCAAATATATTGAGCCCAAAGACGGTGAGCTCTGTTTGAGATTCTAAGTACGCGCTGGGAGAAACCAATGATCTGTGGGCATACAGTATGCAACGTCTAGCTCACTTTAAAAGAAATAACAGTCCGCTGTACTGCACAATTACTGACTATGACTTTTTGTACGCTTTGTACTTAGCTGGTTCCATATCATCTTTTTTGAGTGTGGCAGTGGATGCGTGCGTACATGTGATTGGGAAGTCGAGCATCGTTTTTTAGCCGATCGCAGCTCCTCTTGCCTTCTTCATGCTTTCTGAGACTGAATCACAGGAATCAGAATTTTCAAGAGCGAAAGAGTTGTTATGGTCGTTATGTCAACTCCTATCAATAAAATAATATGTACTTATTTGAATGGATTTCGGATTTTGCAGCTACCTCAAACTTGTAGGTTGTCAAATTAATCAAGTCGCTGATGGAAGCTTATTGTTTGTGAGTGCAACAAAATATCAATGCCTTGCGAAGAGTCTTCTACAAAGCGAATACTCTCGCAGGACACTTTAGACAGTTGCACCAGGAAAAATCGAAGATATCGAGGGCAGAGAAGAGAAATGTATGTCAAAAAAAATCAAAAACAATGCCTGCACTGAGAATCGAACTCAGATTGCCGGATTTCACCGCGTTATATCGGGCGCATATCAAAATATGAGACCGAAGTACTAACCGTTATACGATACGGGCATAAAACTGCTTTTGGACAGTTTCAAAAAGACATCTTTATTTTCCGGCGTTCGTTGGATTAAGTTGATCATGATTTTTGCGTTATTTTCCTCACTAAGCTACCTCGTGCGTCTTTTCAAGAGTTAATGGGACCTGAGGAGGATACACGACACCCTGAATGTTCGTTTTCAACTTTAGCCATAGGCCATGCGAATGATTTCTCAAATGTTAATAAAGCCATTCCCAAAGATCCAGGTTTGAAATTTTCAGCTTTCGCCACACTCCTCAGTTCATTTCCTTTGGGTAGTTAAGGAAAAAAACTTCTCCCCATAGCTATTTAATCTAACAGTCGTAAAAATGAAAGCTAATACAGTGATCCAAATGTGATTCCTTGACAAGGCATCTAGGTCGAAATAAACGTATAACTGTCCATTCTTTTCTTTCTGACCTTTCCTTCGTCACAGAAAGGCTAAGTGCGATGGATGTTACGAACTGGGAAGTAACGAAGATCGACATGTAGATGCTATATTCACATTTGTCTGCCCCTCTCCCTGCCCCTTTCGGCCTCAAACTTGTTAACGTCCCCTAACCGTCCCTCCTCCTCACTCCGCACCCTAGCTTCCCGTTCATCGTTAGCGAACCTCTTCATCCTCTCTTCCATCTGTTCAATCCCAACTCCACACGCACAAGTGCCCCGTCCAAACGGACCTTTCGGCATCCCATGATAAAACACACATAATGGACAAACCAATTCCCCAGGTGTACCAGGTGTCGTAGGTTGACTTGTCGATCCAGATTTTGATTTACCGTTGTACACGGCGACAGGTTCGTAGCCCCTCTCTGTCCATTTCGAGGATATAGTGGAAACAGGGACGGAACCGTCGTAGTATGGATTTGAAGTTTTTGTGCCGTTGTTTTGGTAAGGGTAGTCGATGAATTCTGGGTTAGAACCTTCAGGTATTAATGGACATCCATGACGTATACATCTGTTAGATGTTTTTTCGTCGGACGTGGGGGTGGGTGAGTATTCGGCGTGGTCGGAGTCTACGGTCAGCAATGTCTAGATCTAACTTACAAGAAGGAAGGTTGAGGGTTTGTGGGATGAAAGCGCACTGGGGTTAGCGTGATCGAGGCTAAACTTACAGATGGGAGTGCTATGGGTCTAGTAACTTTGAGAAGACGTAAACCACCTGGACCTAGTTGTTTCATTGGTAAACCTTGGTCGTCTTCGCCATAGATTGAGAAATAAACTTCGACAATAAGAGTATGAGAAACTTTGATAGGTGTCACAACGCTGGCGTTAGCACTATTCACACTGTCACTCACTAAGGCAACGTCGACGGCCTAGCCGAATCATCATCAGGTAATCTCCCTTTGGTCTCAATCTTCAACCCCCCAACATCCTTCCCACCAGCTTCAGCTCCTCGCCAAATAGCAGTCATATTCTTGTCAGGATGTTGATGAGCCTGAGGTGGTCGTTTTCCTTCCGAGATAACGGTGAAATAACGAGTGGATGAATTGGGTTTAGTTCCAGGTTCATCTCTAGGTGAGATCAAAGAATGGGTTTGGGATAACAAAACTCTAAATGAAAAGACGGTAACTCTAGGGTCGAGTGTTGGTATTTCCAGACGAGCTTGGAGCAATGCGCAGATTGAGAACTGGGATCAGCACTAGCCAAGTTAGAAACATACCACATCCGAAATCATCTCCACCTCCCAAGCACCCAACCCAGAAGCGAATCCAGATTGTCTTTCGGCCAACTCAGTAATCCCCCCACTAGGATTAGGGTTGTAGAACAGCATAATCGCCCGTTTAACCTCGAAGAATCCCTTCAACCATTCCTCCCCAGTGGTTTCGCCATGAGCTTCAGCTTCAGACTGTTCGTAACTCGGAGTTTGAGGTGTTTCCTGTCGTGTGATTGAGAGTGACGCCGCGGCCGTGGTCAAATTCGCTGTGGTGTTGAGAGCTGCCAAATTGGTATATGACCCAGGGAGAGATGGTGCGGGTGATGCATTCCTTGAGCCAGGTCTAGACCTAGATCTAGATTTTGCAGGTCTTGATCTGAAACTAAATAATCCACCAGATGTAGGTGCGTTATCTGGCACACCTTCAACTTCGGCATACAGATCATGTGAAATACGGCCATTAACATGCCAATCGTGTGGTGCCAGATCAGCGGGTAGAATTAGAGTAAATTCGAACCTAGAATCAGCTTAGCTATGACAGGAGTTACCTTTGAGTCCCTTCATCCAACCACAAACCATCACTGTTTCCACCAATAATCTCAACTTTTCGCTCAAAAATAACATCCTCCTCGTTCATTCTCATAGGTCCAAGATCTAACCTTATGGTCGATCTCATACCAACTCTAATCGCCTTGCACCTCCGACGCCCACTACCATACGGCAACGACACCTCCAACTCCCCGTTCATAACTTGATCAGCTCTAGGTTGGTCTTTATCTGAGAGACTAGATGGATCCTCTTGAGCACTCATGAACATCGCGCCGTAAGCTGGAACATGGAGTGTCAAGTTTGGTTTTATACTATGATGTGTTCGTGAGGAGGAGGGGTGGGGGGATGCTCCCCTTGCGGGGGATAACATTCTTAAAACACTCATGGTTGTTCATGAATGAAAGATTTGTCGTTAAATTGCATAAGCACATGGGCTAAACTTAAACCCCGGAATTCAGGGAAAGTACAGAATCAACTAATCCTTCTTCGCCTTCTTCTTCTTTGGCTCCTCGTCGTCTTCCCCGTCGCCACTCTTCTTCTTCTTGGCCGCCTTGGCTGCAGCCCTGTTCTTGATCTCCTCCATCATAGGGTCATCGACGGATTCAGCTCCGGACTCCTCGTCAGAATCAGATTCTGACGGTGAACCACCGTCTGAAGATTCCGATCTGAAATCTTCGTCCTCTAGATGTCAGCGAATGTCACAACAAGTACCCACCCGACTCGTCCTCTTCATCTTCATCAGGTGCAGCTTTACTTTTAACCTTCTTCTTCGGCTCGTCGTCACTAGGGATACTTTCCATATCCTCGTCATCGTCCAAATCACTCAACACGGCGTCTTCCATTTCATTCTTGAGTCTGACGTTTTTGGATTTAAGGAACGCCTCGATAGGTCCAACTTCTTCTTTCGAGATGGAGGAGAAGATGTGATCGGTGGCTTCGGTTTTGGAAACGACGCGCATGTCGAAAGTTTTGGCTGAAGCTACGCCCCCGCCAACTCTAGATGTCAGTGGGGACAGACTAAGACTTACCTTGAGAACGCGATGGATTCGGTTTTGTTAAAGTCAATAAGGATAGGCTGTTTGGCGATGAAGATGAGGCCTTTTTCCAAAAAATACAACTCCCCCTGAACCGCTTTGACGTTGGCTTTGATACCGTTGAGACCGTTTGCACTGGAGTCAGTGGGGTCGTGACGAGACTTACTTTCTGAAACTACCCGGGGGGGTGACCTTTTTGCCAGTAAGCGATTTGATGACTCGCGAGATGACTTGGAAGGTTGGAGCTTCGTATTTCTTTTGTAGATCGGTGTATTTGGCGATTTCCTCGCTGACGTCAGTGAGGTCAAAACGGTACTCACTCTGTGAGATTCAACTCCGCATCGACCTCTTCGTCCTTAGGTAGTTGAGCTACGAGGAAGGGGTATCTGGTAGCACCTTGACGTATAGGAGGGTCCAAGCCGAGTACAAGTTGAACGTGCAAATCGTCAACCTTTGGTAGGAGGAAGATACGATTGATCGATGTAAAGGGGACACGGTAGTCGGTAGACTTTCCAGTGAGCCTGATGGAGTCTTCAAAGAATTCCAGAGAGAATCGGCCCCTGTCGTAAGCGTCATAATAACAGCACCCACCTTGGAGTAAGCACCAGGACATCATCAAACACGACAATACTGTCCCCAACGACCGCACCGATCTCCGCTTTATCCTTGATAGCGTTATGGAAAGCTTCAGCGGCAGTGACCTCGTTCCCCTCTTCGTCGTAATCCGTTTCCTCCCCACTCCCAGCGTCTGATCCTTTGGGTTTGGTTGATTTCCCGGGGACGTAGAAGCGCATTTCGACCAGTTCATCTGGTTCTCTAGCGGAAAGGTTTTTGGGGTCAGAGATGGTAGGTAGTTTTGGATTGAATTCGAGAGAAACTTCATTCCTCCCTGCGATGTTGGAGTTGGCGATTTGCTTCAACGGCAGTTCGAACGCTGTTTTATGTTGAACAGAGAAAACAACGTCGCTCCCTGGGGTCAGCGGGGTCGTGAAACGTACTCACCTTGAATATCCGCTTTCCCCCAGTTCCAACCTTTCAAACTGGTATCTCTAACCTCAACCTTGACATTAAAGTACTCCTCCAATACTCGTTTGATTTTATCGAGATCCTGGCGTCAGCTAACCCCCAACCCCACCTACATCACGTTTGAATCCGTCGAAAACGACTCTAGATTTTTCAGACTGTCTCATCGTGAGTCGAAGTTGAAAATTACGTGCGACCCTGGGGTCAGCATGGAAGTTACATCACCCTACCTGAACCATTGAGCTGATCTGACGTCTGGTCCAGAGTACGTGGTTGGACTGGTGTCCTCCCCTTGATACGCTTTCCAACCGAAACCAGCGGCGTTGAAACGGAGTTCTGAGGTTAGTGGGGTTGACAAGTGACCTACTGCCTAGATCTGGTGAATCGCCATGGAACACTGGTGTCAGTGGGGTCGAGTGGTTGCTTACCATTCTCAAAAGTTGAAGTAGCCATGGTTGTTGTTGGGAAGATGTAAAGTGCAGAAGGAAGTAATATACGCGTCCAGTTGACTACACGTCATTAACTCCAAGTGGCAAAAAGAGCGTGCATAGTCTAGATCAGACAACAGTGTATAGTGTAAAGTAAATATAATGTCCCAGCACAGCAGGAAACGAAACCTGGCCCCAAACTACCCCAACCCCCCCTAATCCCTATGCCTTCTGGCCTTTCTAATCGCCCTTTGAATCTCAGACTCGTCCCTCTTCTTCCAAGTCGCTTGTTTCAATTGACGACGGGGTTTGGGTTCAGATTCTTCACTAGCTGTTCTGATCCAACCGATCGATTCCAGCATCGTGACCAGCTCCCCGTTCTCAACGTACTTTTTAATCTCTTCGTCTAAACCAGAGATAACCCTGCTCCCAATAGACACCACAGGACCAGCGGTCAAATCCACACCATGTTTCAACAGAACCTCACGTAAGGATTTCAAGTCCGGTCTAGAATGACATGGCAGCATGTAAGGATGACGACCTGATTGATGAGTTGCCGAAAGTTGTTCAAGTAGTTTATGAGGATGATGCAAAACTCCATCACCACCGTACCAAACGACAATCTCCTGTTCCCATTCCTGTTCAAGTTCTTGTAACCAGAGTTTGTGCTTTTCCGAACCGACTTCACCGAGATGATGGAAACCGACACCTAGGACTGCGTTGGCGTCTATTGGTTTTTGAGAATCGAAATCTTTGGGGAGGACGTTGTGGTTGGATTGAAGAAGATACGATTGGAGGGCGAGGATTTCGTGTGATTCGGGAAGTGGATGAACCATGGGACGAACGGTTGACGCTGGCGTCAGTGGGAGTCATTAAAGTCACCTACGTTCACTAACTACCCCCCGTCTCGACAACAATCTACCAGCTTGAACTTGAGGTGGTTGATAATCCCTATCCCTGGCTTCTGCCCAACTACCAACTGCATTCTCGACATCCAAATAAGCGCGTCCGTCAGGTGCCAAAGCGAGTCGTCGACTGATACTAGCAGCGCGTAAACTGGGTAAACGAGCTGCAGGTACAAACACGAGCAGGAGGATAGATGACAGAATGAGTGAAGTGAAAAAGATCAACCTGATCAATGGTTTCGGTAAACTCGACGGAACTGGGATATGCGTAGAAGGAACGTTGGGTTGGTAAGGTGAACCAGTTTTCTCCTTTCGATGAGGACGTCTGGGGGTAACAGGACTGTTGACCCCGGTACGTGGAGTAGCTTCCAGATCAAGTGGAACCTCGAGAGAACGATTTGGGTTGGTTGGATAAACACTGGTATCGAGTGTGAATTGATGTTGCGTGGGTGTCCTTGGTGATCTGGGTTTGAGTTCTGAACCGAATCTGTCACCGAAATCTGGTCTGGGTAGGAGATCGAACGGGATGAGTGTTTTTAAAGAGGTGAGGTTACGGTTTGGGTTGGAGCTGGTGTCGGTGGGTAGAGCTCTTGGAGACGAAGGTGGGGAGAAGAGGTAGCTATGGATTGGAGATGACATCCTTTCAAAGGTGTAGTGTGTAGTTGGACCGGCCTAGGTGTATGTAGAAAATGAAAAGAGAATGGAGAAGAGAAATCAAACGCGACACTAGTCATATATAAGAATCCAAACCCAATCGACGCGGCTTCTTTCGTGACAGTGCAGAGTTATCCTGATTTTCTTCTGAAAATCAAAAAAGACGTTCCTCGCGTCACATCAAAATCAATCCCAATGTGGTATATCAACTGGGCCAGGTAAGTTGTTTTGATTGAATGCTTGTACCTGCTACCAAACCCTTTGAAAGATCTCTAGTTGCCTCAAGGAACGGAGAATTGGTTGGTTCGCTCAGGTGAAGATTGTGCGACGCCACCGTTTTTCGCGTTTACCCTGCCACCGACGGTAATTAGGTTGGGATTCACAAAGTGTCCATGTCTACTCTACACGTCTACGTAATGTCTATTTACAGTCACAGATCTTAATAACAACACGATAACTTCAAGGTAGGATAGGGATTTTAGTTGTAGTACCATTTGAACTCGAGTCACCTGAGGTATCGTTGGAACCAGACGACCCAGATGAGGTTGAATTACTGGTACCATTTGAACTAGAGTTACCACTTGAGGTATCGTTGGAGGACGACCCAGATGAGGTTGAATTAACCTGACCTGGTGTGATCGGCAACGGATGAGTCGAGTTGGAACCAGGTGCAGAGCATGTAGAGTTGGTGGAATTACCATTGACAGTGTGGAACACTGTCGTCGTCAGTGTTCAATCACACTTTAACCAACTACCCACTCTGATTAGTGTTCCCTATATAACAATCATAAATCTGAATCCCAGCATCACCCTCATCCATACATTTACTCCCATTCTCTTCATCGATAATGAAACAAGTGTTACTAGTCCAATACCACCTAAAAGTCAGTTTCCCAATATCCAACATCACCTACAATTGTTGAAAAGATCCATTGGAAATTTGGACCTGTTATCAGTAATCATTCACACTCCGCTACTCACGGTCAAACCACCATTGTTACGAGGTGGGTTACCCGCGTCCAACGCGTAACCGGTACCAACGGCTATAATGTTTCCACGACCTTTATCGACGTTCCAGAGCGAGGCGTTACAGCAGTCGACGGAGGTTACGTTCGCACCGAGATGTGTTCCATTGACTGAGAGACATTTGCCGTCCCTGTTGGATACGATCTTTTGGTTCAACGTCGCTTCGCGTTTGAATGGGGTTGAAGCGACCAAGGTTATTGGCAGGAGGTAGAGAAGGGATCTGAGTAGTGTCATGTTTGGCTGGGATTTGAGATTCCATTCGATGTCTCTTGCGGATTTTTATACTTCATCATTCCTATGTTCATCCATTCGTCATCCTTGTTGATCCTATCATCATCCCTGAAAATCTCATCTCCTTACTCCAGACGTCTCCTGCCTTTCGTATCATCATGATTGAGACTTTGGTCAAGGGATAAAATTGAGATTTGTCTTGATAGGGATGACCCCACATGGTCCTTTCGAACAGGGGTAGGTTTTAGAATTATAATATTCACTGCTCTGCTCGATCGTCTTAGACTCCTTTGCGACCTGGCTTCTGCACTACGCAGAAAGAAATGTTTTACGAATCAATGCATACAGGTCATATCTACGTCAAATGTCACTCGCTACTCGTCATACAATCATTGTCCGCCATCCAGTGGCAATCACCAACCAGCACTACTACGTCTCAGCCAAAACTCAATCTCGCACTTATCCTTACATCATCCTCTCAATCGATGTCGGTCAGAAAGGGAAAAAAGGTGGTCGAAGATGGAATCCCGTTTCAGTGGGATGAGAACCAGTCGAGTGGGCCGTAACTTTAGAAGTAGGAGATGGCGCAGTTGGGGAAAAAGTAGAGTTAAGACTGGGACCATTACCGGTGTCGTTGGTCGAGTTACCAGGAGTGGAAACACTTGGATGAGTAGAGTTAACACCGGAAGTACCATTGGTTGAATAGCCAGGACTGGAGACACCTGAATAAGTCGAGTTATCAATAGTAGAATTGTTAGGGATAACTGGGAAACTTGAAAAAGTGGTGTTGGTGCCGTTACCTCCGACTGAATAGGTGGTGTTGGTCCCGTTACCACCGCTTGAATAGGTGTTGGTCCCGTTATCACCGCTTGAATAAGTGGTGTTGCCGTTACCACCTAGAGCTGGATA
This sequence comes from Phaeotremella fagi, assembly GCA_001599715.1. Taxonomy (NCBI): domain Eukaryota; kingdom Fungi; phylum Basidiomycota; class Tremellomycetes; order Tremellales; family Phaeotremellaceae; genus Phaeotremella; species Phaeotremella fagi. The sequence goes on from BCHU01000011.1 coordinate 934,626, forward strand.
AGTACCATTCGATGCACAAGATGAATTCATAGAACCACTATCGACGACGTGGAAAACTATCATCAGCCACAATCTTCCCTCCACCGACCTTGATTCCAGTTCCCTGGATAACATTGATAAGTCTGAAGACCGGCGTCTCCGTTGTCCATACATTCAACAATGTCCTTGGTGATGACAAACGTAGTGTTACCTGACCAATACCAGCTACATGGTTGTTAACTACGGTACCAGAGTTACCACTTACGTTTGTTGAACGGACGAATTGGAATATTGGACCTGTCGTCAGTATAAACAACTGGGTTTGACCCACCGTAAGACCCTTGTTGTTATGCGGCGGATAACCAGCATGCAAAGCATAACCAGTCCCAACAGCGACAATGTTTCCATGTTCGCTATCGACATTCCACAACGTTGCATTGCAGCAATCGACAGTTGTGACGTTGTCGCCTAGGTTGGTACCGTTGACAGAGAGACATTTGTTGTCTCTGCCAGAATGGATCTTTTGGTTGTAAGCCGTATCACGTTTGAGTGGGAACGATGATACTGAGGTCAAAATCGGGAGGATGTAAACGAGTGTGTTAACGAGTGTCATCGTGCTTTGAGTTTGTGGTTTCAAGATCTGCTTTGGTTTATATCCTTCTGTAGCCAATTGATTAGTATCCCTGTAATGATCTCATTGATGAAATTACATCTCATCGTTTGCCATTTCCCCTCCCCCCTAGGTCCACCGTATTGAAATAATTTCGGTGACATTGTATGTTTGATTGACGGAGATACGATGAGATCAGTTCATAAAAGAGCTCCGCAACTCCTTTGGGGTTGGTATGAGAAGGGGTAGCTTTGAAGTGCAGTCACCTATTGCCAGGAGAATAAAACACAGTTCCGTCTGATCTCAGTCTCATGTTAGGACTGCCTCAAACGCGGCTTCAACAGTAGAATCAGCTCATGCATCTTTTACAGTATTTGTCCATAATGTCCGTTTGCATAACCATCTGTTGTAACTCTCTAATTGGGATAAGGAAGTTCAAAGAAGATCTGTCGTCAGCACGGACCACATCCGACACTCACTTGATTTTGGTTTCCCGAATAACATTGATAGATCTGTAAATCTCTAACAGAGTTGTAAGGTTTAGTACCGGAACCAGCAGTCGAGTCAGCTTTAACATCGAGACAGTAGAAACCTATTATCAGTGGTGCCCTTTAAGCCACCCACCATTGTTGATAGTAATAACATTGGTACCGCTATACGTCCAACCTTGGTTCGAGATACCGTTACCACAGGCGTTGATTGAAATTCCACTTCCGTTACTTGGATTTTCACCCGCATCCAGACACATTTCAGTTGTGGAATCACTTTGATGAAGTTTGATCTGTTGAGAGCCATCCAGATTTGATCGATCTACATCCCACAGTTGGTATTTGGCGAATTCATCGTTGAAGCAATATGATCTGGGGTCAGCTCTATCATCACATTTACCTACATTGCGACTCTGGTTCCGATAGCTGCATAACCGTTTTGAACTGTGACACAGAGATCACTTCGACCGTAGGCTGAATGTCAGCGGGTTCACGTAAAGACCTACGATGGAGTCGTCGTCCATTTCCTGGAGCTGGATCTTGGAAGGTGGTGCCAGATGGAAGATCTGGGAAAGCTCTAGTGGGTGTGGGTTGGGCTGATGAAGTACTTGCACTAGCAACTGGTCCTCCAGAAATAACGTTAAACACTACTGTCAGTTGAGTTAAATTCTTGACCCACCTTGATTAGTGTTCCCCGGGGTACATTGATAAGTCTGGAGACCTAAATCACCTTCATCTAAACATTGATTGCCCCCAGTGATAGCGATACGATTGTCGTCTGTCAAGTACCAAGTCTGTTGGGTGAGACCGGGATATGATGTCCAAACCTGATATCAGTACAGCACGACCCATGACCCACCTTCAACCCCCCGTTGTTATGTGGATCACTTCCAGCGTCCAGAGAGAATCCAGTTCCAGATAAGATCACACTTCCACTACCTGGATTGATATCCCATAAACTGGCAGTTGCACAATCCGTCATACTGACCACAGCGCCAACAGCTGGGTAATCCACGTATAAACATTTCCCATCGCGGCCGGATTGAATCTTTTGGTTGATCCCACGCTTGATTGGAGAGGCCAGAGCCAGGGTGGGAAGGAGTAAAACGAGTGTGGTAAAGATCATTATATGTGTTGTAAGACGTGTTGTTATTGACAAGTTTGTTGTTGCTATTGATACTGTTGTTGACTCCTTTCACTGAATCCTTTGTCCCCTTTATATACCTTCCTTTGAGCCCGAAACGACCACATACACCACATGTGTCATGTCTACCACAGCCCCTTTGAATTCACTAGCAGCACCCCTTTTAACAGCTGATCAACGTAGACATGGTAATTTTAGGTCTGCCAAGAGAAATATGCCGGCATTCGAGAAACGAATCCGGTTCCGATGGGGGGCGCCGACCGGTTCCAGCACAGCTATACAGCAAAGTTAAGCTACTTTGGTGAAGTTCTTGGTGTCCTTGAGACATGTTTAGGAGATATGGTGCTTGTTCAGTAAATCAAGATACCGCTAGCTTCATTTCTGCTGTACATTTTCTGCTGTACAGGTACATAGAAACACCGCTTGCTCCACAGAGTGGATATCAGGGCTAAACGTGTGATTCGAAATCCTTGAGAATGGCAATGTGGCAGTAAACTAATTGTACAAAACAGTACTTGTACACGCTTCGATTTACCAAACAAACTGAAAGGATACCACAAAATACCATCAGAATGGTCTTCTGAATACCCCTTCACTTTGGAAGAACTAGAGTAGTGGAGACAATCGAAGTATTCAGCTCCATCCTCTTTCCATCCATCCTCTCTCTGCAACCTCGATACAAACACAAATCCAACCTCGACATGTCAATTTTCCCTAATATTCTCTTCAACGATATGTTAAACGACGACAGTGGCAGTTTCCGTGGATGGGTAAACTACGACAACGGCATGAAATACCACCGGCTCAGTCTGCACACTCAAAACCCTGATGATGATTCAGTATTTGTTCTTCAAGAACCTTCCAGTCGACTCACCACCACAGTCGATGAGCACCTTTTAGCCTCAATCAATAGTACCATCCCATCGGTCAATAAACATTTTGGTTCCATCGAAAAACCGCTTCTATTGGCAAAACCAGTAGAAAAGAGAGAGAGAACATATGTCAAGTGTAAGTTGCTATTCATTGAGGGCGTGACCGTGTGCTCATTGCCTTTCCCTCTAACAGGGGAGCCTGTGTATGAAAGCGGACCTGGGTCAAAAATCATCGCATTGGAAGAAGGAGAAGAAGCAACCCAGACTCAATATCACTTTGAGCTAGAAATCAAAGAATCCAAAGATAAGCTCGCTTTCTTACAGTTGTTTCCAAAGAAAACCCAAGGGAAGATGTTCAAAGAATTTGTTGAAAAGTCCGGAATCGATCCTAGCGACTACATCCTAGACAAGGTTTATAGTTATTCCTCAGACCAACCCTCACCTTCTTTCAACGATGGTCCGTGTACGTACAAAAAGCAATCCCTTCAGTTGTGGTTTCGAAAGAGACGTGAGTGTGACATCTGAACAACACTGATGCGTTCTTCCAGCCTCCCAAACATCAGCCGTCAGGTCTGCTTCAACTGCAATCAAGTCTGTGTTTTCTCATTTCTCAACAAAGGGAGGGAAGAGTCGAAATAATTAGCGGGGTTTCGACAGAAGGGGAAATTCTTTGGTGCGATTTCTCAATCGAATTTTGCAGAGAGGAACAGAGGAGATTAGTAGGTTTTATGATGTAAATATGTTTGAAAGCCTCTTATGACAGTAGTGTCAGAGGGAACATCTGCTGAAACTTACGAGTGGCTGAACTTCCTGCACGTGAACCCGACACCTAGATTTGCAACACTTGCTCCTCGAATCTGATCATCCCATGAAAGCCTGTTGTCATTGACGATGTACGTTACCTGCCCTCTATTCTCGGGATGATATATTAGTGTGCAACCCTCTGCTGTACATAAAAAATTTGGACAAAATGGCTCCACTTGAGAGGTCCCCGTGATCGACGTCATCTATGACATTCCTTGAGATCTCTCGAAGTCTCTCCTTCATCTTGGACTTCTTACACATGAATTGTACTATTTTCATTTATATTGAACTTGTTTCATTTCTGGACTCATCTCAGTATAATGTTCATCATGGACTTCTTTCGCTGGGGCGGTGGAGCTAGGATTGAAAGGAATGACCCTAAACACTTAAGCTGATGTCAAAATAGTTTTTTGCAAGAAGTCAGTTGGACTTCTTTGGTGGGGCGGTGGAACCAATATCAAAGGATTCGCTCAAAACACTTTAGCTGCTCTTAGAATAGTTTTATGGCTAGTTTCGTTGAGAAGACCCGGGGGTACGGAGGGGTAAGGTATTAATAGTCTATACTAATTCACTCTTTCCTCTTTCCTTCATCCAATTTTCAACTTCCTTCACAAATTGTTTCTAACTTCAATTTTATCTACCTATTCATATATCTTATACTACCTAACCATGTCTTCATCATCCCATCCCTATGTTCTCAATAGTGAGAGCCTCCAAGCCTACAAACGTCAGGTTTCGCTCACACTTGAGAACGGTACCAGCACTTCCGTCAACCTCTACACCCCCTCTGAGTCCGACAAATCTCGATTCGTTGTGCAGTTCGCCGAACGTCTCACAACCATCACCATAGACAAGGCTATCGACGTTTCAAAAGCATCAAACGCTTTTGTCGAATCCAAAATCTCGTCTCTCTCTCAATACTTTGGGTCAGCAGGTAATAAACCACTTCTCAAAACAGAAGGGCCAGAAGAAATCGGCACTCAAGGTAAGTAACGATGATGATACTCTTCTCTTATTTCGATCGTCAACTAAGAATATCCCGTAGAAGCTGGAAAGACTTCCAAGATCATCAACTTCAGATTCTGGCCTATCAAATTCAAAACCCTCTTCTCCGGAGAAGGCGGCAACGAATTTAGCAAGTCAGTCTCTCAAAGTCTTGATGTTGTTCCCGATGAATATATCCTTGCAAGATTCAGGGGCATCAATGGAGAGGTCGCTTCTACCACCGTGGATGGTAAGGAAGTTTTCCCCGAGCAAGGTACTGAGCTTTGGTTCATTCGACCTGTGAGTTGTTGAATTTGACCGCAAGAGGAAAAGCTGACCACTTTTGATCAACAGTAAAGAGGGAGTGTGTGAAGCGGCGTTGAGGGCAGTTTGAAGTGGACGAAGGAGTGGTGGAAGGAGGAATGGAAGGCGGAGGTAAACAAATACACGCAGAGATAAAGAACGAATTCAAAGTAAAATAAAACCCACAAAAAACCAAAAAAAAAGAAGGATAAAATTTCATTTCGCTTTTACGTATTAGTTATGTCATTCATGTATATATTTTTCCATTACATGTCTCTCGTACGTGGAGGGTGCAGTACTGGGTGGAAAAACTGGTCCATGGATGATTACGCCTTCAATTTTGAAGCCCAAGCATAGAAGATCAATGTGGCAACGTAAAGTTGTCTTGACGTCAACGCAGAATCAAAGGATTGACTCTAAACACTTTATTTGTTGTCAAAAGAGTGGTCGTGTAGGCTTTGTTCAGAAGACTTCGGGGCACAGAGGGGTAAGGTATGTTCATACTATTTCACACTTTCCTTCACACTTGCCACTTTGCTTCATACATCTGCAATAACTTGAGAACGTTTTCGATTTATCCGTATTTTTGGAGCAACCTCCCAATGTTTTCGACCCACGGCTACAAATGTCATGCCTCGTTCTTCCTTGCTAACGGTGGTAGCGAAACTTCTGTCACTGCTTACACCCCCTCTCAAATCGACAAATCTCGCCTTGTTCTTCAATTTACTGAACAATCACCAAACGTCACAACTCAAATCAAGATCGAAGGGAGCTCTATGCAGGGTGAAGCATGGTTGGACTCAATAATCCCCTCCTTGAACAAATATCTTGGTTCAGATTGTAAAGAGGGCTGCCTTTCATCAACCAGTAAGGAGAGATGAATTAGCAGTTACATCAGAGGTAGGTTGTTTCGAGTCACATTGTATTCTCACTGACTGACCTGATCGCGCAGAGTGTATGGTAAGAGATGATGGGGGAAACTCGAAAACATCTAAAGTACTTGATTTGAAGCTCATATCTGGTCAAGAACCAATCACCTTCATCGACTTGTTCCCTGAAGGAACTGATACCGAACTCACAGAGTTTCTCACTAGGAATTTTAATCTTCAGCCAAAAGAATATGGCTTGGAAAGGCTCAGGGCTTGTGACGTTGTCTATCGGCCAGCTTCTGTCAACAATAAGGAGGTTCTTTCTAAGCAGGGTTTTGAACTCTCATTGAGAAAGCCTGTAAGTAATTCACATTACCATTTACTTGAATGTTATTGACCACCTGTGAAAAGTAGTAAAGAATGGGTGGAAAAGAAAGATGAGGGAGGAATGAAAGGTGGAGGGTGAATATACACGAAATGTTACAACAGGGGGAAAGGGAAGTTCTGTGAGGAAAGAAGTCTTGAATACATCTGAAAAACCAATAAAACACCAAAAAAATAATAAATTTCAATTTGATACTCTTTTTGTCATGTCATTCTTGTATATATTTTAACATCCAGTCTGAAGCAGATGCGCAGACAGGTGCCTCCTAAGTTCCTTCGTACAGTCTTTACAGCAAGATTGATTTCTTGATATTCATAATGTTTCTCCTTGAATCGTTATATCGTAATTGGATCGTTTACTTGTGGAGTTCCTCCAGTTATCTCTCCACCCCGTCTCTCCATACTATCCCCTCGGGCGAGATGACTCCGTCGAGGGTAAAATCTGTTGCTGTCGTTGGGACAGTTTCGTCCAGTAATTGGGGTGTCAAAGCGAGAGCAACTGGATTATTAGCTTTTCACTATATCCAAAGACATACCCAATAACGGCCGTTGTTTCTGATTCGTAAACGACAAGAGAAATCTATCGTAATATGCCTTTCCTCTTCCAAGCTGATTGTTAGATATGATTTGGTGTTGGACCTACTCTATTACACTGTTTATCAAAAGCGACTCCTGGTACAAGTATCAAGTCAATTCCAGTATCCGAAGCAAAGCCTAAATCAATGAGCATAAAGCCCTGGTGATAGACCTACAATCCGTCCTCGCCTGACCCTCTACATCCCTTCTATTCAGACCCGGATCCAAAATCCCCCATTTATCCAATGGACAAGCTTCAAGATCGTTGGTAGAATACAATCTCAGCATGTGCATTATAGGATCAGCCTCTTTGAGTTCCTTCACAGATCCTGGATTCGGCTGTGAGGACTGACCAGCTGCAGGCGGTAGAAATGGTGTATACAGCTTTATGTCTGGATATCAGATTTCAAGCAATATCATACTCACCCCTTTGAAGTATATCTCTGACTATTCCACCGGTTCTTAGTTCCCCTTTATTCATGCTTAGATAACATCCTATCGACCTTGCGTTTTGATAAAACGGTTGGGAGAGGAGAAGTTGAGTAACCTTTTTCGCTGGGTATTAGCTCAACTACAGCAAATTCATACATTGTTCCTCTAGTTCGGTCTCTGTCATCCCTCTCAGAGTCTTGAGCATACCCTTTCGAAGACTGGACTTGAGAGCGAATGTGTTGGCGCTCATTTTGGATGTTGTTGTCATTCCTCTCTTTCGACTTGGAAATCTAGCGTCTAATGTAATCTTAAAGGGGGGATCGATTAAATTCACCTATTACGGCTACGGATCAAGATCTTGGCTTTGTTGGACTTTTTTCTGAAATTTCTTGAAATCATCTTGGGTCGAGTTGAGCAAAACTCAGCTTCATCAGCTACCAGCTATCGCCAGAGTCTAGCGGTCACGCTTGGATACCCGGAACCATGGGTAGTGTCAGCCTCCCCCCACTTCCTCGAACTCTTATACTGGATTACTACGATTCCTGTAGGTCAACCAAGTATTTCGGAGCTGAATTCAGATACCAACAACCTCCTCACTCTTTTTACTCAGTTGTACAGTGATGAAGAGGTACTTAAGAAGGTAGTGGTCATAAAATGGGATCGATACACTTGGTAAGTGATATTTGAACTTAGTGACTAACCTGTTCAGGAAGGAGTTCCAAAGTTCGATCCTACCCAATATCGACTGTGTCATCCTCTCGCCTGGTCCTGGAAGACCCGATCATCCTCCTGTAGGTTACTTACAAGTCGTAGCTTATTCTAGGATATCGGATTTGCATTAGATCTACTTCGATCACATTCTTTACCCATTCTTGGCGTGTGTTTGGGTCACCAAGCGATCGGGGTTGCTTTTGGTGCAAAGGTGAGTAGGGTCTCTGGAGTGTAGCTAAGTTTACAGATCATCAACACTCCTCGCATAACACATGGTCATGTAGTCCCCATTCGTCCAGTTCAACCGCTCAAAGGATTATTCACACGAGCAACCGGGGAACTATTTGACGTAGTGGTGTACAACAGTTTAGCTGTTGATCCGGACAGTAAGCAATCCTTGAAACCGTCCTGACCATAGGCCTCCCCGATGTGCTAGAGGTTACTGCCTGGTCTGAGCCTACATCCGGGCCATCAACGATACAGGGCTTGGTACATAGGGATTATCCAATATGGGGAGTTCAATATCATCCAGAGGTAGGGAGAGTTTTAGATTTATCTGACCATAGTCAATATCTTCAACCCAAGGATCGTCCCTGCTTCAATCGTTCTTGTCTAAAGTCTCCGAATTCCATTCGAATCCCCCTTCGTACCCAAAACTCAGCTCCTCCATCATCTCCTCGTGCTCCTACCGCTCAGTCTCTCGTCCTTCGACAAGATCGTCCACTCCGACTCCAATGTCTCCAAACGAGAATAAACTGAAACTTGTATCAAGGCAGTTGACTGGTGGGAAGGAACTCGGAACGCCAGATGTATTTGAGCGTGTCATCAGAGGTAAAGGAAAGGGAAAAGAATTGGGTGAAATTTGGTTAGACGGCCAAACTGTAGGTCACGGTCGTGCTTATAACTAACTTGCAGCCAACTCGACCGACTACAACTTCGATTGCAATCCCAGACTTCATTCTCACTTACACCCTTGCCAGCAAAACCATCACCTTGCATACCAACACCGCCAAACATACCCTAGTACTCAAACCCGAAGAAACGTTCTGGGACTGGTTCAGTCAAGGTCAAACTGCCCTTGAAAGCATCACTTCAGGCTCAGCTTCAGGAGGATGGAAAGGTGGCTGGGTTGGATGGTTCACTTATGAAATGAAAGTTGAGAGTCTGGAGGGGTATCGGAAAACGATTGATTCCGAGAGTGTAGATGCGTGCTGGGCATACTCATCAAAAGTGTTGGAGAGGACGTCCGAGGGTGAATGGATTGCAAGGGGTGTGGTTGGCAGTGTGGTTCCTACTGACGGGACATCGTTGATCTCTTGGATATCGAGTTTGGCTCCCTTCAACGTATCTCATCAAGAGTTTGACGACTATTCTGACTCCATCGAATCAATATTTGGGGAATCCTTGTCAGCCTCCAACTCAGCTACATCATTTCCCACATTCTACCCAGTCAACACCGGTTCCAACTATCATCAGAAGATCGATGAATGTCGAGAAGCTATTCGACAGGGTGAATCATATGAACTGACCCTCACGACGAGGTTCGAATCGAGTTCTTCAGAAATCGATCCTTATGCCCTCTACCTTCGATTGAGAACTTTCAATCCAGCATACTACTCGACGTTTCTTTCTTTCAACATAAACAATGGGATACACGTTCTTTCATCATCGCCAGAAAGATTTTTACGTATCACACCGAACGGCTCCAAACGACAGGTCGAGATGAAACCGATTAAAGGGACTCGAGCTAGAGTCAAGATCAATGAATGTGTTTGTACAGATGGTGGATGTAAGGGATTGAACAAACTTTCAGAAGAGTGTTTGAAAGAAGGGAGAAGAATTGATAAACTTCGTGGAGAAGAGTTACAGAATGATATCAAAGAACGTGCGGAGAATTTGATGGTAAATATCTTTGACAGCGCAACACTAACCACCTAGATCGTTGATCTCATTCGATCAGATCTTTTATCTTCATGTACACCGTCGACGGTCAAGGTACCGCAGTTGATTGCGTTGGAGACATACGGGGTTCATAATTTAGTAACAACAGTTCAAGGGGATCTACGAAACGACGTCGAAAGTCTTCAAGCGGTTAAAAGATGTTTCCCACCTGGTACGTTTAGCGTGACAACAGTTACTGAGTTGTAGGATCAATGACTGGTGCACCAAAATTACGTTCCGTACAGTTGTTGGACAACTTTGAAGACGGTCGGAAGAGGGGTATATATTCTGGTACGTCCAAGTCAAAAACAGAACTGACATCAGGTGCCTTGGGATACATTTCTCTAGACGGTGCAGTGGATCTATCAGTGGTCATCAGGACAATCGTTATTGAGGGTGATCGTAGGTTGATACTTTTATGCTTAGCTGACTCGTAGACCTGAGTATTGGGGCTGGTGGGGCTATAACTTGGTTATCGGACAACGAAGGGGAATGGCAGGAGGTTTTGACAAAAGTCAAATCGGTCGTTGGACGGGTTGGGGAGGTTGAGGTGGGTAGGTAGATCTACAGCTAGTATAATATCATAATCATAATCATCATAATGCATAAATCTCATCTCTCTAATCACCACTCTACACGATGTCGTATGTTCTTCATCATTCTTTCAATCTTTTGTCGATGAATTGACCCAAAATTGCACGAAGGAAAGACTGCCAGAAGTTCAGTTCAAGATTGAGGGTCATATCCTCTGCCTTTCTTAACGTCTGAACTAAGGTGTACATTTCATCTTCCAGTATCAATCATTACTGACAGAAGACTCAAGACTGGAGAATCATATCTGATTAGTTGATTTGGACATATTAACTTAATTCATATTCACATATCGAGAAAAAAGAACTGCACTACCAATTCCAGCTAACTAAAGATATCTCACCCTTTTCTTCTTCTCTTAATCCCCCCAATCACCAAACTACCATCCAACCCTAACTCTCACAGGCTCTGCATGGGGTTCTTCCATTCCAAGGTTTACACAGCACCTGATTGGTTTCAAGATGTGTCTCACAATTCCGAAAGATGTGTGCAATCCCATTTTTCCACCAATCACCACCGTCATTCACCAAAGTACCATCTTGAACTCTGATTGCATAGTCTGTATAAACAGTCAGCGAAGTTCTGCTCAACAGATCAGCAACAACAGATTCCCTTTCTCCCAGTCCATCACCGAATTTGTCTGTGAGTCTATAAAAGTCCCAATTGAGATCATGAGATAAATCTTTACATCCCCGCCAGACACCGTTTTTGATCTCATTCAAAATTGTCTCCTCTGGAGCAGAAAAAGCGTCTTCACCTAGTATCTGAAGGTGACATTCATTCTTGAAACCTGGTATGATGGGAATGATGAATGTACCCTGGAGAGATTCTTGTTTGTTTCCAATGACTAATGTCTGATGGTGAATTAGTGTTGGTATTTGACTCCTGGTGAAAGGTATGTCAATCAACAATTTTGACTTGATACCCTCAAAACTTCTCATACAAATTGTGTCAATACCAGAATGATTGACAACCAGTTGACTTACTTCCCGGATAAAGTCTTCCGAGTGCTGTATCATCCTTGGTGCAATATAATCTATTGGTCTTTGCCCCACAGAATAGTTCCATTTGGAATACCATTGCTGAGCTTTATCTGAGAAGTTTGCCAACTCTCTTCGATTAGGAGTGACTGCGATTGTAGACAGTTGAGGGAATGGACTACCGGTTTTTTCTGTCAAGACGTTGAGTTCACTGAGTCTCCAATGCCAAGTATGAAACCACTCCATATCAGATTGTGCTATAGCTTCAGAACTTTCATCTTCGAATTGGAAAGGTGGTATTTGGTTTCGTCTTTCTGGTTTTGGGCCTGGAGTGTTGTTGATGATGTGAAGGTACTTTAAGAGTTGCATCCCTTGAGCCTTGGTTGCTGAACGGGAGTGGTGTTGCGAAGTATTTGTATACTTGTGTGTACCGGTTAGCAGGTAGTGCTTTTCCGAAAAATTTGGAAACCCTTCAAGCCCATAGAAAAATTCCCCTGGATCGCAGACAAGGATTGATTCATAGAAAGGTTTCAATCCCATAAGATTGAAGGTCTAGATGACGTTAATAAATCCAGAATGTGTGAAAAGGTACTCACAGAATTGACACAAAGTACGCTGCCTAAACTTTGGTGAATATCGGACCATTTTGCGTTTGTGAGGTCTTTAGGTCTTGAGTCTTCTTTAAGATAACCAAAAATCTGTACCCATGTCTCAACAGGAAGGGGTGGATAACCTGTCAAGGTGCATTGGGTAGTATAGGTGAGTAGAGTGTTTGTTCCTGTTAGCATGTTGATTGAGTTTGTGTGAATAGGAAGAATAGAAAAAATGGGGGGTAAATGGACTAACCTATTCTTAAAAAGTAAAATTGAGAACAAAGTCAAAGCCTTTGTCTTCCAATGCAAGATCATTTTGTTAGATGAAAGAAGTCCTTCAGTAAATCAAAGGGTGTGCTTATCCCGAAATCGTTCTTGCTCCACTTGTCAATGATTTCCCGAACTGCTATCATCAAAACTCTCCTTTATCTCGGAGATTGATTCAAGCGTCATCTTTTCTGGAGTGGCCAAGCAAGAACAGTACTGTGAACCATTTCGCCACTTGATCTTTTCCCACTCTTTTTCATTAAAAACAATGTCAGCCAAATCCGATCCGCACAGCCAATCGACTAATATAACCCAAACAAAGACATCTTTAGGTACATGGTCGATCTGCGGTAAAGTTCTTCCGTTCTCAGATTGCTATCCCTCAAATATCGTCAAATTCAAACTTGGCGGTTGGGATTCGACTGGACCGGAAACCGAAGCCATGCGAACCTTCAAATCGTCACTTAGGTCCGGTATGAATTTTTCTTTAGATATCAGAGAACAGTCCTTGACACCTATCAACGGAACGTTCTTGCCGTTCACTGATGTCGTTTATAGTGATGTTGATCTCTATGGGATTGTGACACAGGAAGATGACGAGAAGGTAGTCGAACTTGTGTGTTCGTTTTGGGGAGACACTATTCAGTGACGATTTTTGATGATGTAGAAATACTGTAGAATACCATCTACAGTATGTGCAGGAGAAGGTTTAGTGAAGGGCAGTGGTAAAATGTATCGTGATTGATGGAGTTGACTGAAATGAGGACCTTTGGATTTATACCTAGTTAAAAAAATATATCGTGGATCCAAGTACTGTACAGTCTCCATCATTACTTCTCCAGTATAAAACCAATCAGTCTCTACCCCACTCTTCATGTTCACCTTTGATACCTTACCTTCCTTGGTCGATTCAACTAGCTCGAACAGGCCTCACATGATCTTTCATCCCAAGGTCTACACTCGATCGTTTTCGCGTTAAAATTGTATCGTTGGCGAACATTGTTCGTGATCGCTCTCCTCCAATCATCCCCATTTGGAGCTCCAACTGTGTTTCCGTCATCCTCTGTTCCAATAGCAAGGTCTGCATATATCGTGATTGAAGTCTTCTCCAAGATATTCGAGATAGCCGCCTCTCTATCTTTAGTTTGTAATCCAAGTCGCTCCGGGTCACTGTAGACGTTGCTCATGAATACGCCATACCCCCTCTGAAGCGCGGCTTCAATCCAATGTGATGACACTCCAACCTGGCGAGGGTGACTGTGGTCAGACAACTTTGTTTGGAGATGACATTCGTTTTTGAAACCAGGTACTACTATAATCCTGAATGGTTTTTGGAAACTTTCTTCTTGCCCTTCATCATCCACAAAGTGATGACTAACTAAAGTAGGTATCGCATTTTGTCGGGAGACCAGATTAGACAATGTTGCTATATTTACACCCTCAAGACTTCTCACGGAGATTGTTTGGATATTGGAATGGTTGGCAATGAATTCAACTACTTGACCGAAGAAGTGATCCGATGCCTCGGTGATTGCTGTTTGAATTGTGACCGCTTCTAAATTTCCGTGATACCAAAGCCTGTCCCTACTAGCCAAATGTCTAATCTCTCTTCTATTGGGTGTGATTGACACCGAACGTAGGTTCTCAAAAGGACTACTTGTCAGGCTTAATTTACCGAGATCATCTTTCCAAGTATTGAACCACTGGCAGTTGGAGAGAGCCTGTGATCGAGCAAGTTCAGCTACAGACTGAGAACTTTGATTCTCTGTGGTAAAATCTGGCCCTGGTGTATTGTTGATGATATGGAAATGTTCAACCAGGGCGAGACATTCTCTCTTCGTGGCATACCAGTGATGTTTAAGCGAATAATCAGGTCTGCCATCAGCACCTAGAAGAAATTTCCCCATATTACCAACAAAAACTGATTCGTAGAGATCTCGGAAGCCTAACCGGTAGAAGTTCTGCAGAATAGTCAGTATCTCAAGTCAAAACCAGTTACAACTAACAGAATTGACTTCCACGACACGACCCAGATGTTGACAGACATCCGACCATTTGATGTCTGTGAGATCTTTTGGTCTTGACTTCAAATTTTTGAATATCATGAGCCAAACTTCATTTGGAAGTCGTGGGTAACCATTGGTTGTTTCGTTTGATCTTGTGCTATATGCCAAGTTTGTGGACATCTTGTAGGCAGTTGAAGGGAAGCGGATGATGACAACTGACAGGATGTTTGACCCTTTTCTTAAAATCTATCCTCTCCGTCGTGTTTGACAAAGAAAGAGCGCTGCCTTCCAAAAGAACATAGGTTCACATTGGACGCCCGGCATACAGCCAAAGTGTTCAGCAGATTGATTCAGAACTGCCACAAGACTCGGCTCACTGTAATCCGATCAATAAGATTACCAATGATCCTCAAAACAACCTACGGTAATAAACCAAGTACAATGCCAGAGGAAGCAACAGCCACCACCCTCCTAGATGAGAACGCAACAACCCAGAACGTAGGTAAGTCAACTCTCCCCCCTCCTACCCAAAACGGGTCCCGAACTGACAATCGACCTCGACAGAATTCTGGGAAGAAAGATGGTAAGGTCCCTCCTCTGAACCTGGCTGAAGAATAGGAATATAGGTCGTACACCATGGGACCAGAAGGTTTATCATCCCTCTCTAAAACTGTTGTTAGATAATTACGAACTTCCGAAGAGTGGTCGAGTGTTTATACCAGGTTGTGGAACTGTTTGTCATTTTCTCTCCATTTTTTATTTCTTAGGCTCATGTTTGATAGGGATACGATGTCCAGTTATTCGCTGAATACGGATACGAAGCCTATGGATTGGATGTATCGGCCAAAGGAATAATCAAAGCACAAGAGTAAGTCCATATTTCCCGACTCCAATTAACTCGTAACAGATGGCTAGATACTCAACCCAAACCATCTGGTTCAACTCATCTGATAGCTCACGATTTCTTCACGTACCTCCCTGAACAGCCTTTCGACTTGATATACGATTATACGTAGGTACTTTCCATTACTCGTACTCACAACCAAAAGCTTTCTCTGCGCCTTGGAACCGCCCTTCCGTTCGAGCTGGTCTAAAAAACTGTTTGATCTATCACACACCAAAACACTGTTGATCACTTTAATGTACCCTCTAGGGAATGTTGAGGGTGGACCACCATTCGCGTTAAGCTTAGATATCTACCATCAACTTTTAGATCAGGAATGGGAAATGGAATATCTGAGTGAATTGATTGCTGCGAAGGATGAACGTAAGATTGGTCCTAGGAGTGGTGATTCTCGTATTGGAGTTTGGAAACGACGTGTAAAGTAGGTTTTGTATCACATACATGTACAACATTACCAGACATCTTCTTCCAATTCATCTTTATCTTTATCATCACCCTCGTCTTCACCCAACAATCCACTGACTACAGCTAATAAATCACTATTCTCGTCAATGTTAGTAGTTAAAAACTCTCTCATCAACAACGTTTCTTTCTCCATAAGTTGATTATCTTCAGGTGTGAGTTCTTCATCAAGTAATTTTGAGATTTCAAATTTTGAAAGGAGATCACTAGACGGTTAGTATAGTTAGTCACCGATCAAAGTTAGTGTTTTCATCAGCATGTCTTGACAACCCACTTGACATGTCTCGCTCTGTCGACGACCTCTTTAGGGACACCATTGATCAAAGCGCATTCAGCCGCATAACTAGATCGACTAAGACGTGGTGAAAGTCTAGTTTGGTCAGCATGATTAAGTGACAACACCCGTACTCATAGAAATAAGTCAAACCATCAGCAGATTCAACAACCTCAGTTTTCATATGACAAAAGGCGATAGGGAGTGATGGAGGGATGATCTCGTGTGAGAAGAGTTCACTTGATCATCAGTTGAGTATTTTTAGAGGACTTACTGAAAATGAGTCATGATAACAGTTCTCGGTTTACAACTTTCGACCAGATATTTAATAGTCCCAGCTAAAAGTCCTGCTCCATCCGCTGAATTCGTTCCTATTCATTAGTCACCATCAAACGATGTGAACTAACCTTTCCCAAATTCATCGAGAATAACCAAAGACCTCTCAGTAACTCCACGAAGGGCTAAAGAAACTTGAGCCAGATCGATCATGAACGCTGAAGCAGCCTACAGTCAGTTAAAGTGATCAAGCCAACCCACCTTGGAAGCTGATTCTCGAGTTTGTAATCGAGTGTAAACTGAGTATATCAGTGTACGCAAGAATCCTCTACCCACTTCTATCACAGATACCAATCTCTGCACTGAAAGCCGGAACAAAACTACCGATTTGAGCCATGAATGTGATAAGAGCGACTTGTTTCCCATAAGCTGATTTCCCAGATCCATTGGCTCCAGTGATAATCATCTACAACCTCTCAGCAAGGTATCACTTCAACCAGATAAGACTGAACGTACCATACTAGAATCGTCCCCATCACTTCCACCGGTGATAACAGTGTCATTGGCCACGTAGTTGCTTACGCTAAGTTCTTGAAGCAAATGACGACCTTTGCGGATTTTCAACGTAGGTTGTTCGGTCATTTTAGGTCGGATCAGATGCCAGCGAGAAACGGCGGTTGCTAATGATAGCAAACTTCGAAGTTTAGTAAACGAATGTTAATATTACGTACCAATCGAGTTCAGCTAACGTATCAACAGCATCTAGAATTCCAACTTCGTGATCACGCAGTCGTTCTTTGAGTTCATGAATGATGAGTTGTTCTTGATCTGATCGTCAGTTCAGTTAATAACTCCAACGTACCAATGATATCACTATCCAAATCACCAAACCAATCATCAAGTTGAGTGGTTTCTCTACACTTGAAATAGTGAATGGATTCGGTAACAAACTAAACGCGTGAGCTTTTATCATTGAGTTACAGCTTACCATGAATTGCCATGAATCAGGTGGAGACACTGCAATGTTATTTTCCTCATCAACAGGGACCCCAGAAGCTGCGACTAAATGACCAAGCTGAGGGAAATAAACTACGTTGAGATCTTGTAAAAATCCATAAGGAATAGTCTTCATAACGCTTTGAGCTGCGTTGGTCTAGGTTCCATCAGTTGACAGAGATCAAGATTCACTGACCAAGTACACTTCGAGCTCTGAATGTTAGCTAAACCATTGGTAGATACCCACTAGCATATTCCTCTCTTAATTCATCAAGTTTCGGATCGATTCCTGGTCGAACACAAATTCTACGTTCATCTTTGGAAAGGTCCCAATCGATCTGGCAAAGGCTTAGTACAATGAATTTCGAATGACTTACAATCCCAACAACGTCCTTGGAGAAATCAGACAATTCGTCGCTCAGAATCTTTTTCAACTAAGACTCGTCAGTGGACATATGAACCATTACCTACTTTGACAATAAGAGGAATATTAGTGTTGATAGCTAAAGTAGTAGCGATCCCTTGTATCTCAATAGCAGCCACCAAGCCCTAGGTATCAGTAAGATCCTATCAATACCAAACTTACATCAATCAAACCTTGCCATTCTCTAACAGCCCCCTTCCCTCGTAAAATCTTGCTGACGAAATCAGCAACGTTCTTGACACTTTTCAAAGCTCTCATCAAGTCATTCGTAAGAGCGATATGATCACTCGAAGATAGAACTTCAACTGCGTCGTGTCTTTGTGAAATCTCCTCTAACGATAGTAGAGGTCTTAATAACCATGTACGCAATAATTTCGAACCGAGGGGTGTTGATGTGAAATCGAGAAGACCTTCATGTTAGTGGGAAGTCAGGGAGTGACCTTACCGAAAAGAGATAAAGCTGTTTTTTGACCTTTGTGGACTGAACCATGAGCTTCCTCGCTGAATATACCGAGAGAACTACGAGTGCTGTGTTATTTGACTATTCGCAAGAACGTTATAACACTTACGTCAAAGCGTCTTCGTTAATGAGCATACAATGATCCCTAGGTATATCAATACCCACTCCTTCCAAATCACTCACAAAGCCATACTCTCAATACCAGTCAGATGAAGTACACGTTCGACTTCTTCCGGAAACTCAATCGAACATTCTTTGACCAAATGAGAGATCAAAGCTCCAGCGGCACAGATCTGATCTCAATTATCAGTTATAGGTCTAAAACTCCTTAACGATAACTGACAGTATGAACAGCATCAACGTTAATCCAACAACCAAGTTTAACCATTGTCAATCTCATCTTCCCCATCCCAGCTGAATCAGTCCCATGACCAATCTCCTCAATTTCAGAACCACCATCAAAATTCATTTGAAAAGGTTTAGATCGATCTGGGAGAATCAACATTGACAATTGATGAGAAGCGACACCAGACGAGAAAGTGTTGTGAGGGAGTAATTTCTGTTTGATGGATACATGTTCGGCACCTGTTGGTCGTTGTAAGCTGGCAAATCTAGTCAATTGGAGAATTAACACAGCTTACAGAATCGAGTGATGGCTTCGACTAATGGTGCTGGAGCTTTTTCATCAAATACGATGGTAGACGGACGGACTTGTTCCATAACTAAGAGTCTCAGTTCTCTATCCACAGAAGAGGGACCCACTTAAAACCCCCAAATCATATTTCCAAGTATCTCTCGTATCCTCCAGAACATACAGCACCCGTCTCTGCGGTTCATAGTAAGCAGCTGAGAAGGTCGTAGGTCCATGTGGAGCATGTAGTAGTAATGTCTACTTTTATCAGCTAGTTATCATCTTGATGAAGGCTTGGGCAGCTGAACTTACAGGCCTGGTTTCGGTGTCATCATCATTTCTAAGATCAGGTGCGTCGGAATCAGAGACCTCGGGGATCTCTGAGAATGTAGCTTTGAATTTCACTTGACGTGAGGGGATTGGTTTATAGATAGGGGTGGATGAGGTCGATGATGACGAGAGTACTTTTGGCATGATAAATGTTGTTGATGGATGTTGAAGAAAAGATGAAAAACCAAGGAGGAGTCTGATGATTAAAGTTTGAGGTTGACTGGACAGCAAAAGTGGAGGTTGCAGCACGTGGCGATTAATACAGAAAATGCATACATTAACTTCTTACTGATTGAACTGATACCAAATGATTCTTTTGGATGAGTAAAAGTGAAAACAAAACAGAAAAAAAAAGAGAAAGAACTATACCCCCGAAGTCCCATTTAATACCAATACATTATCACCGTTGGCTACCTCGCCATTACCGTTACGACCATCAACCACACCTTTGGAAGCACTGATGAAACCTTGTAAAGAAGTCGCAGAAGGTGGTGGCATACCTTGAATACTAGGTGGTGGTTTGATATCCTCATTGATTTCCATGTTTCCATTCCCATTTACGACTGGTGTAGGATCAGCTGCTGTCGGTGTTGGTTCGGGTAACGTCGTTTCTGAAGGATCGTTGGGGTTGGGTGTAGCTCTGCAGTTGGTTAGTCGCGTGTTCCACGTCCTTACGACTTCACTCACTTTGTTCGTTTACTAGGTCCAGGACCTTCAGTCCCTTCTTCGACCGTATCTACAACATTCTGAAAGAGTCAGTAAAAAGTCTTCAACCCTATCACTCACTTTATCTTGACCCCTCTTCCCCTTCTTCTTAGATTTAGGTTGACCATCAGGGAAACAGTAGAACGGTAATTCAGATCTAAACAATCAGTACTCGTAGAAAGACACCACGTACCTCTTAGTGGGTCTCAGAATAACACTCATCTCCTGTTCATCATATTTATCCCAAGCTTGACAAGCCGAACAGAATTTCTTTGAAGGGTAGAAAAGATTAAGAACTCTACTACCTTGATCGTCCTCTGAATCACAATCAGTACCCAATCCACCAATCTCCCAACCCACACCCAACTCACTAGTCTTTTTAGCAATCTCCAAACCGATAAAGAAACTCTTTGTCCAAATTTTCCTAGCTGAAGATCCTTCACCGTTATTCCCATCTCCATTCAATTGTTCACTATAATCTTCTTCCTTCCTTTTCATAGCTTCAACACTTAATTCACCTTGCGAAGCTGCCGCTTGTTCTTCTTCGCTTATACAGATGAACGCGTTCGAGATACCTCCGATTTGTGGATGTGCCAGAATGATGTTCTCGGTTACTTCCAAATCACCGACTAAGAATCTGATTTTAGATTCAACGGTACCACTCCTAGTGTTGATCAGCATTACACCAAAATGTAACCACGTACCAATCCTTGATCCCCTCCGATGTCGATGCTGAAGCAACAACCTGAACGTAGTTCTTATACATCCCAAAGAAATCTGCACGTTCAAACAAATCAACCCAAGAACTTCCAGGTGTTTGAAGGATCTTATCAGTAATCTGCATAGCTAGGAGAAGTCAGCATCTTTCGTGCCATCTTGCAAATGGACTCACCACGTAACATTTCACTCTTCATTATCGACATGGTCGATGCACTGACGTTATGAGTTGAACACATGGATGGGTAAGCTGGGGTGATAACTGGCATTCTGTGGTTCTGATCTCGACGCTCGATCTGAAGTAGGTGAGCAGTAATTCGAGTACCATAGAAGAAGCACCTACCCTCGGATTCCAAACAGCATGATTCATACTAGGAGGACCATTCTCTATCTTCTTCAATATAACAGGTTGCGGCCAGCCCCTAAAGAGTCTCGTAAGCTGTCGTTGCAAGGAACCGAACCCAGCTTACCACTGATAAAATATCGGGAAAAATTTTCCAACAATCAAAGAAGGGGCTGCATTCGGATACAACTGACATATCCTAGCCGTGAGTAATGCCCAAGCTACACCTCCCAAGAAACCTAATACGTTGGAATAGATTCCGCGACCTGGGGTCAGCTCTGTAAACAACACAAATAGCTTACGTTTCGCCCATAACCTAATTGTCCTTAACGCTGTTCTGAAAGTGTTGACGTTGGGTACTAGATTCAAGATCATATCCGTAACTCGTGGACCTGGATTTATCAGCTATTCGTCTCAAAAAAATTGTCAAGGCTGACATACCGTTTAAACTCCTTTGAGAAGCTTCATCGACACCTCTCAGAATTTCATCCTTCTCAATGTCGAGTTTATCACCGGCCTAACGACGTCAGAACTGAATCCATAAACCCAACTAACCTCAGGTAAATTAACACGAGCAAACAATAAATCAACTTCGACACCAGAAATAACGGTTTTGATAATGGGTACAAAAGCCGATGGAACCGCCTGAACCCATCAGTAAAATCACCTCAAACATTTCAAAAGACATACAGAGATCTCAGTGACAGCCGGCCATTCCCTCAACATATCTTGGAATTCACCAAAGAAATTCTCCTTGAACACATGTCGTGGACAGATACAGACTGTATCGATATCTGAACCTGGACCATGGACACCGAGACTAAATGGGATTTAAGTTAATTTCAGTTTGAGAGATGCGGACTAAGACTGACCGATATGAACCTGATGTAAAAATCCTTCCTCCTGCTTCAGAAGCTACTTTCTCGGATAATCCATTCTTGATAGAGACGTCGTGTACGAATTTACTAACCAACTGAGCGATGTTTGAGAGCAGTCTTTCCCTGTGGTAGAACGATTCAATACGTTGTGTTGATGCAGAAGGAATGAAGATACTTACCTGACTTTACGTTCTTGTTCTGATTCAAATTGATTTAATGATATTAAATCTTTCATCAACGCTGAATAACGATTTGACATCAACTTCGTTCCTGTTGATTGTGACGAGATACTCACCCTCACTGGACTGTGTATCAGATGGTTTAGGTCCTTCAACACTGATTGGAGCTGTTACACCCATAGTCCGAATCTCTTGAGAACTAGGGGGTCAGAAGGAAGATCCAAAGGGGTGGACTCACTTCATTGTCAAGGAATTCGACGACTAGTTCTTCTTTCGAGCTGGTTCTTTCGGGTGATTTCTCGATGCTATATCTCCTATTTCTCTTTCTACCTGTCCCTATCTTGTTATCCCCTTTTGATGGATGTTATGGATTGACTTAGAATGACTCTTATTGTTAACGGTTCAATTTCAACAATAGCTAGCAAGATTCTAGATGGACCAACTGGGTGATCGACAACACGTGGCGGAATGTGGCGGTATTTGATGCAAGTGGCAACAGATCTATCGTGTGCTCAAGATTCTACGTTCTGCAAAGTCAGATGAGAAAGATGAATTGTACAGAATGATCACTTTAACCAATATGTCGGAAAAGAAGAAAAAGGGGCAATTCATTTCACATGAAGACGAAATACAACCGGTGGCGAGTGAAACGAAGGCATTTTACCATCTTTTGTTCGTCTTTTGAAAACAGCTCCACCCACTCCTTTGTTCCAATCACTAGTAACTCCAAATGCATAGATAAATACCGAAAGAGATGTATTTAAATCGACAGGATGAAGATAGTCGAAACTCTACAACAACTATGACAGATAAACCCCCAAAAGACTCCGGCACTGACACCCAATCAAAATCGAAATCCCAACCAACCAAATCTTTTCTCGGAGACATCAAAACCTTTGTTGAGCATACCACCACAACGCACTCCCCAACGTTCTCTCAAGGACTCAAAAAAAGTCATAGAACGTTATCTAAAGTCTCTGATGTTTTAGATAAGAAATTTTCTCGGTCTTTGGAGAAGTTTTCGATGGCTTATGAGGATGGTATGAGGGATGATGGGGTTAGTGGGGATAAGGAGTAATACTTCATTTTAGTTTATGCACTGTTTGCCCTCATCTCCTTCATTTTCTCTATTGGTTTTTTTTTTGGTTCATCATGTTCCCGTTATGTTGAATGGACTTCTTGCGCTTAGAAGTCTGATCCTTCTAGAAGTCAACCGAAGACATCAACCAAGTCTTCCAACCTAACAATCTTCTAGTGCACATAGTGTTGAAGTACATATTACCATCATTTGATGGATGACCGCCCATCAATTTCCTAACTACCATCTTTCACTTCCCTACCACACACCTCTCAAACATCAAGACGATGAGCGGCTTCACAGCTCTTCACATGTATAAAAGCGTCTCCGAACGATCATCGATATCTTCGACAGCTGCCACCACTACAGCATCAACTGTAAGAGTACCAGGTGAAGAGAGTAGTACCACTACCAAATCGACTGAAACAGTATCAGCTGAAGAGACAACTATCAATCCCAACCAAGAAAGTTGTGTTAGTACTACCAAAACCGAATCCACATCCACTCGAACGATGAAAGCCCCGAACGAAACTAATGGTGGTTTTAGTTCAAATAACAAAGGGAAGGAATCGACTTGGTGGATCAATTAGATTGAGTTGGGTTGGATTATCAGGTTTATGTAAAGTTAAGTGGTTGTTGGATGACTCAGGGTTGAAGTCTAGTTTCCGATTTCGTTTTAAAAAGTAGTATGGATGAAATGAGAGTATCGAATCGCAAAAAAGAACAAAACTATTAGGACACTACAGCAATACATAAATATTGATACATCAGCACTACCAACTATACGCATCACAATACAGAACCCAAAAGTCCAAAATCCACGATTCACCTCCTATGTCCTCAAGGCGTTGTATCCCGAAAAACCAAACATCCCAGCGGTCTCCAAAACCCTTTCACTTGAAACATTGAACTTCCTCAATTTGGAACTCAACAAAGAGAACGTTTCTTATCAGTATTGATTTGATAAGGAATAATATGTCCTATCTTTGTACTAAAACTTGATACCAAAGTATATCCCTCATTTACATATCATAATCACACACGTCGAATTCAACATGCCACGAAGTGGATATGAAACGACTAATCACCCACCGCTGTCCAGCTGGAATCACCTTCGCACCACCAGCAGTAATACATCCCACAGTAACCCCAAAAAATCAACTTCCAATGAAACGGAAATATCGAATTTCTTCACGGATTCAATCTATCAACCAACAGACGAAGAAAGTGTCGTCCTAACACCTAACACCGAAACCGAACCTTCGAAACCACAAGAAACCCCTCAAATAATCGAGAAAAGTGAGAACACCGTCGGAGGTACAATAAACATAATCTCATACGATCCAACGATAAATTCTTCACACACAGAAATACATCCTCGACCTCGACCAGTTGACTCGCGCGAGACGGTTTGGGAGGGTTCAATTAAAGGGAAAAGGTTTTTGCAATGTTTATTGAAGAATCGATAGGGAGTATTATCGCTTTTGTTTTAGATTTCTTTTGACTTTATTTGTTTTTAGAGTTTGGATTGGGATTCTGATACTACTGTAGATTTTCTTGAATGTTGATGTTGGAATTGAATGGCAGAGTTTATGCTCAAGTAAGATTTTTTTCTCTGCCATGGTTTTACACAACGTGAGCCAGTTCTCAATTCGACACATAACACAGAAATCGCATCCATCCATAAACCATGAGTCCAGTCTACCAACCCAAAACCTATCGTTTCCCACCTCTACCCCTTCCACCTCTCCCACCTCTACCCCCTCTCCCACCCGCACCCCCACCTCTCATCCGATCCTCCCTATCCTGATACCTAACAGCTTTCCTAACATTCAAACCCCCCTCAACCCCTTCCCCACCTTTCTTCCCACCACTCTTCTCCCCCCTTCCAACCCTAGCCAAAACATCCATAGCATTCTTCTTCTCACTATCGAAAGAAGCACTAACAGTACTTTCAAATTTACGTTTCACACCTCGAACTTTTGGTTCACCTTCGATGGATTTATCGAATTTCCCTAAAGACGCTGTGGAGGTTTTGGAGATCATCATTGAACGGTTTAATTCGGATTTACGTTTTTCTCGGGATGATTTTTTTTCATCTTGGGTCAGGGGTTTGGACGCTGCTTCAGAAATGTTTCTTTGTTGTTGACGAAGATTTTTCGTTATTCTGGATTTACGTGCTAGTTTAGCTGTTAACGCTGGGTTGAGATCGGCGTCTAAGTCGAGGATCAGTAAGCAGACATTGATACGGTAATAGAGATACCTACCAGCACCAGCTTTAACTTCATGAATCCACTGTTCTTCAACCTCTCTACTCTTCCCACCACGTCCCCAACGAGGGACGAAAGCCTGTTTCTCCTCATCCCAAACATCCTTATCCCTGTTTTTATGAGTGATTCCCTTGGCTTTAGCGAATCTCTCCCATTTGGTCTCTGGTTTAGGTTTAGGTAACGGTTTCTCTCTTGGGAGGAGCGTCGTTGGAGTTGGGAGAGTTGCGACGGGTCCTGAAGAGGTTGAGGAAGTTGGAAGAGAGAAGAGGGAGGCGAGGAGGGTTTGGGTGGATGTTAGTGTTAGAGAGAGGAGATGGGGGTTGAGTGATGACCTGAGAAGCGAGTTAGGTCTGTGATGAGTAGCTGACTTACGAATACTCTTCTGGATCAATTGGATTGTTATCGAATGCGGCGAGTAGACCAGCGTCGACTTCTATAGGAACGCCTCTTTGGAGTACGTTGGAGGTACTGTATGTCAGTGGAAAGACCATCCATGTAACCTACTGCTTTTGAGCGTAATCAGCTAGTTCTTGTGATACATCCATGGTGTCTGGGGGGTGGTGTTGAATGTGGATATGAGAAGAAGTGAAATTCTGGTTGTACCACAATAAAATAATTGAATGGGATAAATTAAAATTAATTATGAAAAATAAATACCCTTTAGTCAAACCAAAAGCGGGTCAAATCGCTGCTAACCTCCGTAGGGGGGGGAAGGTAACTACTATCTTTAACATCTACCATCTACCATCTACATTTCATATCAACTCAACTCATCACAATGGATTGGCTAGTTAACCGTAAGCACCTCCCCTCTCACCACAGACCGACAACTCACACCATCCCAGGCACACCAAAAGTCAGAGAGAGACAAATCGCTCTCCAAGTGAGTTCATCACGCAAACATCTATCCCCCCTTCACTAATCCAATTCCACCAGGCCCTCCAAGGAAAAGAATTCGTTTATCTACGTAAACCAGGATCCAAGGTTATGTTTGGTATGTCATGAAGAAATGGTGGACGCGTCTACTTCTAACACCTACCTCAGCCGCTTACATGACCCTCTGGTCTGCTGCTCTTCTCGGATCCTCTTTCACATTAGTACAATATGTTAGGGTATGTAATCTAACCACTAAAGAGTGTATATGACTGACGATGATGATTATCTACAGGGCAAAGCAAAGAAATCAGGAGAATAGATTATCTGACGAGGGGATGAGGGTTATGATGCATTTCATGCTTTCATCTTGGGACTAATGGGATCAGGACATGAGGACAGGAGATCCGATCGAATCTCACTGACGTGGACGTTTCTCGATTGGCATGGAATTAGAAGAATGAAATTGTAAAGGACTTCCTGGAGTTCTTACCAGATTTTACCAACAACTGATACTAACAACTTCTTGGGGCTCTGCTCGTTGTCACCACCAACGACACTGAAAACCGGATTTATGTACATCATTTCGGGTATACTGACCAACACTAACCCCAATCCTCCGTTCTCACCAAGATTTTCTCTTTCTAATCATCGTTTCAATGTCGACATGATCGTCATCATCACCCGTATCAAAACGCTGATCAAACTCGATATCAACCCTCGAACTAGCTTCACCAACCTCTTCCCCGACCTCAAGATCCATCTCGTCCTCGTGCCTTTCACTTATCCCAGCCCTCTTTTTAGATCGCAAAAACGCCTTCTCCCAATTCGCATAGTTATATCCAGGATCAACATTCTGCTCCTTGATCAAATTCCGAATATAAACAATCACAGCTTCCGTAGTCATCCCATCTAAATCCTTATACTCCGTCGTCCAAATTTTCTCTTGCTTAGGTTTTGGTGATACCGACGGATCAATAACAGCTCGAGTTGAAATATCAGATAACCCAGATTCACTTCCATCGCCGTCGGCGTCATCTTTTTGTTGATCTTCATCATCAGAATCTGTTTCCAAACAAGCACGTTTGATACAGTCCCAAACACCTAACATCAACCAACCTTTTAAATCACCTATATCAGTTCTATCAATCGCCAGAGCGCAATTCCAAAATGACATGGTTTGTGAAAAATCTTGAAAACAGGATTTTCAGTGACGTCAACTCCAAAAAGGGGGAGGGGACTCACTCAAGGCTTTAAACTCTGGAAGGGTCGTCATCATAGTCGTAACCTTCTCTACTGTTGGTTGAGTGAGATAAATCGGAGTATAGGGTGGATAGATGTATGGCGATTTATAAGTTAATAACGTTGTTGTTTCACGAAGTCGAAATTCTGAAGGTGGATTTGATGACATTATACGATGAGGATTAGATACGTTTTCTTTCCGGATGTTCAAGATGAAATGTGTTCTGTAAGTATTGTGTGAAATAATAAAACGATGGGAACAGTGTAGATAGCTTTACTTCCACAGGGGATTTTGTCGATACTTGGTTTCTAGAAGACTTTGACCTTCTTACTGTACTCGTACGTGCCATCTCGGCTTATGTGATTTTTGAACACAATTCTCCCTTTGATATGTGCTCCACGACCGTTATCGCCTGACCACGTCTTCTTTGACCTTGGAATGGTCTTCCACCGACGGACCAGTCTTCTGACAGTATCTCGTATACTCATACACATCCACGCGTGTTCAGTGGGTCTATCGGAGTCTGACATTCTTGAAAACATTCTCATCGATCGAGCCTGTAAAGACACAGTTTCACTCAAATCCCAAAGACCAGTCCCACTGTACAAATCCATATGTCTCTCAAATCAACCAGGGGAAACGTCTACAATACTACTTTATATTTAAATTTCCAAAGGCAACTTCAAAAGTGAAATCACGAGACGTAGAACTAGGATTCGAATCTTGACCATGAAAAGTAAAAGTCCCACTCCCACCGCCACCCCCCTTATCCTCATTTTGATCCCCATCTCCACCCTTCTTATCCGATTGACGTCGCTCCCTCTCCAATTTCCAATTTTCAAACAACCGCTCCCGTCTCTCCAAAGCCCGAATATAAGCTATAGTAGTCAACCCCAAATGCCAATCTAAACTTTGCCATCCCGATTCCTTCCCTTCCTCACGAGCTGTTTTGATGATTGAATCAATTGAATCTCGTACACCTTGCTTTAACCAACTTTTCAGGGTTTCACGTGGGGTTTGCCAGAGTGCTCTGAGGTTTTCTCGGAAGGTTATTTTTCGGTTTATATCTGGGGGATTTTCGTTAGTTCTGGAGAAGAGGGTATCAAAGCTTTCACCCACCTAGACTTTGGTATTCGGACATCCCCTCTAGTTTATCTTGGACGTAGGATATGGTTGACTCTGAATATGTTGACATGGGCTTTGGGCTCAACCTTTTGTTCTGTATTTTTACCTTTTTTTTTCCTATCTATCTTCGAGCTTAAACTTGGCGAAATGAAAAGTTACTCCCCTTGCAACCGCTCATAAACAAATGTATCCCATTTCAAACTCAGAGTCAGTGTTTCACATGGATGCAAATAGTTCGCCACTTTCATCTTCGTTCTCCGTGAACGTCATCCGTCACGGTCATCATCTCTGAGAGTACTTCTCGCCTTGTAGCCAGTCGCTCTCCAGTACAACGATCCGGTCAACTGAAATGCTTCAATTACATCACGTCAATCAACATCTTACTACCTATCTCAAATGGAACTTTAAGATTGCCCACCAGATCCCTCAGCATGAGGAGACCACCCACTCCCTGGCTGCCACTCAGTACCCTTCATAGGCCAACTCTCAAAAACCAATTCCCGAGCATCCCCACCACCTCTCGTCCACCGCTCTTTTCTCACGTTCTGATATCTCCAATAATCAACCACGATCCTCTGTTCCTCCTGCTCCAACAAGCTGATATACGTTTTAAAAGCTTGCACCAACTTTCCATCTATCGAGAAGGAATTTGCACCAGTTGGTTCGGAGAGGATAGTGTTAATTGTTTCACTTTCACCTGTCGATAACCAGTTGGTCAGATCTTGACGACTGTTCCAGAGTAGGGTTTGGATATCTGTTCTGAGATGATTTCTCTGTGTCATGTCTGATTAAGGACGGTAATGTCGGATTATCGATTTTTCTCCATCCGTCCTTCAACTCACCTAGTCTGTTGTATTCCCCCGTACTATAGAAATGGGTTTCAGCGAAACTCACCGCACCAATAGAATAGCGTGGCGCTCTGTACATTGTTGAAATGAATCTGTTTCTTTTTCACTGTAATGGTTGTTTGTGTTGTTACGTCAAAATGAAAACACAGCATGTATGACCAGGATTTAACAGAAGCGCGAGGACTTCTAGCTGGAAATTGCAATTCATCCCCCGATATAGAATTTAAATGGATTGCAGCAAAAAGTCGCGTTTTCACTCCTTCAAGATTACTGGAGAAAGGATGTTAAATGATTTGCAGGACCACGAAAATCGGGATTTAGATGGTTTCACCGAAACCAGATTTCAGTCTGTTCCATGAAAACCTCTTCACAGCTCTACTTGTCTATGACTGACTCTCTGCATAAGAAGAAGGTTCTTCCATGTAATCCTCTTCATCAAAAAGGACAAAATCATCGTTACCGACATCAACAACATTTTGTCTTTCTTCATCCTCGTTATCATTCACCTGATCGTGGCGGCCATCTTCTTCGCGGTGATCATCACGATGATGATGATGAGGGCTATCTTGACTACCACTACCTTCTCCATCACCCTCTCCAGCTCTTGTTTCCCGTTCTGTTTCTCGTCTGTTTCTCAAAATCTGGAGTATAAATCTAGCGTCATCGGGACTTTCCTCGTGCAACTCCAGCAACCTGAGATAAGCTATCGTTGCACCAGTCGCTCCCTCTAAAGGCCGAAATCTTGGTACCCAGCCACCCTTCTTATCCTCCTCTATCGCCTCGTCAATACCGAATGTCACACCACTGGCCCTCATCCAGTACCTGACTAAAGAACGAGACGTGACCCAGAGTTCTGGGAGATTGTGGTTAAATATGGATAATTCATTTTCATCTAACGAGATTTTTTTTAGTTTTACCACAGAGATATCTTTGTTACTTACTGAGTGCTGCATACTCGCTCAGAGACAGTTTTACCTCTTCAGCAAAGTCGATCGACTCTTTGGAAAATGGTTCGTTGGAAAATGACATGTCGCACTGTACTCGTACTACTAAAGAATGACAAAAACAGATACTTCTGGATGCTACTCCTTACGAAGAATAGAGACTTCTTTGGGGAGCTCCTTTGTGTCATTTCGAATGATGAAGGAAGTTTACAACTCAGACCATAGGAACTGTTAGTCTGTAAAGCTGTGCGAGTCACTAGGATCATATGCATTGGGTACAGTAGGTCCAGTCTGGAAGGGTTATTTACCGTACAAAACGCTGATTGATGGTTTAAAGATCAAGAAGAAGAATCCATGTCAACATCATCCTGATGATCATCCTTCTCAACAGACTCCATCGGTGTTCCACTACTTCCCACACTTTGAGACCCCCCTGACCCTCCGGCAGCTTCAGTAACCCTCAACCTCGCACCCAAACTAAGCAGAACATCTCCATACACTCTCATAATGCGTTCTTGACGTCTAGCCTCCTCCTCCCTTCTTCTTTCCTCCTCATCCCTTCTCCGTTTCAAGTAATCATCCGCCTTCTTCAACTTTCTGATATAAACTATCGTGGCCATATTTGAACCTTTCGACTCTTTCCACTCACTTTGATTTGTTTCTCGGGTCTGCTGTTCTATGAGACTATCTATACTGTTTGGAACGCCGAGAAGGAGCCAGGCGTTCAATGTCTCCCGATCTGTTGCTGCGAGTAACCGACGATTGTGATTGAAAATTTCTCTGTCTTCTTGAGCTAAAATTCGTTGTAACACGTTGTTAACATGGTACAATTTACAGGTAAGGACGGCCGTTTTTGTACTTACTTAACTCTTGGTATTCTCGCGAGTCGACTAGAGTCAGATTGACAGCTTCGATGACTTCTTGTGAATAATATGTTTTGGGAGGCTCTGGCCATATGACTGAAAGCATTTCTCTCATTTCTGGGGGAATATCTGACATTTTGCGAATGATAGATCAGGGTTGAGAAGATACAGTATCTTGGTCTCTCAGCCCATTGATCATGAGTCGCCTTCGTAGGTTTCTCATCAAAGGATGCCTAATTGGAAGAGCGAATTCTTGTCTTGGACACAGCATACCAAATTAAAAGTCGCACTAGAATGGTGTATACAACTCACAGGCTAGGGTGGTCGAGTTGACTAAATACTGTATACATATCATGTGAAACGACCTAAATCAACATACATCGTACTTTAATAATGGGTTTGATTACTCCCCTCGCCATACTCATCCTGATCATCAAACTCATCCTCAACCTCCTCCTTAACCTCCTCCCCACCCTGCGATGTATAATACTTACTCTCTCGCCCATTTTGAACCCTCTTCCGGTTTTCGTCATGAGCATCAATTACGAATTGAACAAAATTAACTAACGTCTTCCTAGTCTCATCCTTCAAACCTGATTTGCTTTTCAAATTCCTATAACGTACATCTTCCTTTTCCATGTGTTTGATGAATGTGGACAATTTCCGTCCGTTTTCTCGGAGGAACCTTGTTAGGTGGCTGGGTTGGCCATCATTGAGTAGCGTAGCCCATTCCAAGCATATGGTCTGTTGATTGCTACCTATTTACGAAGTTTAACGAGTGATCTAATGGATAGTGTGATGTATTGTACGGCAGACTTACTTAGAGCTTGATAGTGTCCCGAATCCAGCAGTTTATCTATAGCCGTTTTGGAAACCGTGAATCTTTGATAGTTGGTGAAGTGGGGCATGTTTGCAGAGTTCTTTAAAAGACTAACAAGAGTTACAAAACGTAAACTGCTAGTCTTAAGGGAGTTTTGAAGGTAGTCTTCCTGGAAGGTTGAAAACCGGTCTATATTCAAGTTCAGCTGGTCGGTGAAAGGAAGAAAATATGATCTCGCAAATGCCACGAACGTTGAGGCTACAAGCAAACCTGAGACGTAAGGTTTTTCAAGTTCCGACATCTGGTAAAGACTACTAGTTACTTTGGACGTGTAGACAATTCGACTTCGCTCAATAGCAATAGCCCTGGAGACTGTATCTCCCTATAAAATGAGATGTGAATTACTTACGAGTACTGTACCAGTACAATCATGAGAAACTGACGCTCTTAGTGTTGCCTTTCAGCTTTCCAATCAGTTGTTGTATCGTCTCTGCCACAACTGAAGTATGGTATGCTAGACTGCTACACGTGAACTGTGATACATGACTAACTAATGAAACAAGAGATACACTACTTCTGACATTTTTGCGAATGATAATTCAGGGTTAAGAGGATGCAGTATCTTGGTCTCTCTGGCCTTTGTAGGTTTCTGATCAAAGGATTCCTCAAAAAGCTTGTCGTGGACCTAGCTTTTCAGATTAAAGTTACGCCATAATAATCTAGTCTAGTCAATTGTATTACATACTGTAGTCATAACATATGAAAAAACAAAACTCTCCAAAATATCGTACTTTACCATCAAACATTTGGAGAACTCTCCAAATGACCACTCTCCTCTAGGGATGACAGCAAATTCTTTCCCTCTTTTCCAATCGACTTTGATACCGTTTTATCAGCCTTAACAACGAAACCAACATATTCTACCAACACATTCAAAGTTTCCATATCCAGGCTGAATTTACTTTTCAAATTGCTATAAAGTGAATCTCTGTTTTCCATGTGTTTGATGAAATTGGACAATCTACTTTCGTTGTCTCTGAGGAATTTTAATAGTTCCTTGGGCTCAGTCTTATTGAGTACATTCGCATATTCCCAGAATGTGGTGCTTTGTTCGGAGTCTATGTATGGAGTTTAGCCAGTGATTGGGTCTGTTTTGTAGTTTTAGGTAGAAACCTTTTAGACGTACCTAGATCTTGATAGGCTTCCGACTGCAAAAGTTCTCCCAAGGCGGTCATGGAAACTGAAAAACTTATATCGTTGGTGATGATGGGCATTTTACTGTATGCGATCTTCAAGTGAGTGACTTGCAAAAATTAAAAAATGGTAAATCGCTAGTCAAGATCGAGTTTCAACTATCGTCTTCCTGGAAGATTGAAACTCCCCTTGACATCTATATTCAGACCCAGCTGGTTGGTGATAAGAAGAATCGTCAAGGCTACCAGTTCTACTTAAACAGCGATACATCACGAACAACTAATGAAACACAAGATACACTACAGCTACAGATTCGTACAGATCTTTCAACAAATACTATATATATTTAACACCCCTACCCCTCAATCTTATGAACCTTTTCTTCGTATTCAGTCGAACTACTAAACCTAGGTTTGACCTTTGCAGCCCCAACAGCATCTCCCAATTCCCCAACCACCCCTGCAAAGATTCGTATCTCCTCCTCAGCGCTCCAACCACCATCATCCTCACCACTATTACCTAAATGCAAACCCATAAAACCAACATTGAAATGATCAACTTGACTCATGTATGTTTTGATCTTACTTCGAGTTTCTTCGAGATGACGATGAAGTAGATTCAAATTCTCGATAGTGCGTTTTGATATTTTCAAATCCTTGTCGATAAGCTCGGTTCTCGTTGGTTCACCACCCATCACTAAATGTGCGCTTCGGTCATAGGCTCGTTTCCAGATTGGTGATCTGCCTTTTTCGTTTTCTAGTGATTCTCGAATTGCAGACAAGTGCAATAGAAGCTCTCGACCTTCATCGGCTGCCGATGCTGCCAATGGTACACTTGACTCTGTCAAACGATGCAGATCATCCAATGTGCTGGATAGTCGGACTAAGACGGAATGCAGCGTTGATTCGAGTTTGTCTTTATCTTTCGGGGAGAGAGGGTTGCGTTCAAGTTGATTGACAAGGCGTGAAAACTAAAGTCGTACGGTAAGAACATGAAAATAACTTTGAAACTTACCTCCCATTGAAGCCAGCTGAACGCACTGACTGTCTTTGAGTTGATATTGACAACCTCGTCTGAGAGGGTGCGAGTGAAATCGCCCAGCTACATAGGAAATTAGTACAGCTAAAGCCAGATATCCATTAGACACCCACATCAATCAGCTTGTTACCTATAAACTCTCTATCATCCAGACTGGAACCAGTCTTGACCGTCATCCCAAATTCCCATATTCTATACCCGTTAGCGACTTAGCATAAAGAGATCAGACCTACCGAACATAATCCAAGCCACCTGCTACACCACCTTGTCCCAGCATTCTGACGCTATCAAAAATATCACTAGCCTGTCGAACTTCACGAGTCAACGCGCTGGCAACTCTTCCAACGTCAACATGAGAGTCTTCATTTTTTGTATCAAATATCGACCATTCCCAGAATGGTTTAGCTGTAGTTGATGAGTTTGTTGACTTTTGATCCGTTAAGCAAGAAGCTTGACAGCCAATTCCTAATAAGGCACATGATGGAGTCGCAAGGACTCTCAGCGGGACAACAGCAACACTTGTTGATGAATTAAGATTGATGCCCAGATCTTCCCAGTGAGGAAAAGATTTTAACCAGCTACTTCCAATTGATTGAAACAGTTTCTTGAAACACCAACATATAACCTTGGGTAAAACCGGTGAACCAAAGTAGACAACGAAAAAGAATATCGTAACGAGCAGAATGAGATTGAGAATGTGGTAGATAAACGGTGAGAGGATTATGTGAAGTGGAGCTAAGATCAATTGGAGGGGTGTAAGGAGTAAACCCAGTGTTTCGTCGAGGGTTGGTTGTTTTCTGTCCTTCTCGATGTCTTTTGAAAGTGGGGTTTTTTTGGCTGTACGAGGAGTATTGATCGGTGACGAGACAGTCAGTCTGGTCTTCTCCTTTCGACGAGCTGTTAATACATTGGTCCGTCTTGATACATTGGAAGGGGATTCCCGACCCGATCGTCTCCCACTGGTTCTACTTGGGGTTGAGCTGTTTTGACGGCGAGGTGTTGAGGGTAACGATTCAACGATTTCCATTTCCTCTGTTCCATCTTCATCTAACCAGTGATCATCGTTAGTAGAAGGTTTTCTGGTGGCTCGACTTGATTCCCCAAGAGTTGGACTCATGATGACCTGTATATAGGTATCTTGAAATGAAGTAGGGAAAAGAGAAGAAAACGATGAAAGTTAGAATATCCAACATTTGTATTTGTATGACGTACACGTGGCAAAGTGGCAACTTATTTTGGGTGCCAAATTCTCTGCAGGAATATCAAACCATTCAGCGAAAATGCTACAAATCATTGCATATCCTCATTACTTCTCATATCATCCACATCAGTTATCATCCACATCAGTTCATTTCCCTACCTGAGCCTTCTAAAGACAAACGATCAACGATCTCTCTTCTCCTTGACCCATTCATATTGCCGAGTGTGCGGATTGTATAACTTCACCTCGCGAGTCACAGTCGTGTAGCGGCCTTGCAAGGATGATCGATCGTATCGAGGTTGACTTCTTGATCTTATTGGTCGCTCGGCGTATGTGAGGAGCGGACGACCTAAAGCTTCTCTTAGAGGGTCTTCGTACGATGTGTACCCGTCCCTCCCACGATGAGAACGTGGAGGTTGGGGGTAATAGCTATTCTCCTGATCCTGATCTTGGCGATGAACTCGTCCGCTCCTTCTGGAAGGATAACCTGAAAAAATGTCGCCATATTGTGAGCTTGAATCATAGTATCGTTCAGTACTTCTAGGACGAATTGAAGCACGTCGTTCTTGTGATTTCGACCGAAAGCCACGATCTTGTGAGCTTGATTGATCGTATTTGTATGGATCACTATTTCTGGGACCACTTGACCCACCCCCTCCTTGAGATTTTGAACGACCAATTGCGGAAAGGGCTGCTAGCCCCAGCGCTGCAACACCGCCATAGGCCAACCAATCCCTATTCGAATCACCGCCTCCATTGTTTTCACCGATTCTATGACGTTCTCTTGAGGTTCTCCGAGTGTGTTCAGAGAGGGGTTGGGGACGGGTTTCTGTAACCGAATTGGATCTTCTACGATGTCTTCCATAGTTTTCGTTGGATACACTATGACGTTCTCTTGAGGTTCTCCGAGTCTGTTCAGAGAGGCGTTGGGGAGGGGTATCTGTACCCAAATTGGAACTTCTACTACCTCTTGGGGTGCTCTGAGTCTGCTGGGATTGGGGTCGGGTAGGGATATTTGTAACCAATCTATCCAAGGCTGGAGCAAATTCATCTGCCCAAGTTCGAATGGAGGGTTGACGACTTCGATAATCTGGAGATGGGGTGCGTTCGTATTCAGTATGACGGGTCATTGTTACTGTGTATTTCACCCGAGGATTTCGATACTGTGTTGTTGAAAAGGGGAAGGTTCTGGGGGAAACGGGGATATAAATCAGTGTATTGTGCACAAAAGATGGCCTTCTACTTGTAGTTTTTTATATTATTTTTTATTTTTATATTATTCATTCAATTTAAGAAACGTTACATTAAATCTTGCTCAAAGGATTTGATACCTAAAACGAAAGAGTATAGAAGGCGTGTCACACTACACCCGTTAATCTAAGGAAGGAATTCTCACAGAAATGCATAGCGGAGAAAGGAGCGAAAAGCGAAAGATAACATGTGGGAGAGGGACTCAACAGGAACTCTACAGTCATAGGTTAGATACACGATAAGATAAGATCATACCTTGATAGTATTGTATCTTGGGCTGTCTATACCAATAATGCCTCTTCTATTTAGTCTTATATGGTATGCTCTTGTACAAGTACAAGTACCTGCAGAGAGAACAAAAGATTTGAGCTTTGCCCAACGCCACTAGGTTGATCCTACCAGGAACCATACAGTGCCTGCAAAAACTCCTGGATCGTTCCTGAAGATTCCAAGAAAGGGCTAAAGTAAAAAGGTAAACAAACCGAGGGGACC
Organism: Phaeotremella fagi; assembly: GCA_001599715.1. Lineage (NCBI taxonomy): Eukaryota > Fungi > Basidiomycota > Tremellomycetes > Tremellales > Phaeotremellaceae > Phaeotremella > Phaeotremella fagi. The sequence continues at coordinate 971,979 of BCHU01000011.1, forward strand.
GAGGGGGGTGGTGAATAAGGATCAGAGCTCACTGAAAGTTGCGTAAAAATACTACAGTAAATCAGGTTAAGTATTGTTAGAACCCTCATAATTGACTTCCAGCCATGAAAAAAGGATATAAGCAACAAACAATCAAGGACCTTAGTTTTTCTCTTCCTCGTTTCTCTGTAAGCACTATAACATAATCCAGCATGACTTTAAATCACTTCCTTGCAGCATCACTTCTATCATTCTTGGTTGGAATCAACGCAGATCCAACAGGAGCCACTTGTAGTACCTCCCCAAGTTTTGCTCAAACATACAGTCCACCTACAACCTGGTAGGTTTTTTTCGATAATCAGTACTGATTGTTTAGTCCACCATTGAGCGGTTCGACATACTCTTATGGAAGTAATGCACGATACCTCGCCCAATCATATGCGATTTTGACTTGCTCGTGAGTAAGCTATTTGAATCTTTCTGACCGGTAGTTATTCGAGTGGAACAACAACAAGCACTCAACAACCCCGTGATGAGGACCATGAACTGCTTACCCGAGCAGACCCCCCTGTCGCTTGTATGAGCCATTATGATTTCACTACTGTAAGTAAGCTATGGAAATCTCAGACTGATAATCATAGAACACTTGGGTCGTGACCTCTGGACCTGGTACATGTCCAACCCCGCTCGTTCAAGCTGGTACACCAGTCCCATCAGGTGGTTTCTCATCCAAAAGATCCCTCAACGAATTCACTGGGAGATCAACTGATTGTACGTACGCACATGAAATTCATTATCAAATTTCTCACTCGATTTACTAGCAAACTTCCCCTTCTCATGTCCAATCACTGCTGGAACATATCAACTGGTGTTCACTGGATTATACGACCAAGATCCAGCTGCTCAAATTTCTACTGATAGCGGAGTGACAGAAACCCCATACGCGTACAAATGTTTGTGAGTCAGACCTTAGCGCTCTGTAACCGTTCCGACTGACTTCCATATCAGGTATGGAACATCGTCCAAGTCATACTCATCTTCTGTCAACTGTGTATACGACAAGGTAAGTCTGAAAATTGCGAGCAATGTTGACAGTGTAGTCTGGAAACATTTTGGCTATCGGTCAAGGATACAATTATATTTTATGTCCAACGACTCTGTGTAACACTGGAAGTCTGAATTACAGAAGAAGTTACGATGATGAAGCTGTTGTTTCGAGACAACTCAACCCTCTCAAACTTAGGAAGAAGGATGTTGAAATTGGGAAACAAAGATTGGAGAGGGAGGAAGTAGTAGTATAGGATTCGCTTGGATTAGATATACAGTACTTCACATGTTTCGGGTCTTCGCATGGGTATATAATTTGCTCATGGGCTTTCTAGTTATACAGAACCTTGCAATCTTAGTGGACATAAGGGACAGGGTTGTCACTCTAAAGGAAAACAAGCAATTGCATATCATCAATGCGCCTCATCGATTCCCTCCACCTAAATTTTATTCTTAAGAACCAAACCCGTATTCTCTCCATACAAGACATCATACTATTCTCAAAGCGGTTCATATCTCCCAGTGATCGGATTCCAGACCTCTAACCATTCTTCAGTGACTGTGTTGCTTGGCGGACGAGGTAAAGATCGACCACGTCGATTGCTGGACCTATCCAAGGGGATAGGAGCTCTTGAATACTCTACAGTTTCGGTGTATGGTTGATAATTACGACCTACTCTATTACGACCTACTCCATCTCGAGGGTCTTCGAATGCTTCGTATCGACCACCAGGACGATTGTCTTGGAACGGAGGGGTTCGAGCTCTTGAATAGTATGATGTATGTTGATCACCTGCATAACGAGCATCTTGTGTTTCGTACTGACCACTTTGACTGCGGTACCGGGCCCGTGGACTAGGAGCTCTTAAGTACTCTGACGGGTGGGGGGAATTTCTTGAATAAGTATTCTCTCTTCTACTACTTCGAGAGTCTCCGTATGACGTGTACTGCTCTCTTTGAGGAGGGTGAGAACTTCTACTCCGTGATATATATCTACCGTCGTCAAACTCAGTATCAAGACCACTGAAGCGATCACTTCTCCCCCAATCACTACTTTTAGAACGGCGTCTCGGAGAACTTGTCTTTTTTTATTTTGGATGATATGATCCCCCCATTACAGCCGCTAAAGCAATACCCCCAGCGAGAAGATAATTTCGTGTCGAAGACTTTTTTGATGCTTTTTTGGAACTATCTTCTGATGGTTTTTTGGAACGATCCTCTGATGGTTTTTTGGAACGAACTCCGTGAGATGATTCATGACGATCGATTGGAGAGGTGTTCTTCCTGGAATACCTGTAATCTCTCTTGTTGCGATCTGGGGGCAAGTACGAATTTCGGTCTGAGGGGGATTTAGTGGTCGACGATTTGAACGAGCGTCTTGGAGCATAATTTTCAAGGCGGCTTGACTCAGCAGAGACAGACATTTTCTGCCACCACTCAGCCGGAGCAGGCATTCGATCTTGTTTGTTTAGTTGCGGATCTTGTGGTCTCGACTTGTTTCTGCGCGGAATCTCTGGATAAGCGTCGTCAGAGGACATGACTTTCTGTGAGTGATTTACGCTGTAGGTTGTATGTGTTTCTTTGAAATAGGGACTGAGGCAATATTATATTTCTCTTTGACTTGTCTTACCTTCTTTGAAGTTGATAGTTGGATGTTAAGACAAAAAGAAGATCTTTGAAAAACGAGGGGATATATGTAAGAATTCCAAGCCTTCTAGTTGTTTTCACTTTCCAGCTTCTGAAACGATTGCGTGACTATGAAAAAACAAAGGATGTATCGTACAACTCGAAATGAAGCGAGATCAGAAAGTATTTTCATTGAAATATATTTTCCCGATGTCCGATAAGTGTGTGGTCTTCTAATTCAAATTTCATTTGTCTTTTTTTATGACGTTGATGAAAACGCTAGAAGGAAATGGAAACAAAGGATATCTAGTATGACTTTTGATCAAATAAATCATTCTGGAAACAGTTTCTACTCGAGATTGAAGGCTACATCTTGTCAAGGCTGAAAGGAGTAACAGCGACAACCATTGAGTGGCGTAAGGTACCTCAATGTAAGAGTACCGTGGTACGGTGTCAGATATCAGTGTACTCAAACAACTAGGAATGAGGTCTGCCAAATTGAACTATAATGCAGAACGTTGACCGCACAGTACAGTATAGTAAGTATATCAATCATAAATCACATTCTTTCATCAACCTAACTAAAATACGTCTTACAAGCCTGCTGAGAACCGTGACGTCAGTCTCTAACCTCTCCATCTTTCATTCTTTTTCTCCATCCATTCTTCGTCCCACCTGCGCATTTTTTGCCCATTTCTTACGTTATCTCTCCTATCCCACTGACGCAAGTCTTGGGCTGTCGGTTCGAAAGTCACTCCCCTTGAGGAGCTGGGTTTCTCCATTTCCCTCCTGATTCGACTGTTACTCCTTCGACCGCTTCTACTCCTTGAACGACTTCTACTTGGTGAAAGCCTTCGAGGATGAGATAGTGAGCGAATTTCTGAACGGGGAAAAGGGTTTTGAGAGCTACGACTACTTCCCTGGTCTCTTGGACGCGAAAACCTGTCCCGCCGTTCCACACGACCATAGTTTAGTCGTGATAGTTGAGCCGAAGGATATATGTCGGTATTACCATATTCGACTAGGAGTGGAGGACGTGGAGTGTGTCCTCCACCTTCACTTTTTGAGGAACTCGCATAACTGTTAGGGTTTTGTTGTGGCGTCTCGTGTCTCCTATCTCTACTTTTGGAGCGGTAACTTGGTTGGAATTCCTCGTTGCTCACTGTATATGATTGGCGAGGAGCCTGATAACCGTCAGACCTCGAGGACTTGATCGGAGGACGTCTGGGGAAATCTTGACGGTAGTGAGTAGCGTTGCTTTCACCTTGGGAATCTTGGTAATGCCTACGTCTTGTCTGAATCTGGGAAGACCTTCTTTCGGTTTCGGTCTCTTCTTTAGAGCCAGAACCAGATAACCACATACTAGCAGCCGCTCCGAAAGCGACACCCGCTGCAGCAGCTAAGACTGTGCCTGCATTGGTGTCATTGGGAGGTCGTCCATAAGAGCTTTCCTGCGGAGAGCGAGGTGGACGTTCGGAACGATCACTGGGTGGACCAAACCGGCCTTGAGCACCTTCACCTTTACGTTGATTCGTGTGGTGTCGAATGTGTCTTGACTCTGACATAGTGTAACTTCTTTAAACTTGTTTGAAAGTAGGTTATGTAGAAAGATGGCTGTTGAAAAGAAAAGGGAATTGATGGAAAAGGGGGATTATAAGTAAAAACAGAGTCTTCTAATGGTTTGCACTTTTCAATTTCCGACACGATAGCTCCACAACGTAAAAACAAAGGACGTGTCGTACGACCCGAGAGTCAAGCGAGATAAGAATAGTCTTTCATTGAAATATATTTTCCCGATGTTTGATAAGGATTTTGGTCTTCTAATCCAAGTTTCATTTGTCTTCATGACGTCGATGAAAACGCTAGAAGGAAAATGGAAACAAAGGACATTTGGACTTGTGATCAAATAAATCGTTTTGTAAACACCCTTTGTCGAGAAAATGAAGGGTCATTTCTACTCGAGTTTGATGGCTACGTTTTGTCAAGGATTAACGGAGCAAAAAAACTGGCAAAACGGAAAGGAGCAACGGTGGCGACCATTGAGTAGAGTAGGTTGTCTCAACACACGAGTACTGTAGTACGGTTTTAGATGTCAGTAAAAGCTCAGAAGCTCGGGATGAAGTCTGCTAAAATGACTTATGATGCGAAACGTCAGTTGCGCGTACAATATATGTAGTAAGGTTATCAAAAATAAATCACATTCTTTCATCAACATAGCTATATCCGTTTTACAAGTCTTCTGAGACCCATGAGGTCAACCCCTATCCTCTCCATCTTCTGATCGCAACCCTTCTATCTTCCTCTTCCGAATCATATGAGTCTGAGAAACTCGGTTGGCGGGTCGGTTGGCGGGTAGCTCTACTTGGGGACCTCGCGTCCCTAATTGCAATTCTAGGACGACTGTGACTTCTTGGAGTACCTCTTGGATCAATTGGACTTTGTCGAACTGGACGACTAGGGTGTGAGTGAGTGTCTGGCGACGGAAAAATACCAGAGTATTGACTACTTCTTCTCGTGTCTCTTGGTTCTCTCCAGATGGATACCCGCTCTTCCACCGTATGAGAAGATGATTCATTATGAGGTGGACGAACATTGAGGATGAAATCACGATATCCTGTTTGTGGGGGAGGAGGCAGATCCACTAGTATACCTCCATTTCTTAAGCGACTCACTCTGGGTTGATCCTCGCGGTATAACCCACTCCCTGTGTTTCTGGAGGAATGTATTGGTTGTCTGAAACCTCCATCGTTTACTGGATAAGTTTGGGGATGAGGACGATTGCCGTCTGATCTGGAAGATCTGGGATATGAAGGACGACTTCGTGGATCGTGATTGTATTGAGTATCGTTCCTCTCAACCTGGCGATAACCACTTCCGCCACGTCTTGGCGGATTTCTCGAATACTGGGAACCTCTTACGGGTGAATAGTCGCCCCTCCGATCCCCATAGGAACCCCAATTACCGTCGTTTCTCCATCTTTCTGACATGTTATTTCTTTGTGGACTGTTTTACCTTCTTTGAAATTGATAGTTGGTAGTTGAGAGAGATTGAAATTATTGGAAACGGGGGATATAGGTAAGACTTTTTAAAGCCTTCCACTTGTTTTTTCTTTTCGAGTTCCGACACGATAACTCCACAACAAAAACAAAGGATGTATCGTACGACTCGAAAGCCAAGCGAGATAAGAAAAGTGTTTTCATTTATATCAGTTTATTTTCCCGATTCCCGATAAGGATTTGGTCTTCTAACCCAGAAATCCTTTTACTCGATGAAAACGCTAGAAGACATTGGCTGGAAATCACATGATGGAAAATACTAGAATATGGATTATCGACATTTTATTTTCGATTTCGGAGAAATTTACAAAGGATTTAACGAAGTCGTCTGTGTAGCTGACAACTAATCCATAAACGTGTTATCTTTTTGAAATTTCTTTCTTTGTCCGATGAAAGCCTGTTCATAAAATTATTTCTGTTGAACCGAAGAACTCAGATACTTTTTTTTCTCGATTGATAATGCCGGGAGTTGACTCAAAGCCCGAAATGATATTTCCAGTTCAAATGATCATGTAGCGATAAAACCGTTGAATGCAATGAGGGAATTTCGGGAATTTGTAAGAAGTTGTGAATTTTGATCCTCCTCTTCTGCCACAATGAGGAGGAAAAGACTATGCTGAATGCTGCATGTCCACCGTTGGTGACACTTGGAAATATGTAAACACATATGGCCAACCGGCAAGAGTGATAGTCTATCATCCTAGGCTGATATTATGTCAGATCCTAATATCAGACAACTCTACGGGGAAGTTTTCTTTAACAACACAGTTCACTATCATTGCCGTTGAAACTATCTATGAAGACAGGATGCGGTGTGATGTTGTTGTATCAGCTTCAAATCATCACATTCTTTTTATGAATAAAACTTCACAACACAATACTAGGATCCTACTTCGAACCATCCACCAACGTGTTCATTTCTTCCGAGCTAATCACTGACCCAATGAGTAAGATCTTCGTCATCTCGAGGATCCTTACGCAAACCACCTCTGGACCTATTTCTACCGTGCTCCAATTTAGACATCTCCTTGAAAAACGCCTTATCTTTATCAGTTCTACCATCTCTCTCGCTGACAGAAGATTTTGATCGTGTTTCGGAGGCTTTTGGTTTTCTGTGATGGTTTCTTTGACTAGAGCTGGAGTCTGACTGTTCTGAATCATTGTCTTCTCTTCTCGATTGACGACTTACTTTGTCCTTGTTTTCGGAAGCGTTGGAACGACGACGACGATGGTGATGATGTCTGGACAATTGGGTAGATGATTTCCCAGTTCCATGTCCATTTGAACGGCGTCTGACTCCACTTTCCTCTTCTTCTTCGTACTCGGACTTTTTCTTCTGTGCTGACTTTATCATCGCATTGCCGATTACCGCCGCTAAAGCGAAACCACCGGCGGCAAAAAGAATTCCATCATGAAAACCACTGTTAGAGGAGCTCGCCGGGGATCGCTCAATTTTTTTAACATATGTTGTTCTGTGATATTCTGATTTCTGTCTCCTTGAGGGTTCGCTTGGAGCAGGTGGCTTCAGTGGTATTTGATAATCTGTTGACTTTGATCGTGCTCGAGGATAGATGTGGTGGTCTGTTGAAGGGGATTCTCGGGAACTTTGACGATAAGACCTTGCTTCACCATCTTGGACCATATTGCTTCTTGAAATCGGAGGTCGGTAGGTGATTGATGAATGATATCTTGACGGACCACTTTCACTGGGATCTGCACGTGTGTATCTAATCACTTCCCCATATCTATCTCCTGAATGACTCCTCCTCCGGTTGTATCCCTCGTCTTCATCTGATTCAGGATTGCTTGAGCGACGTCGATCACGACTTCTATCTCGTTGATTGTAAGACATTTTGTTGATCTGGCGCTGAGTTCGTTTAAGTTTTGGGATGATCAAAATGTGTTAGTGGGAGGGGATAATCAAGAACAGAAGGAGGCTGTAGCGTCTAGTACTGAACTCCGGAAATCGTGAGAAGACATTACAACAAAGGAAGTATTGTGAAACGCTCAAATAAACGACCAAATGTTTTTCTTATTTATATCCAGTCTTTTCCCGAAAGGATTTTTGGTTCTTACCATAAGTCACGCTAACGGCTTTGACGATGAATGGAGGTGTTTTCGGGAGAGATGACATTAGATTGCAGGTGATCCCCTGTCGGCATGCGTTATGGTGCAACTCAGGCTCGTCTTTCTGAATTCTTCATCGTCACTTCCTGCGATAGTAAATGATGAAAACATAAGTTGGTGGGAGCTTTGGTTCTCACAGAGCTCCATTCAGAAAATTCAGAAAATGGTCTGTGCTACTGGACATGTATTGCAATTCATACGTGTACTTCTACGTATTGGAGATTGCCACTTCAGACGTGCCACTGTTGTACCCCGCAAACATAGGGGAATTTTAAAGCTAAGGTAACCTTAACGTTACCAATGTTTACTCGTTAGATTTACATGTATAAACAATTGGAATATACTTTGATATTGTTAATAATCGTGAACACGAACATGGAGTAGAGCTAAAGGTCCAGAAGGAAGAAATCAAACTTGAAGGAATCAACCACGGACAGCTTATCGTTTATCGTTATCGTACCACCCTCACCCCACCTACGTCAATTAGGAACGCGTTCTCACGATTAATTCAATATCATACGAATACCCAGACGAAGATCGTGGACAGATATATCGTACAAGAAAATACTTGGACAGGACACCCAACATCCAGCTCGGTCGAGAAACTCATTCTCTGTAAATATCACAATCTAGACTGGCTAAACATCTACCTCTAATCAACAACAACAAGCAACTCCCCCTTACTCTTCACCGCAGTCATGTCACATTATCTCCCCAAAACCCAAACGCTCATAGCAACAGCATCAGGCTTAACATCCGCCTTGAAATCCCCAACCTCACCCTCCAAATCGAAATCCAACGTAACAACTCAACCCGGTGCACCATTATCTGGTGACCCCAATCTAGTCCCCTCGAAATACATCTCCAATCCAACAGATAAAGAGAAATACGACGAGGAAAACGGATTATCACCAAAAGGGTTTTCTGACACGGTGCTCTCGCAGACTTCTTCGTTGAATCCTTATCCTTATCGATCGACCTTGACACCCCAACCAGGGGGTTTGACTACTACATCCACACCAACTCCTTCATCTTCTGATTCGAATTCGCCGCATGCACCTGAAATCCATTTGATCAGATCACCATCGCAATTACTCGATGCCCCTGGTCGAGCGGCACTGAACATGCCTAACGGATTGACCGCTTCTGGACAAGCAAGGGCTGTTAGAGGTGGTGAAGCTGTGACACCGAATTATGAAATCAGCGATGGTGGTGAATTGTTCGTTCCTTACCCCCATCATCGTTCTAGTTCGAGAGATGATCTGGATGAAATGGAATACAGAGGAAGACCAGCTTCGACTGATCCATTACAATCTGAACGTGTACCTCTGTTATCCCCTATACCTTCTTATTCGAAATCCCGCCCATCGTTATCAAGATCGTCATCGCAGAATTCAACTTCGTCTGGTAGAGGTATACTGCGTAGAATATTCATAGACAGAGTCTCAACACCTTCACAACACTTGTCAAGACCAACTTTCCCACCACCATCTCTATCGACCTATTCACCCCAATCTCCATCACCCCTTACCCTCCAAGCCAAAATCAATCTCTTCTTCATCCAAACGGTATCGTTACTGCTCTCAACCTTCTTCCTTACGTTCGTGGTTCTATGGGCTGTTTCCGCGGAGGTCGCAAAGAGTTTACCGAGATGGGTTTGGCCTGACAAACCAAAAAGATTTCCTTGGGATGACGAAGAGTATTGGAAGAAACAGAGTGGGAAGGTTAGCAAAGAACCTAGAGATTATGCTAGACAGGTGGGGATGGATATCGAAAATCAAACTGTTGAAACTGAGGATGGATATTATTTAAGGTGGGTATTTGGTTCACACTGATACTGATATATAGAATGCATCGGGTGATAGATCCAGCAGCAACACCAAGATCAGATGGGAGGGGTGAGTCATCCTTCGCTACACTCAACTAACTTTTGTTATAGGCGGGTTCCCCGTTCTCCTCCTCCACGGTCTCTTTCAATCATCAGGTTCATTCGTGACCTCAGAAGACAGATCTTTGGCATTCTGGCTGGCCAAGAATGGCGGTTATCAAGTTTATCTAGGTAACACTCGTGGGATTTTCGGAATGGGCCATCGTAGTTTCAAACAAGGTGATCCTAGGTTTTGGGGTGAGTTGAATTGTTTAGAGTTTGACTGATGGGTAGATTGGACTATAAGAGAACTTGCTATGTATGATTTACCTGCGATGGTGGATCATGTCTGTCGAGAGACGGGATATGACAAGGTGGGTGTAGTTCTGGGTGGACTCGAATCATTTTTGATAGTCTCACTAACCCATCCCAGATCGGTTTCATAGGTCATTCCCAAGGAAACGGTCTAACCTTCATTTCCCTCTCACTTGGAATGTGTCCATCTTTAGGAAACAAATTATCAGTCTTCATCGCGTTAGCACCAGCGGTTTATGCAGGACCACTGACGACTGGTTTCCCGTTTACAATGTTGAATAAAATGGAGTGGAGTCGATGGAAAAGGTTCTTTGGGGTGTTGGATTTTATACCGATCATGAGATGGGCTTATGATTATGCTCCTGCCAAGGTTTTTGTGCGTCCCTTTTCTTTAATGATTCGTCGTTGTACTGATTGATCTATTAGGCCTCTTTGGGATAGTGAGTGCTTAGTGGGATTGAAGTTCGGTTTGATTAATCGTTTATTTAGTATCATGTTCGCGTTCCTCTTCTCCTGGACGGATACGAATTGGTAAGAACTCCCGTCTCTCACAAGAAACCATCTAATCCACCCACTCCAGGCTGCACCGACGTAAAACCAAAATGTTCAGATTCACCCCTACCCCCGTGTCCTCAGCCTCAATATTCTGGTGGTGCGGTAAAGGCGGATTCGCAGATCGTAAATGTACACTGGACGACACTTTGGATAGATGGTTCGATGAGAGGTTCCCACCGTTGAGTATTTATCATGGTGGAAGGGATTTCTTGGTTCTGGCCGAACCTCTGATAGAGAGACTCAAGCATAAAGAGAAAGATGTTAGGGTTATCAAAGTGACTAAATTGGATCTTAGTGAGGTATGTCGTCGTCTCAATTTGGTTGATTCTGTCAATTGATTTACTTAGCATTGTGACTTTTATTGGGCGGCTGAAGCTGTCGAGTGGGCTTATCAATCGTTTTTGGGTATGTCTTTTGGCTTGTTAGAAACCCAACTGACTTGGAATCACAGACGATATCGAATCTACTAGACCTAGATATCCTGAAGAGATTGAAGAGGAAGGTGATAGATCCGAATAGATTGTTGTATGGATTTAGAATTCGTTTGAACATTCGACGTAGAGTTTGTTGTTTGGTTCGGTTATTAGATATACAAGTATATGTTTTTCGCTGTAGGACATCAATCTGCATTTCAATTTGGTGTTATATACAACGATACTTCTGACACTGAGACCCTTCTATACGTAACACCACGTCTAAATCTTCTGACCTGTTCTATCTTTTGCGTTCTTCTGAATTTCTATTTTATCCTAACAATAAAAACAATATCACATCCATCTGTTGACCATCGATCAACACCCAATCCTCTCCTAAGCACCGTCGAACTCCCAACTATCCTCACCACTTTTATGATAACCCTCAGCTTCACAGAGTAGTCTCCAACTCTCAGTCCCAGTCATCCTCACACAATAAGGTCTAATATTCTTCATCTCAGTCAAATGATTAGCCCGTCTCCTAGTATTTCTACACAACGCCAGGAATCTGAAATCAACCATCGTCATCGTCTCACCGGTCAAGTAAAGATTATTTTCAAGTTGTTCATTGAGATATTCGAATGATTGAGTAATTTTCTTGGTGAGGACACCACGAACGATGTTGGAGTTGGTTTCGTCAACGTAATCTCTCGGTGCGTAGGTGAAAGATGCGAAAGCTGGCATGAGAGTGTTGGCCAAGTAAATCATCGTTTCGTAATACAACGCTCTTGATTTTTGATTTTCAACAGAAGGGATTAGATTGGCTGTTGGATGTCGTTCAGCCAGATACATTAGGATCGCTACACTCTCCGAGATACTGTATTGTTCAACATCTTCTGTCGCTTCGATCACTAGACATGGGATTTGACCTTGTGGATTGAGTTTTAGGAATTCGGGGGTATGGGTTTCGCCTTTTTTCCTGTCTACTTGGATTAGGTTGTAAGGGATTGAGAGTCTTTGATTGAGTTCGATCAAGGCGTGGTGGACTGGGGTGGAATTGGTATGTGGTTGGTAGTAGAGGGTATACATTTTGTTTTTGGAAGAAAGAGAAAGAGATGGAAGATGGGGTTGGATTTTATAGACGTAACAAGAGGGCAATCGAGTCGAAGATATTGAGAGGCTGTGCTGGTATCCACCTTTCAATCATTTACCTATGACTTTGAAAATAGCAATAACAGGTGGGAACGGCAGGATAGGTCAATGGGTCGTAAAGCAAGCACTACATGATGGACATAGTGTGATATCTTTAGATAAAGCGGATACATCGACCAACACGACCGGAGATGATTTCACGGTAAACCGTAGATTCACGTATAAGCAGATCGATCTGTTGAATTACAACCAGTTCAACGATGCTGTTAAAGATTTTGGTTGTGATTCCTTGATTCATCTCGCCGGTGTGTTCAATTTACGGGACGAGAATGGAGAGAGGTTGGATATGGTGCAACAAGAGGTAAGTTGTACCTCTCTTGGATTGAGTTCTGACCATCCGGATCAGAGAATTCACAATACCAACACGACAATGTCTTATAATGCTTTGAATATCGCTTGGCTGAATGGTATCGAGAGAGTCGTTCTAGCTTCTAGCGTACATGTAGTCGGGATACGTGAGCACGATCATTCTCTGTTTTGATTGACCACTAATAATCTCATCCAGTTGGTGGGGATCGTTTACCGCGATTCGATTATTTCCCAGTGGACGAAAATCATCCAACAAGACCAATGGATGCATATTCCGTTAGTAAACTGTATGTGCTTTCCACAATTATGATGAATACTAAACATCTGACTCAGTATCGTCGAAATACAATCAGACTCTTTCGTCCGTCGAAATCCAAAGATGAGAATAGCGACGATGAGATATAGCGATGTAGTCCACGATGACGACTGTACCATTGAAAAACTAGCGAAAAGAGGTGGAGAAGGGAGATGGAAAGAACTTTGGGGTTGGATATCAGGCAGTTCAGCTGCTGAAGCTACACTCCTTGGTCTTACAGCTTCATTCGACACCTTCCCTAGAGGTACTCACGAACCTTTCTTCGTTGTTGCTGATGCGACCCAACTCCAAACTGATAGTTTAAATCTTATCCGGGACTTTCATGGGAGTGTGAAAGATCTACGAGAGGGGTTTGGGGGTTGTAATAGGGCTTTGTTTTCTGGTTCGAAGGCTAAGAGGGTTTTGGGCTGGAGAGGTGAAAACAGATTTTGGTTGGATGGGTGATGGTTCTGCATAATTCCTGGATCGAACTGCTCTACGTCGATTTTTTGTTTGGATCTCAGCTACCGCCCTTAATAAACTACTCCAACTTCCTTTTCGATCAGTATCATATCGAACGTTACGAGAATAGCGAATATCAAAGCTTGATCCACAAATGGTGCGACAAGAATACGTCTCTGTTCAAACAAGTCATTAACAACGAGAATCGTCAAGACTCTTCCAACTCACCGTATCCTTTATATCCAACAGTTTCTGTCTTTCCATCATGGCAATCAATCTATCACCATAAAAAACTGCAGCCCTTCCTCTCCAATTGGATTCAACCCTGATCTCAACCGGTTGATTGGTTTGGATGTCTTTGAAGGAGATTGTCAGATGGGGCTTAACTTTTGGACAATCAGTCTATATAGGTACTCGTAGGCGGTTGGAGGACGTACGATTAGTCGCTTTTGATTTCAATGTAAAAGCTTCTTGACCATCCGGTGTCGTGCCTACTGTTTTTCTGGATAATGACCAGAACTTGGTGGAGAGATGGAAAATCTCCTGTCCGTCTGGTGTGGTTATACCTATACAGTACATCTTTAGTGCAAGTGTCATCAATTAAACCATGAGCGACAAACTTTTCTCTGCATGAATATTGAATTTCCCTTTAGAATGAAAAACCACCTGTCCACTCTCATCCATAGCTTCAAAGTCACCCTAAAACCCACTTAGCACCTGAACAACAACAGCGCTGAAACCTGGCACCACTCACCATACTAGAAGTAACATGTCTTTTCAGGATCCAATTAGAGATTGTCTGAGAACAACGACCATGATCTAACCCGATGGATTGTGATAATGTCGATAGTTGACCTTCATCACCTCCTTGAATTGCTTCATAGGTTTCGCCAGCGTTTTCTTCTTCCTTATTCTCAGCTTCAAGGGATTTGACGTCTGATTCTTTCATGTTCGCGTTTTTGATTTCTGACATGTTATCTGGTTGAAGTTATTTTTCGTGTCTTCGGGCTTCATTTTGTAGAGGATGGATATGGGTGACGTCAAATGTACTACTCCACCCTAACTTAAGACACTTCGGAGAATTAGCGTTAAGCTTAAATCGTAGGTATAGTAAATTGAAGAAAAGCTGGTTGTCTCCCTCTTCCATTTTCATCACCTCTCGTCAATCGAGTTGGCTCTAGTTACATACCTGCAAGATGACGACTTGACAAGCCCTCGTACTCGTGTACTCGTACAACGACAACGCAGTGGCAGTCGCAATTGACAGACGTAAGACTAGATTTATTGAATCCAGATCTTCAGTGCGGAAAGAAAGAAATCTATTTTTGGTCATTCAGTGATCTCAATCGTGATATAAGAGAACTCATCCGCCTTTGATATGTTTTTCCAATCCTGACACCAATTTGAACAACACAATATGCCCTGGACAGTCGAAAAAGCTACAAAACTTTGGGAAGCGTCTGCTCGACGTGAATGGGAACAAGTTATTCCACATGCTGCAGATGAGATACAATGGATCATTTCAAACGATAAAGTCAAGAGTTCGTCATTGGCGGGTATTTATGCTGTTTGTATTATCTTTACTTCGACTTATAACATAGAATATACACTGACTAACCCTTTTATCGCAGAAATCAAACTTTACCGAAGCCGCCTCTAAGCTTGATCCCTACCTTAAAGAGGGCCGCGTTGAGTTTGACCTGAAGAATGTTTTTGTCGGTGGTAAATTCATTTGTATCGAAGCTATAGGACACGGTAAAGGTAAAGTCAAAGATGAATATTATGGATTGTGAGTCAGATTATTTATCTGCAAGATCAACCGCTGACACTGCGACGGTAGATATTGCTGGGTTATTGAGTTAGAGAATGAGGAGGAGGATGCGAAGGCCGTTCGACTTACTACCTATCTTGATTCGGCGGCTGCTGAGACTGTGGTTCAGGCCAATAAGTAGTGGAATTGCAATTCTCGGTGGCTCCCATTTTGGTTTCTGTTATTGTGTCAGATTGTTCTATGACTATGTTACTATTTTTGGTATGGATATATGAATACACCACTAATGGTGTTCGAGGTATCGCGTATGTTTGGCAAATACAGGTCCAGTACTGTACTAAAGGAAGAAAATCTCCTAGAGGCCAACTCTACATTCCGACTTGTCGGACACATCGAGGGACCTTTTACTCATGTCCTATCCATAAAAGCTAATCGATTGAATGTCGCTACTTTAGTCGAGTCAAAATCAGTCAACCTTGTATCATCAAACCTGTGCAAGTTGTAAGAAGTAAGTAGAGGGTCTTCCCTTTGAAATGAATGGTAAAAGTTACACTGCGGGAATTAGTTTGCGGGAGTAAGATAGAGGTAGATAGTGCACACTTGGTGCCCCCAGCGATGTAATCGGATTAACGGCTTCGGAAGGTCTCTCACCGCGATAAAGTTTGAGGGAAGAGTTTGAGATATAGATGGCAGTTTGGATTCGGGAGTAGTCGGTTTAAAGGCGAATTTGGTTCAATTTCCCTACCAATTGGATTTTTGCCACTAACGTCAATGGTGATCCCCACAATGGGCTCCACAGACGTGTTAAATAACGGACTGCTTTTGGTTTTCGTTGACATCCGTTGTCCGAGTTTTGATGTTGGGTATTGGGGATGACAGAAGTGGTATAAGAGGAAGAGACAGATGTGAGATGTTCTTCCCACACCCACTTTTCACTTTTTAACGACATAAAACATATTACAAGTAGGTTTTCCGATGGTAGCTTGGCTGACCTTTAGTGGCTATTGAACCCTCCCCCTTCGTTCCATGTGTTGGTATCAACGGCTTTGGTCGTATAGGTAGGTCATGATGTGTGATCAAACTGACATCAGGTCGTGCACTTCTTCGTCAATGTTTGACACGTACAGATATTCAAGTAGTTGCCATCAACCACACCGCTCTTTCTGGCGAACATTTGATGACTGCCATCTGTCACGACTCTACCCACGGTACTTTACCCCAAGCCAGTGAAATTTCTTTCGCACCATCAGATCATCCCGAACAACTAGCTCCTACCGAGAACAATCCCACTCCAACAGCCCTCCTTTTCCGTGGTCGCCTCATTCATCTCCTTCACCAACGTGACGCTGCCAAATTAGATTGGGCTGCTGCTGGGGCCGAGTATGTCATGGAATCAACCGGAAAAATGACGACAAGAGCTACTGCTGGTATTCATATCTCTCAAGGTGGTGCCAAAAAGGTTTTGATCTCTGCACCAAGTAAAGATGTTCCCAACGTAGTTTACGGTGTCAATCATGGAATCTACACTGGAGCAGAAGATATTTTGAGTAACGCCAGTTGCACAGTGAGTCATATCAATGCAATCAAATCTGACATTAGACCAATTGTCTCGCTCCTATTGCCATGGTTCTTAATCGTGCTTTTGGAGTCGAAACCGGAATGATGACCACCATTCACGCCAGTACATCCAGTCAAAAAGTCTTGGACGGATTCAGTACAAAAGACATTCGTTCAGGTCGATCCGCAATGGGAAACATTATTCCAGCTACCACTGGAGCTGCACAAGCTGTAGTCAAGGTTCTGCCAGAACTAGCAGGAAAGTTCCACGGTATCTCAATTCGTGTTCCAGTTACCAACGTTTCGTTGGTCGATCTGACAGTCCGATTGGAAACCCCAGTCAAGGACAAGGAAGCCTTGATCGCCCCATTCAGACAAGCCGCTGCTTCAAGACTGTTGGATCAAGATTCTAAAGGTTCTCATAAAGCAAACTTCCCATCTTTGGCTGGTGTCTTACGTGTCAGCGATGAGAAATTGGTTTCATCAGATTATCTATCATCAACCTTTTCCAGTATTATCGATGTAGACGCGACTGTCATGTTGAACGAGTACACGGCAAAAATTGTTGCTTGGTACGATAACGAGATCGGGTTTGCATCGAGAAGTGAGTACATAGGTTTGAGAATTGACTAACGAATAGTGTGCGACTTGGTCACCTACATGTCCAGAGCTGAACACCCTGAAGCTTAGATCGCCGCAAAAATAGACAACCTATACCCTCTTGACTATACCCATCTTGTATTTTGTTGAACTTGAATGTATCTCTGTTTCTCCGATTATTTTGTGGAGTTGGAACCCGTGAGAATGTTTCAAGGCGATTTTGTATTTTCAGCTTCCAAGTGCGGTTTAATTGTCATATCTAGATAGCTTTCCAGCAGCATCGGTTCATGTTTTACTGTCATATATCGGCAATGCTCCACCTCTTATTTGCTGACGCAACAAGGGTTTGCCAAACACTGCATAACACGTACAACCGACAACTCGCGCTACAAAATTTTCAGTTACACAATCCTCAACCCTTTATTTGATCTGACTTTCATAAATCTACTGATTATCAGCGAGACCTAAAGCTTCTCGTCTACTCTTCGAGCTTGGATCGAAGAAAGGCTTCTCAGCAAGTGAGGAAACCCTTGTACCATGTCGTTCTGTTCCGTAAGGATGATCGAACGATACAGTGTGGATGGAGATTCTGTTATCCCAGATAGCAGAGGTTCCCGGAGTCCAATGCCATCTGACCTGAATATCGACAGATCTTTCATAGACACTGTAAATATGGTTCAGGATGGCATCTGATTCGTCTTGATCCAAACCTTCGATTCCTACTGTCATAGCACGATTGACGAATAATGATTTCCAACCCGTGGCAGGGTTGGTTCTGACCAATGGGTGGGTACGTTCGACGTAGACTGGTGGTGCGTCTGGTCTATCGGCGTCTTTGTATTTATGAGCTGATCGATAGACACCATTGAGTCCATCGATTAACGATCTGAACTTAGGTGATAATTTGTCATAGGCTGCGTAACCTGATGCCCAAAGGGTATCACCACCGACATCAGGAACAGTATCTTGATGAAGATGAGTGTAAGCAGGAGGATAGGCTGTTTGTCAGATACACTCCTCATTTTCCACCTACGTTCGTGAACCAAATCAGTGTGCCAACCAAAGTGACCTTGCGGGTATGGGTGACGGAATGAGGATCCTTGACCACTGTTGGATTTTCGACTAGCTTCCCAGATCAACGAGATACCACCACCAACACCTGGAACTTGAGCTGCTTGTGGGTGTTTCTCAATTTCTCCGTCACCAAGGTATTCACCAAGTGATTTTTGGGCTTGCGGCGAGAGATCTTGGTCGCGGAAGACTGAAAGATGTAAGCGAGTGACACTGGTTAAAAGAGTGTACGTACAAACAACGGTTCGCTCTGCTACCAACAATGCCAACTCATCCTTTTGTTGGTCTGTCAAATCATTGAGTTGAAGTCCGATGATTTCCGTCTGAACGTTAGGATTGTTCTACACGCCCACTCACTCCAAGATGAACGCCAAGATTACGAACTTCTTTAGCCGCACCGAACAGAGCAGCTTTCTTAGGATCAGCTCTAGTCGCGGGATCAACGTATTCCCTCAAATCAGTTCTGATCTTTTGGACATCTTGAACAAACTCTGGAGCTGGTGGATAGTATGGATAACCGTTGGAGAGGTCTATACCAGCCTTGGCATATCGTTTTTGAGTGTTGGCTGGTGGTAACAAGATTTCACCCTTGGCCTCGACTGGTTTGGCGGTCTCGGTGGATAAAGCTTTGAGTGGTGCAACAAGTGTATCAGCTACGTTGTTGATAGCGATTGGAGCCATTGTGGTGGTATACTTTGGGTTGAAGAACAAAGACGTCCATTGTTGCTATATATAACCGAGTAAATACCTCCACCATCAAGCTGACCAACCACGTCACGCATGAATTGCGTCAATCTGACATGAAGTCAACTGATAAAGTATTTGTAAACAATGTAATGATAAGCATTGACGTGATAATCAGAAAAGAATAGGTCGAAACGCTAAAGATTGCGCAATTTTTGTTCTATTGCACAGAGCCGATGGTGACAACCGATGTGGCAGTGGTCAGTCGCTGCTTCTTTCAGCCGCAGAGTTCATAAAAGATGATGCTATCTCCTACTCGACGAAGAACACACGCCTGTCAGAAAACGAGCAAAGCAGACTTCGCAAATAGAAGACACAGTGTCTTTTCGAATCATCCAAACCTGGACTATAGTCTTCGCAGATCGAAAATCGAGATGCGGTAAGATCGCGGGGAACCACAATGCCGAAGACGTGATCGAGCATTTTTATGGCACAACCACAACCCTGTATGACGAAACTGACTACTTTTTTACGCTGAACTTGATTCGAAGTTCCCAGAGGCGTAGTCTAGATGCGAAGAAATGCAAATCAATGGGTTACAAACCTCCGTAACGAACCTGAAAATGCAATTCTTCGACATGCGTGATTGCCTGTCATTATTTCAAGAAATCAAATCTCACAAGAATACGTTATTCACACTGTGGTTTATATACTGACTAATAGTTATTTATTAGTATCTTCTTGATCTCACAAGTTCATATTAGTTTCCATAGAAATCTTCAAAATGGGTCGCGAACAGCAAGACGAACTTCACCTAAAACTCGATGATGCTTCTGAAATCACCATCACCAATCAAAACAAACAGAAACAGTCTTGGCTAGGTTATCTTTGGGATACTGCCGATTTGGCACCTGAGGAAAGGAAATTACTCTTTAAAGTTGATGCGTCTTTACTCATCTTTGCTTCTTTGGGCTACTTCGTCAAGAAGTAAGTCTTTTGAACTGCGAACTATTCTCTGACCTTTTTTCAGTCTTGATCAGACAAATGTCACCAACGCTTATCTAACAGGAATGCAAGAGGACCTAAGCATGTATGGCAATGAGCTAGTAACTTCCACCAGTATCTGGACTGTGGGATACGTAGTTGGACAGATCCCTTTCAACATGCTGTTAACAAGAGTTTCGCCAAGATGGGTCATACCTACTGTGAGCTTAGTCAACACTTGACAAAATTGAATTCGCCACTAACAAAACTCAGCTTGAGTTAGGTTGGGGTATCGCTACACTCGCTACCTACGCCATAACAAACGTCAACGCCCTTTATGCCTTAAGGTTCCTGGTAGGACTCTTCGAATCAGGTTTCTACCCTGGCATTCACTTCATCCTCGGCTCCTGGTATACCCCTCGTGAACTGGCTAAAAGATCGACAATCTTTTGGACGGCTGGTACAATCGGTCAAATGTTTTCTGGTATTCTTCAATCTGCCGCTTACACCAACCTCAACGGTGTACATGGGTTAGAAGGTTGGCGTTGGATGTTCATTATCGATGCGTGAGTGGTGTTTAGGATTGTGGGAAAGAGGTTGACGATGTTAGTATCATAACTATTCCAATCGCCATTCTGGGATTCATCTTTATGCCGAAACTTCCTTGGGAGAAAAACCCTTCGTTCTGGTTATCTAATAGAGTACGTTTTTTTTCGACCTCGGTGTATAGACGCTTACAATGACTTTAGGAGGTTAGCATTGCTCGAGCCAGACTAAAGTCTATCGGTAGGAAAGAAGCACAGCCATGGACCAAAGCGAGAGTTCGAAAATTGTTTTCTTCGTGGCACATTTACATTCTTCGTAAGTTCGAGATCATCCTAGAAGTCAACAACTAAACCTGTACAGCTATTCTCTATGTCGTATGGAATAACGCTTGGCCACAACAGGCTATGGGATATTACCTTAAAAGTTTCAACGCTACACCTGCACCAGTTCCTGGAACAACTTTTACATTGTCACAGATCAATTTACTTCCTTTACCTACGAACGGTATTCAAGTCTTTGGTGCCTATGTCTTTGCGTGGTTGTCTGATGGTCCGTACAAGGGTAGAAGGTGGCCCAATATCTATGTCGGTGCTGTCTATGGTGTATGTCTCTTTTAAGTTTCTGGTAGTCTCCAATTACTAACGTACGCCAGGCCATCCTCGCCTTCGTATTGATGAATCTACCATTATACGACAACATCAACGCCCATTTCGCCCTCTACTGGATAATCGGACTCATGGTGAGAAAGCGCTCTCTGAATGAAAACCAACACTAACAACCCCCAGTCTGGAGCCGGGCCCCAAATTCTCAACTGGATCTCAGAACTCAGTTCCCGCGATACAGAGGCACGATCGATCCTCGTAGCTATGGGTAACGATTTCGCCTACGTCGTTCAAGCAGTAGCACCGAATTTCGTCTGGAAAACGACTGATTTCCCAGCTGCTAGAAAAGGTTTCGCTTGGTCGGGCGGATTAAACATTTTCCTCAGTAAGTCTTTAGAACGGGCTTTTAAACAGAACTGACTTTTGCTTAGTCTTTTGGACATCGTTGGTCCTTTTCTTCGTTAAACGGGATGAGAGGAAACGTGGGACTGCTGATGTAGAATCTGTGCAAGATTCAGAGAACAACGAAGCGTTGACTAAAGATAATAGCCACGATGGTACACCTGTAGAATCACCTTCAGGATCGGTTGATGGAAACATCAATAAAGCTTAGAGCGGTGTTTCCTGTTGTTCCTGAAAAATGGAGTTTCGATTTTTCAAACTACATAGTTTTTGTAAACTTCAAACGGTTTCTGGATTTTTTATTATGCAAATGATCGAGAAAATGACGGGAATTTGAGTTTGAGAATTCCATTGTTTAGAATCTACCATCTCCGTTGATATCATCGTTAATAGTCTATGCAAGCGAAACTGAAAATTGGAAGAACTACGTTCGCGAGTCATAGGTACAGCACGATGAATTGTAACCGAGATGACAACTTCATGACGTGCTAAGATGCTAAAAGCAAGAACCACGCTAACGTAATACGATGTCGCAACGAGCTCAAATACTGACGTCTAGCAGCTGTTTATGAAACGCATGGAACAAATCACAATGTGAACGTGATCTCAATAGCATTCACAACTTGGCATGATTGTTGGAATCACGCCACTCCTCGTGTGGATGGTGGGGTTTCGTTTGTATTGTTGACGATCACCCCATATCGTATCCAATTTTTGTCATTTTGGGTCTTGGTTAGACGGGAGCTCCGTCTTGGATACTTGGCAGATGGATCTTATGACTGCCCGCATGGTTCGAAAAAGTATAAAGTCTGCATGTTTTCTATGAGAAATCAACTATAGCCATCTCTTGAACACCATGTCTGATAGTATCGCTTCCAAGAAAGAAGCACAAACCCCCGATAGTTCCAGCGGAGAGATTCATGTTGGAAGAGTCACTTCGCTGGATGATAGTCATCTCAACTATGGTGGTGCAGCTGTCGAAGAGGAATCACCTTTGGGTTCACATAATTTCGGTTGGTTCAGTGTGATTTGTTTGAACATATCTCAGATGGTGAGCAAAACTTTTACATATCGTTTATACTGACTGGCTTAGATTGGTACAGGTGTAAGCTGTTACTTGGCGGTTACGGTACTCCTTCTAACGTTCCATTAAAGGTCTTCTCTACACCCGGTACCCTCCTTGCCTCTCTCGGTAGTGTCGGCCTAGTCTTGATCTGTAAGTGACACGGCACAACTCCCACTAACATCCAGATTGGATTATTGGTGGTCTGATTTCCTGGGCAGGCTTAGCATACTATCTCGAGCTTGGGTATGTCATCTCCACCCCTTCAAATCTAACAGCTACAGATCATACTTCCCCAATCGAGGTGGCGCAGAGGTCGTCTATCTTGAACAAGCTTGGCGGAAACCGAAATACCTCCTTCCAGCTTCATTTGCCGTAAGTCGTGGTCGATTGTTCAATACTGATGGAGTAGGCTTGTACTATCATCACCTCGTTCTCTGCAAGTAACTGTATAGTCTTTGCTAGTTATATCTATTCTGCTGCTGGTGTCACTCCAACTAATTGGCAATGTAAGTTGGTAGCATAGGATTATGCCTGACGACTGCAGCAAAAGGACTCGGCATCGCTGCTTATACAGTAGCTATTGCGTTCATCGTGGTATCTACCAAATGGTCTGCCAGACTGAGCAACCTCTTATCCGTAGTCAAAACTGTTCTCCTCGTCTTTATCGCGATTACCGGTTTAGTGGTGCTAGGTGGAAAGACCAGTGTTACAGATCCAACCGCCAATTTCCACGATGCCTTCAAGGGTACTACGTGAGTAACTACCAATTTCGTCATACAGCGACTGATACTTCCTAGGTCTAACGGTAACAACGTCGCTGTTGCTTTGACAAAGATTATTTTCAGTTACGCTGGTTGGAACAACGCTCACAATTTCATCAACGAAGTTAAAGGTGGAACCAAAACTCTGAGATGGGCTTCGCCAGTTGCCCTTGCAATCGTCTTCATTCTCTACTTCCTGGCAAACAGTAAGTGTCCTACATACGAAACACACTCTTGCTCACTCTTTCAAGTCGCTTACTTCGCCGCCGTACCACTCGAGCAAATCAGATCTGGCGGTACACTCGTAGCCGCGAAATTCTTCACTGCAGTGTTCGGTTCATACGCAGGAACAAAAGTCTTACCAGTCTTCGTGGCTCTCAGCGCTTTTGGTAATCTGATCGCCGTAGCCATTGGTCAAAGTAGAGTTATCAGAGAAGTCGCTCGTCAAGGTGTATTACCCTTCAGTTCTTTCTGGAGTTCTACTCGTCCGTTTAACACCCCTGGTGGTCCTTTGCTCATTAAATGGGGGTTGACGGTTTTGGTCATCCTTGCTGTCCCCACTGGTGACGCTTTTACTTTCGTCGGTAAGGATGGTTTCGATTTTCCTTAAGGCTGAGCTGATAACAACTACCCTACAGTCGATCTTCAATCTTACCCAACTCAAATGTTTGCTTTCGTAAACGTTGTTGGAGTTTGGCTCATTCGTCGTCAACGATTGGCAGCAGGTCTTCCAAAGCCACAATACAGAGGTAGGAATCGATTCACCATTAGCTACGATTTCAACTGACTCAACTTAGCATGGAACATCGCCCTCATCTTCAGTGCCGCTGTTTCAGTTTTCCTTCTCATCATGCCCTGGGTCCCACCAGCAGGTGGAATCTACGCAGGGGACGTTTCATTCCTCTATTGTTCTTATACGATCGCTGGTGTAGCTATCATAGCTTTCTGTATAGGAGTTTGGGCGTTGTACTTCAAGATAATCCCTAGAATCAGAGGTTACACTCTAAGGGAAGAGGTCGTTAGATTGTCTAATGGTGAATTGGCCAAACACTTTGTTAAGGATTTCAGTCGAGGTTATATTCCAGAATCTCAACTTGATGAGGTTGTTACGGAGCAGAATGAGGGCCAAGGTCAGATTCAGGGGGGGATTCAAGAACCGGTCGATGTTGCTCATTACAAAATTTAGTCTGCTGCTGGGGGCTTCATGGTAGTAGTGTGCTGCAGTAATGATGAAAAAAGTTTGTGTAGAATTGGATCGAACAATTAAAAGAAGGTAATAGGTTATAGATAAACAGTTTGATACTTGTGAAAGAGGTAGATGCATGAAATGTGATGTTGAAATTTGTTAAGAAATACGTCCAGTTTGTTTACCAAACCTTTTGATTGACGTCAACCAATACCGTAAATAGAATAGAATTCAACACCACTCCTTTTTACATCCATTCTCTCTTCGTCTTTCCGTTTACATTGTTCATATCCCCGGTTATATCTTTGTACACTCATGCTCTGGGAGTGTGAGAAGAGTGTACTCTATCGACTGCATAAACACTGTGCATATTCATCGTTTCCATCATCACCATCGTACAATCAATTTCATCGCGTTGTCCGCAACTTGACTTCAACAACGACAATGCTCTCTCCAAGATCTCAATCTCCTCGACCTGCTCCAACACCTCGACCTGGATATAACACTTTCAGTAATGGAAGTAGGTTAAGTTCCTCGTGACCGATTAAGTAACCTCCTACTCAGATTCATTTCGTCGAACATCGCTTGCTGTAGCGGCAGCTCATCGTATGGCCAGATCAGCTTCTTCACTCCAACCATCAAATCCAACTTCCAGCTCACACACTCAATTTGAAGAAGCCGTGGATTTAGAATCTGGAAACACTAACGGGAACGGTGCTACCAGCGCATCGATCTCACCGAACCTATCTAATGTGAAACATCGATTCACTGCACCTAAATACCATTGGCTTAATGGTACCACTCAGAATACAGGTGATGAACCTGGTGTGGATGTTCGTTCTAGACGTGATGAGAAACAATATTCTCATTTACGTTCTGATACTACCATCACTGTGGGTTTGTTTGATAGACTGCGCTGATCTGAACAGGTAGTAGACTATTCTTCTAACCCTGACGAAGACAACTCCAATGTAAAAATCGATTTTCCAGGGGTCAGATTAGCTGAATGGTTTGATTCACCAGGTGGGAAAAGACCTTTGGATGAAGATGGGAAACCGACCGGTGTGAGATGGAGTAAGTGGAACTTGAATACTCGAATCTGTCTAACAGATTAAATAGTCCATGTCGATGGCATCAACTGGGAAGTTATCAAGACCTTGACATTGCAATATTCGTAAGTCTCATTGGTAAATTTTTATTGACATCAGACTCCATCCACTCGCAGTTGAAGACGCTCTTCGATCCAAAAATTCCCCAAGATCAAAATTAGATTTTTACAAGGATCATCTCTATCTACAAATCCTTATTCAACACATGCACCCGTCCGATGAGAATACTCTGAAACTAGCTTCGGACGCTTTAGCTACTGGTGAAATCAATAAAATTGTCACCGGCAATGGTCACTCTGATGAGAGCGAAAGTTTGACCGAAAGGTTTAGAGATGGTATACAAGATCTTACGGGTAACAAAGCTGTTAACGATAGATTGATGGAATTGCCGGAAGGGGTTGAAGGTGTTTTCGAACCTTCAGTTGCGAATACTAGATTACAAGGGAAAGGTTCTGTAGGTGATTGATTGGAGTCCTACTGACATTTAGCCATTCGAAACTACCGGTCATAGACTTACGGTCGATCACCTCTCTGCCAAATACATGGTTCCAATTCGTAGAGGTGTGATGAGTGTTTTCATGACTCGTGATGGTGAGTTGGTAGGCTATATGTTTCTGACCTGTTTAGGTACCTTGATATCTCTATCTGGTAGACCGTGCGGTGAAGTTTTAGCACCTATCTACGGAAGGTTAGAGGATGAACATAGTTTACTCAGAAGGTCTGGAGATTGCAGTATGCTAGCTGAAGCTATTTTGGATGTTGGTGAGTGAAGTGGGAGAATGTGAGGTTTGACTAATCCTTCTAGTGGTCGATCTTTCCATCGAGGTAAATTGTTATGAGGTATAGCACTGACAACCAGGTTTCTCAAGCTTTCGAATCTGAAATTCTGAAATTAGAAGCGGCAGTCTTAGTAGATCCAGAGGTAAATATCAACTCTGAAGCGCAACTAACAACCAGGTCGAAATAGTCAGACATCTACATATCCTCTCATCCCAACTTATCAGATTACGTCGATCTCTCACACCGTTACTTCATCTATGCTATATAATAAGAGATCAAGATGTTCAAAGATCAATTGCAGCTTCCTCCTTGGCTGTCGGCGGGTTCAACAACAACCATAAATCGATGAAAGCTGGTAAACACTTTCTATCTCCTTCATTACCTTCGACGCCGGTTGGACATGATCATCAGGATTCATGGTCGGGAACTAGTGGGTTAGGAGGTGTGGCTGGTGGTGCGGGGTTGGGTACGACGAACCCCAATTCCACCGCTCAAGGCTTCTTCACATCAATGACTAAAGTGGGTCCCGCCTCGCGTTTTAGTATAGGATAGCTCACAGGGAATAGGTATACATCGGGGACGTCATAGATCATCTCGAAAGTATAGTCAGTTCAGTCGATCAATTCGTAGCCACCTGTGATCATTTGACGGATTACGTTTTTGTAAGTGGGAGACAAGTAATTTGATTGGTAACTGATCTGATATCAGAATGTCTTGTCTTTTGAAACTAACGCTTCGATGGAGAGATTGAGTATAGTCACTGTGGTGTTTTTGCGTAAGTTGGCTTGTTTCGTTTTACAGTGATTCGATCTGATAAATCGCAGCTCTAACATTTATTGTAAGTACGAGATAATGGAGGGGACCCAAAACTAAACATTGAACCAGGCATCGTATTTCGGAATGGTAAGTGATCAATTCTTAAGTATTTACCTAATCAACACTAAAAATGTTAAAACCAGAATTTCGTCGATTTCGACGCTTTAAACCAAAACGTCAGTTATTTCTGGAAAGTAGCGACACCCTTAACAGTCGGTTTCTTCTTGATCTTCTCTTTCACGTATCTACGAGCCGCTGTTCAGACTGTTGGTAGACGAATGAGTCGGTGGAAAAGGATCAAGATGGTTGAGAGTGTTGTCAAGAAACGGGGTGTAGGTAGACGGAAGATGAATTAGGGTGTGGGGGTGGGTTGGTTGTACGAGTACGAGTATGGACGGGATATGAAATCTCATATAAAATTCATCTAGACTACATACGTTGAGGTTGTACTGTGTTTGCGAAGAAGTCAAAAAAGTCAAACCGAAATATTCAAGTTCAGTCACCAATGGGGTTTTATAAGATAAACAAGAAAGTTTCAAGGGAATCTAAATGTGTATGAAGAAAAAATATAAATTTGTATTTGTATGTAACGTGATTTACCCCAAATGATGATGGTTATGAAATGGAAATGGAAATGAAATGCTATGAACAAGGTGATACTGAAGATGAAAATTAAATAAACGAAAATGTGAATGAATGGGGTTGAAAACCTTGTTATATATTGGGTATAATGGATGACGGAATCTTTTGATGAAATGGAAACCTATAACAGGGAAGAGATCAATTGAAGGAAGAAAAAAATGTATTTATTTGATAATGTCGATGTAGAAGAAAACGATACAAGGTCAGTGATTGATGATTGAAATGTATTGATACTGTAAAATGATAAAATGAAGCGACCCTAATCCCGACCCTATTGATGACTCTGACTCCAAGCCGAAGCAGCTCCATTCAAACTGGTAACCGCGTTCCCACCGTTGAAAGGATCGAACCCGTACCCCGACCCCGACCCCGTCCCAGCAGGGATCTGTGAATGGGAAGAAGATAACCAAGATAACGAAGCTGGTGTACGGATTGGTGATGACATTGGAGACAACGTTGGGGAGGTGTATGATTGGTCTTTTGACGTGGTTGGGTTTGGACCCGGGGCAGTGTTGAAATAACGTGATCTGGGTGAGGTACTGCCTATGGTGAATGGTACAGCCGTTGGTGAAAGGGTGGTACTATCCCCACCAGAGTATCTGACTGGGATAGGCGCACTACCGTTGGAATAGTTGTTCCCACTGGTCGTTGTTCCACTTGTCGCCCCGGTACCCGTACCTTGACCTTGACCCCCACCAACGGACGGTGACATCCCAGCTAGGGCGACTGTATGAGCGATCCCTCCGAAAAGCGATGGGTTGGATCCTGAGGGATAAGCTGTTCCACGTTGACCAAGGGAGTTCTTCGAGTATGATAATCGAATACCACCTTTCACCAGACCGCCCTGTTAAAACGTATCAGCACGTCTCATCAAGTTAGAATGAACTCTACCCACCAAAGTGTGCCCATAAAGATCCTTGATCCCCTGCGTCGCAGCGGAGACATCATCAAACTCGACGAAACACATTGGTCCGTTGATCTTCTGTCTGAAACTCATACGTTTAAACCCGATACATCGTTGGAACAACGATCTCAACGATTCCTCCAGGAAATTCGGTGGATGGGTAGGCGGTGAGATAGCAGGTAAGTTTCCGATGTACAGGGTGTTGATCTGAATCAATTGTTAATTCCTATATTGCTTTGTGTTAAACTCTTGACTTACGGGTGGATTCTGATCGGCTGGGTTCACAGCTACTCCCCTATCCTCTGGCGAACTTCCGAAACTCGCTATAGCCAGTTCAGCCTGTGCCTGCGCGTTGGTTCTGATAGAATACATCCCGCCCATGCCCAGAGCCCCACTCTGTGCATTGGCGTTCGCGTTAACGCCAAAGGTGGACCCCGGTGGTGATCGAGTTTCCAATTGTGAACCCCGTCTAGCAGTAGCGGTTTGGATCGGTGGTGCTCCCTGTCCGACGTAATCTAAACCCATACCTATCCCACCCACAGACCATCCTTCAAGTTCATCAGCTTCTTCAGCGAGTGCAAGAAGAGCTTTCGAATCTGAAGGTCGAGACGGCGAGGTTAAACTCAAAGGTGGTGATTCCTGTTGATACCCTTGGTTATGTGGGTAATTCTTTTCATCGGATGATTCTCTTGATAGACTGGGTACAGTTGAATTCAACGTGTTGGAAGGAAGTGAATTCGGGGTTGACCATGAATCCCAAACTTCTTTGGTCATTCCACTGTTGATCCCGGTGTTGGTACCGTACGGTGGACTAAACGCTCCAGTCCCTGTTCCACTGTTTGAGACACTTCCACTTCCACCCATCGATATCCCCATCCCACCAGGTGTATTCCCCCCACCCATCAATCCAGCTAATCTTCCACTTCGAACTAACATCCCAACCAATTCTTCACCACCGAATCCTCTTTTCGTGTGTAAATTCTTCTTAGCCATTTCAGCTTTAAGTATCGATCCACTGATCGAATCAATCCTTCGTGACTGTAAGGTGTCCTTGGCGAAAAGAGCTTCACTTCGTGTATGGAATCTAGCGAATCCTATAGTCTGACGACGATTTCCAGTGGAAGAATTTGAATTCGATTGAACTTGATACAACCCGTTACTGGTGTTTTGGAAACTGTATTGGTTGTTTGATGGTGTCAAACTTATAGGTCCAGAGGGTGTAGTCACACTTGAAGTAGACGAATTACCATGGGACAATTGGAGTGTCGCTAACGCTTCTTCGAGTTGAGCTTGGGAATGAGCTATCGCACCTGCCGATCCAGGTTCGTGATCAGAATTTAAAGCCGTTTGAGCTGCTGCTAATTGTGTGAGTTCAGCTAACAGTGCTGGAGGTGGTTCTCTTCGAGATGACGACGGGAATTTTAACGTCGCTGCTTCGAATCCTGGTGCGAAGGTGAACATGTTTTGGAATTCACGTTCCTGGAGAGAGGAGTTAGTTCCTATCTTAAACACAGTACAACTCTGACTCACAGACATGTCATCCGGGAAACCAACGACAAATATCGTACTGATAACCTCCTCGTCCTCATCCCTGAATCTCTCATAATCATCACGTTCACCTTTCTGACTGATCTCTGAACGTTCACCGCCACCCGAAACATTAACCCTCTCCCGACCTCTATCAGATCTTCTACCACCCGCTGAACCACTTCTCGAATGACTTTGTTGACCGTTCATCAACATCCCCATGCCCATCCCCATTGGATATGGTAACGGTGGAGGTGGTGGACCCATTGGTTGACCTGTTTGAAGTGGATATTGGTTTGGTGGTGGGATTGATGATGATCTTTGAGAATCTGAATAGACGTTACCGTTGGGTATCGGTGTTGGTCTGTAGAAATTGTTGTTTATCGTTTGTCCCGGTCCCGGTCCTGGTCCTGGTGGTCCTCTCCATCCTGAATTGGGATTACTGTTACTACTTGGTCCAGGTGGCCAAGTTGACGTATACCCTTGTGATCCACCACCTAAGGTCGAAGTTGACGTTGAACCTGATCCTTGACTGTTCTGTAAATGGATAGGATCAGGTGCCATGGCATGTTGCGGAGGTGGGATGTAAGGTGGTGGATTGATTGGTGGAGACGCAGTAACGGGTGGGAGGAACGCCGTTGAGAATGAAGATGTGGGATTGGGGTATTGTTGATATGGATAGGTGGACGATTGGAAATTGTTACTATTGGGTGTATCCTCTTGGGTGGTGTCTATACCGTTAGGCTGGGGTTGGGATTGATGCGATCCACCTGTGATTGAGGTTACGGGTGATGTTCTGGGTTGTTGGGAGGGTTGGGTTTGAGAATTGAATTGTGAGAAGGATGAGAACGTTTGGGGTTGGTGTGAATGGTGTTGATGTTGGGATGATGTTGAAGAGGGTGTTGGGGACGGTAGAGATGATGGTGGAGTAGTCATGGTGAGGGATGTGATTGTAGAAGAAATGGATAGTCAATATTGTTGTTGTTGTTGACAACGCACGGGCGTTGTTGTTGATTAGATTGTTGATCCTTTATACGATTGTTTAGTCTTTTCTTTACATCAACGCATCCAACGATACGTATGCATCCAACTCCCCTCCTCGAACGTAGTCCTGACTGTGGTCGTGATAGAGATGATGCAGGTGTGTGATTGTTGATTTGAGTTGAAGATGTGTTGGATGTCAAGTTGAGATTAGAATTAGAATTAGGATTGAGAATTACGTGGTGTTGTGTTTGTTGTTGTTATTGTTGAGTGATGTTGTTTTTTTCTCAGGGTGGGTGTGTCGTGGGGGGTGATGGTGGGAGTGGTGTAGTGTTGATGTGAATGAATGATATAGTAGATGATAGATGATAGAATGGAATGAGATGGATGATAGATAGATGATAGATAATTGTTGATACTATTATTCCTACTACTCCTACTACTGCTTAAGGTGATTAAAGGTGTTGTTGTTGAGGTGGTGGTAGAGAGGTAGGGAGGGAGAGTGGCGGTGGCGGAAGAGAGAGAGGGGAGGGAAACAATAAAGGGTAATTCGGGGTTATCGGTGTTAGACGTGGTGTGGCACTGTGGTCCTATTACCCCATTTGACACGCGATAACCACGCGTTTGAACTGATTGACTCTACTTTCAGGCACGGGTCGAGAACCAACGGTGTATAGCGAGAGTGAGTGATGGTGAGGAAGGGGTTGACGATGATGAGAACGAGGTTAATGGTGGGTGGTGACTAGAGGGATTGGACGATTGGTAACCTGAAGTCAGTGAACCATATCAGACGTCCACTCCCCACTCCCACTCCCACTCTCTCTTCCATTCACTCACCCGCTGCCAAAAACCAATCATCCAACTCCCATCATTGACCTAATCACCAACTTCTTTCCTTAGTTACATGTACCGGTACAGTCCTCCACTGAATCCGAGTGATACCTCGGTCGCTTGCTTCGTCGACATTCTTCGTTGGTTGGATAGTCGAATTGTGGAGTGAGGTCTGATTAGTTTCAGATTCAAGGTTGTCATTGGCATATGACGTGTTATTGTTCAATGTGGCAATTGGTAGAAGTCATCAATTGTTGTTCAAAGCTCATATCATAACGTGTACCCGTGAGTCTTCTTCCTCCCTTTCTATCCTCTTGCATCATATGACCGAAAGTATAAACTTCTTTTCGAAGACTTTTTCAAGGGTTAGAAGGGAGGACAAAATTCGTACTGCAGTCATTGATGTGAAAGAGAAGGATTGGGGAATTGAGTAGAGGTAAGATGAGAAAGAAATGAAGACCATGATGGATCTCTTGCGATTGATAACGTATCCACCTACCTATCACTTCGAAGCTGCCAGAAAATAGTAACCAAATCGAGCTACCGAGCGATACTGTGAGCCACTGTACCTCTCATAGGACAGAACCCTGACCCTTATATTGGGAATCAAGTCAATGGTACGACCTTGATTATTGAGCCTTTTGACAAGGACCTTATAGTATGTACCAATTCCCATGATTATAGTTGGTGTTCGTGACAGTAACATCCTCAAAATTCGCATAAAGTTTTTCAACTACAAACGCCTACGCTAAACTACCGACCTTAAATTTCAAACCCCGCCCCAAGTAGAATAAGTCTACATCGAACGCATCCCCGTTTCTTTCTTAGAATTTAACAACTTTTCTCCTCCGGTTCAACTGGTACTGTATCCTTCGCCGTAGTCCATGATTTCATATGATCCGTACACAACTCATCAACAACTTCCGAAAGTATATCCAAAGACTTCCTAGCTTTCTTCTCTTCTCTTTCCCGCTTGATATTTCCTTCTATCCAGTAATATCACGTTTGTCGACTAATCTAACCCTCCTGGTAGCAAGATGATGATTCTCAGTCTCAGAGACTATGTGAAGATTCTGATAGAAATCTCCGTTCGTGTAGTATGTGGTGTTTAGTTTGAACGTCTCCCCAGAGCTGGTTTCGGTGGTTACGACCACTACTTTGTGAGATGTGTTACTATGATTTTCGGTTAATTTGTTTGATCCCGATCTTGTTTATCACAGTCACTCACCCCTCCATCGTTATATGTCTGTAAGTTGAAGATACCATCTTGTTAATCTGAAGAGAATTAATGTAGCTATTCAATCGCTGTACAAGGTGAAATATGTAGAGGTGCAACTTTGGAAGACATGGGGGAGTATCTCTGTTTTTTCTTATTTGCATTCTGATGGCTCAAAAGAGCAGCTTCAGAGGATGGACAGCTCTGATACTGTCTGGATTCGAAATTTCCTTTGTGAGGTGGCAACAGAAAATAAACAAGATAACAGTCAATCAATCAAGCTATGAAACTATCTTCCCTCGTTACCTGCCTGTTCTGTACATACAACCCCTACTTCTCCATCAAATGTTATTCAGAAGACGGATTCTCTTTGGGAAACTTATCACTATTCGCCTCCCAGCATGTGAAGTGATCATCAACCAATTTTTCGTATACATCCATAAAATCCCAAGCAATCGAATGTTCTACAACCCCTCCCCCTGGCCGATACATTGGACCAATAACCTCTTTTTTCAACCAAGCACAGGTGCCCTCCCTTGAAATACCTAACAACGAGCGTTCGATCACTGATTTCTTACTTACCCATAATTTTTGTTCGAATCGATGTGGGTATAATGTGCTGACCAGTTTGAATGTTTTCCCCCCATACTTAGTTGTTGTCGCAACTATCTCATCGTGTGTTGTGCCACTGGGATATCATCAGCTATTGAATCAAACGTGAAACATTCAGTTCGGTTATCATCTTACTTACCTATCTCCCTTGGTGTACTCGGACGAACCCATGTTTGTTGCTGTACTAGATTAGTGTTTAACGTGTGTTTATGAGATTCAAAGTTAAAAAGAAATGGATGGATGTGAAAAGGAGGAAAGAATTAAAAAGAAAGTTTGGGGGAATTGTCCTCGTACTAACGTAAAAAACTTTTGCAGGGCTTCTTTTACCTTGGAAGGAAAGTCTCAAAAGAGCAGGTTCAAAGGATGGACAAATCTTATACTGTCTATATTTGAAATTTCCTTTGTGAGGTGGCTACAAAAAATAATAGACAATCTATGAAACTATCTTCCCTCGTTATAGTTCTGTACGGTACATCCCCTACTTCCCCATCAAACTTCTTTCAACAACCAAATGTGACTGAAGAACCATTGTACTATTATTCTTCCAGCACTTGAAGTGATCCTCAACAACCTCTTCTAATCCCTCTGAAAACTCCGTAAAAGAACCTGGACCAGCAACACGAATCAATTCACTAATCTCATCGTCTTTTAACCAAGATAACGTATCTTGCTTTCCGACTTTTGGAAGGTTTGTGCGAAGGGTTACTGAGTGTGATTTCGTGCTGATGTAGAGATACTGATACAAGGCCAACGGAGAAGTTCTGGTGATTAGGAGGTAGGTTGCTTCTTCACACACGATTGTCGTGCCAACTCTCTCATCCCATGGGGCGTACCTGATCAATCATCAATTAAAGCTTCAAACTAGAAACTTTGGGCTCACTTACCGATCAGATGCCTTATTGAACTCGGACGTAATCATGGTCCATTTCCTAGATGGAAGTTAAAACGTGATAAGAAAAAGAATTAGAAAGAAATAAAGTAGAAATGGAACGTTAGAAGACTTGTGGCGCATATTTTATGGTGATTTTCTCCATCATTCTGATGTCTCAAAGAGAGGGTTCAAAGGATGGAAAGCTGTCCTGTCTGTGTTTGAAATTTCTTTTGTGAGGTGGCAACAGATATAAATAAGAACGAGACAATGCATCAAGCCATGGTACTATACTGTACTCTCTCTTTACCTAACTCCTCTGTACAGTACATCCTCTTGCTTCCCCTTCAAATTTCTCTCAACAAACAGATCTTATTTGAATGATGGATGATTCTCCTGCCAGCAGTTGATGTGATCAACAACAAACCCTTCTAAAGTCCCATCATATGTGAATTCTACCAGTGACATTTTTGTACCATCTTTCCCAATCGATTCTTCAGTAACATTTGTCTTTAACCAATTTACCATACCCTCCGTTCTGAAGAAAGGAACCCATACGCGAGAGGTTACTAACGTTGGAATCCCTAACGTTGAATTCCTTAGCCTCTCGAAATAGAGCTCTTGATTATAACCACCATAACCAACGCTACTTTGTTTGGTGATTAGTTTGTATTGTGTTCGGTTGTTATCAAACCGAGCTGACGTTTCGACTTTTGC
Organism: Phaeotremella fagi; assembly: GCA_001599715.1. Classification (NCBI taxonomy): domain Eukaryota; kingdom Fungi; phylum Basidiomycota; class Tremellomycetes; order Tremellales; family Phaeotremellaceae; genus Phaeotremella; species Phaeotremella fagi. Next base: position 1,007,475 of record BCHU01000011.1, read on the forward strand.
ATCTTGTGCGTCCTCACTGAACAATCATCAGTTCACTCATGCTGAAAACTTGAAACTTTAGTCTGGGAATTCATCAGACTTACCGGGTGGCCTTGGTGTAATATGAGACAGCCATGTTTGTTGTTTTATCTGATTAAAGTGGAAAAGAGCTCAGTGGATGGATGTAGAAAAGAATAAAAGAAATTTGGGGGAAACGTGCTCTTACTACAGTAAAAACTTGTACAGGGCTTCTTTTACCTTGAAAGGCAAGCATTGTGATGTCTCAAAAGCAGATTCAAAGGACGGACAGCTCTGATACTGTCTGTGTTGGAGATACATATCTCTTGCGAGGTGGCAACAAGTAAAAATAGAAACAGACAATTCATCAAGTTGAGAAACTATACTCTCTCTTTACCTAAATCCTCTGTACATCCCCTTGCTTCCCCCTCGAATATCTTTCAATGAACAGATCTTAATTGGATGTTGTAGTATGATCTCTCCAGCATTTGAAGTGACTATCAACAATTCCTTCTAATGCCTCCTCATTCGTGAACTCCACAAAAGACTTATCTGAACCAGCACTCCCAATCGACTCTCTATCAACACTCTTTAAGAAAGCTAACGTACCACTCCTTCCCAATCCATAAAACCATCCGCGAGTGGCTACTACCTTTGAATCCTCCCCGACGCAAAGAGTCTGTACGTAGGCCGGCGGAGGATATTTTTTGGTGACTAATTCGTATCTTGTCTCGTGAAACTTTTGTGATGTTTCGACTTTGGCCTCATGATTATCGGAACTGAATAAGCATTAGCTCAACGCATGCTGAAAAATTTGAAACCTTCAATCTGGTCATGAAGCTGACTTACCTGGAGCCCTGACTATACCATGAGAAAGGCATATTTGTTGTTTTATCTGGTTAAAAGTTTAAAAGTGTTCAGAAAGATGATTGGAAAAACAAGTGGATGGATGTGAAAATGAAAGAAAGAAAAAAGTTGGCGGAATTATCCTCGTACTACAGTAAAAACTTATGCAGGGCTTCTTTCATCTTGGAAGGCTTTTCATCCTTTGTGTGGAGCGTTCAATGACGATAGTATTTCCTACTACTATATCGGTATAATATTATTTTATTCGTTCCTTTGTGTGCCCCGAATGCACATAGAAAAGAAGGACGAAATAAATGAAATTTGGCATAAATGACCTTTTACTACATTTAAAAACTTGAGCAGGGCTTCTTTCATCTTGGAAGACTGTTTTCCCTTTGTTTTGGCGTCCAATGACGATACGTATTTCATACTGCTCCATCGGTCTCATATGATATTACTACTTCCTTTGTATGACTCGAATCGAAACGTTCACCACAGGATGAAGTTGCAAAACGGATCGAAGGTGGCAACACATTCATACCAATTTCAAAACATCATTTCCCTACCATTACTAACAATTCTGACTATGTATTACAATGTTCTACCCACATTGCCTCAACAGGTGGACTGCTTCGCGTTCCAGCATCTTATATGATCTCCGACGAATTCGTCGAGACCTCTTTCGAACTGTTCCAAAGAGGACTCGTTACAGTAGGAGATCTTACCCTTCTCAATATTTTCCTTCAACCATTCAACAATATCTTTTTTGGACATAGTCGTGGAGGCTAGGTGGCGAGGAGCGACCGAATTCCCCCATGGGGCTTTTGATTTACCTTCTTTATCGAAAACATACAAACACTGATAGTATGTCTTGTCTTCGTCTTGTACTGTGACAAGATTATACTTATTCGTCTCAACCACGTTTGTGGTTGTGGTTGTGGTTGTGACCTTGATGTCGTGCGGAACTAGCCTGAAAGGTTATAATCATTAGTAGGTGGTTCAACTTTCTGATTTCAGTACTCACCAGTCTGAAGTTGCGTCTTCATAGACAGAAGAAACCATTTTCGTTGTTTATTGTGGTATGATGTGTACGTGTAGTTTGAGTCGATGTTCAAGAAAGTTGATTATCAGATGGATGATAGTTGGAAGAAAAAAGAGAATTATGGAAATTGGAGTTAAGTTAATATGCGACATTTCCAGAGGACAGCTGGTGCGTCGGAAGACTCTGCAAATTCAAAGGATCTCATTCAAAGGATTAGCATTAGTCTGATGACGGTTTTTGGTATGACGATTGTTGCTGCACCATTGTCCTTGATCATGAAAGGTTGACCAGAATTACAGCAACGGCGGAGGGGTACGGTATCAAGTCTTTTGGTCGCTAATTATTGAAACTGGTACTGTAGTTGGCATTCTCAGCGTATCAACGAAACAGTGTCGTCGGCCACACTTGTGGTAGCGTCATTAACGCCACTTTCTATCGACTCGCTTTCTTGAACGTAAATTTTGGACGTTTTCATCTACATCTATACATTTGTTTATTCATTCTACTTATCTATTCGTCTTCATCTCATCTGTGAATACAACCCACCTCCCCCATTCAAGATGTCACCAAAACAAATCCCAGCCCAACTGTCCGCTACTCCACTCTACTTCTCACCCCTCCCACCCAATCACACCGTTTTACCAGGCAAGGAATCTCATGGGAGATACATGTTGACCATCCCTTGGAACAGAGTTTCTGGGTGGGGCCAACCTAAGATTTCTCAGAGAGTTGATTTGAGTTTTGATCCGTTGGCTGGAGTGCTTCAGTAGTGGGTACTTTTTCTTTTCTAATCTGCTATCAGATACTGATCGTACGTCTCGGTAGTGCCGTGACGTGTTTTGAGGGTATGAAGGTGGGTTACAGGCTTTGCATTCTGAAATACGTTCAATCTTCTTACCTCATCTAGTGCTACAAATCACCCCAAGGTGATTTACGTCTTTTCAGGCCAACCAAAAACTTTGATCGTTTAAAGCGATCAGCTGCGAGATTGGGTTTACCAGTGAGTTGGAGTTGTTTCGAGGATTGTTTGATTCTTCTCTATTTCTCTAACCCTCTAACCTTCAGTGCGAATGGGATAACGAACAACTTCTTGATCTACTCTCAAAACTCGTTGCTTTAGGTAAGTTCTCCCTTATCCATCCTGAAATTCACCAACACCAAACCACCAGAGACCGACCTGGTACCCCAAGAAAACGGTGGTAACCTCTACATCCGACCCACCCTCCTCGAAACCTCAGAATCTTTCGGTATCAAAGAAGACGCCTTTGCAGCCGAAGCTTTACTCTACATCGTCACTTCTCAAAATTTGGGTAAAGGTCTTTATGGATCTGCTGATTCCACTGAACTCGGTGGTGGATTGCGTTTGGACGCTTGTAATGATTATATCAGAGCTTGGCCAGGGGGTACGGGTAGTTATAAATTGGGGGCTAATTATGGTAGGTCTGGGTCTTGGTTTTAGTCTTGGATTTTGGAAGTGGTTGATGGGCTTTTGAGATTTGTTCATCCACCACACCTTTGATTGTGTTTGGTGATGAGGTCCACCGTCCTCTTATTTCCTTTTTCAACTTCAATTTCTATCGCGAACGCCCGTCTAACGCACCATAGGTACCGTCTCCGTCGCTAAGAAACCAGGTTTCGCAATGTCACTCTGGCTCCACGGTAAAGAAGATTTCATTTCAGAAGCAGGAGCCATGAACGTGTGGATCATCAAACAAGCTAAAGACGGATGTAGGTCAACTCCATCTTCCATTGAGATCAATGCTGACAGCTGTAACTTAGTCACCGAATTCATCACCATGTCATTGGAGAACGGCATCGTCTTACCTGGTATCACACGTGAGAGTATCATCGAGCTTATCAATGCCCATGCTGCTGGTAAACCTATCGTTGGTCTTGATGGTCTACCAACTAATGTTAGAGTTGTTGAGAGGGATATCAGTATGGGTGAGATTCTGGAGGGTATCGAGGATGGTACTTTGAAAGGGTGAGTGTTCGGGTTTGGATCAATTGTTTGTTTCGAGATTTATTGGTGTTGGGATTAATCCCCAGCTCGTTTCTTCACCCCTTTATCAAATGCCCCTGGATCTATCTTGTCCATTTTCCAATGAAAATTCCATTCTACCCCATATCCCATCTTCCTCTTCCACAGTTCATTCACAACTAACATCTCTCAGAATGTTCGGTTGCGGAACAGGAGTCGTAGTCGTCCAGATAGGTCAAATCCAATACCAAAACAAAATCCATTCAATCCCTTCAAACCCACACATCAAACTTCTCAGAGATACCCTCACAAACCTCCAACGGGGTTTGGTAGAACATGAATGGAGTTATAAGGTTCCTAGTTGGGACGGTGTTGATGAGAAGAACGAGGGTCAGGAGGTTATTGCCTAGATATTAGAATATGGATTTTATCACTTGATTACTGTGTTTCTTTCAGGTATCATCGAATGTAAATAGATTTATTGACAGTCTCACCACATTCACAATCTTTAGTACTGATTTGAGCACTGGAAGAAACTGTAAAAACAACCTGTTACATCCCCGCAGCATTACAATATTGACAACAGAACCGAACGATCCAACGCAACCAAATGAACTGTAACCTTTGGGTTACAAAGAGAACTCAAGTCTGTTACCTGCGAAATCTCTTGCAAAGAACCTGGGTCGATATTCGATACCCTGTAAGGTAAAATGTCAGTAAGATTTCAGACTGTTCAGTAGGATAGCGATAACGATGAGATTGAAGGCTAAAAATGGATATGGAGGGAGAGATGACAAACAGACGGAGGAATGGATTGAGCAGAAGGAGAAGATGAAGAACATAAACGCGAAGAGAAGCCCGAATTACCCACCTTGGCCCCACTATTCTCTTTCTCAGGCTCGTCACAATCCAAAGCAGCAGCCTCCCCACCTTTCAGTTTATGTTCCCAGATCCGACGTTGGAGTTTCTCGAGTGCTTCGAGAGAGGGTAAGGTGAAACATGGATGACGGGAGGAGAGGGTTGGAAGAACACCGTTTTGGGAGGGGGTACCTTCACCTTCGAAGGCTATGTGGATCTGTCATTCATTACTTTGGATCTAACGAGGAACGGGAGGGGACTTACTTGTTGAGGACCATTTCCGATTCTGAACCTGTGTTTTGTTAGTTAATTGACCCGAATAAAGTGAGAATAGTGCGTTATCAGGGGTTTTGGGAATTATATGAGACTACGACCAACGTACCACAACAAAGAATCTCTCTGTAGATGTGGAACTGGATCTGATCCAAATCCAATCACCCCACCATAGAATTCTGTAGCGAGATGTAATTTCCCCCTTGGAACTGGGAGATTGACGTGTTGAAGAAGTGTCGGGGCGTAGTCTGGAATAACGAATTCTGACATGATTAGATTGGTGGGGATTAGATTTAAACAGTGATTCTTATTTTGGGCTTTAGAGGAAATGGATGTTATGAGATGGAACAGATCTGGTTGGCTTATGAACCTCTGGCTGCGGTGGTTACCGGACCGGGGATATTTCATTCGCTGAAATCGTATTATTGCGAGGTATATTATTCCACCGAAGTATTTCACTTTGAATTGATTTTGGACGTACAAAGTTTTCAACTACAGTAGCTCATCACCACTGTACTGTACGAGTACCGTTCTGTCAATAAATCTACCGAGAATCGACTTGATAAACTGTTCAACTAAGACTTGACTGGATTCTGATTCATCCCTCGAATGATACTAGGTGGATACGCCTTAGACATCTTTGTAACCCCTTCTGGATCCACCGCTTACATACTTCAAGCGGATGTCCAGTCCAGTCGAATCCTAACTTTGAATTCCTGCGGGTGCCTTTGTTCTCAATATTTTGGGAAATTCACATCGTCACAGATAGAAACCGTTAGTAGATTGCACGATAGATGTTGAAGGTGTTCAACTCACTGTCCTCGTCAAAAACTACAAAATTTGGCGGAGCCACCTTGTCCACTCAAGTTCGTCACGGGGGTCCTTTGGGTTCAATAGCAAAAACAGATTCAAGTCCACTCAAACCTTCGTTGACCATTCTGACATCCTCTTAAGTATACTAAACCCCATCATGTCCTCCGCAATCCCTTCCCCCTCTTCCTCCCAGGACCAGTCCTCAACTTCCCCCTCCCAAACAGCCCAATCATGTCATTTGAACGATCTCACCCAACTCAAAACTCCAGCTCCAACATGGACCCAAAAAGCGAAACGTTCAATCCCACTTTCATTTCTTCGATTCACTCTTAACGGGATTAACGGATGGCTATTCACCCTCTTAACTTCTCCAGTTCACTTACAACACGATTGGTTGAGTGTACTGGTCTCTCTGTTTATCTACCCGGCTATTTGGTTGGGTTTAGCTGTTTGCGTTTTGGTTTTTGTCGTTGGTGATGCGTTGGGATTGGGATTGTTGATCGATAAGTTGGGCAAGGATTATGCTAATGGCTATGGGATCATCAACTGGTACTTAGATTCACTTCTCTTGAGATTTATTAGGTTATGTTGATACATCATCTTAGGCCCAACAAAGAAATCTTCAATGAAACATCAACACAAGCTGTTCAAGCCGCTTGGAAGATGTTGGAAGGAAATTGTAAGCCTGCATTGAAAGTTTGAGCTCATACACCAGACCCTACAACTATCCCACCAACAGTCTTGGAAGACGATTCCGATCCACAATTCTCAGCAGTAAAAACGTGAGTTCACCCTAAATCAGACAACTGATGTGATTCAGCACCAAAATCTTCTCCATCCCCTTAGCTCGAACTTTCCTCCTAATGTCAGCACTAGTCTACGAACGAAAAGATCCTCTCGTAACTCAAGCATCCGATCTGGCTACCTCAGCGCAAGCCCTTCCTGAAGGTAGTCAACAAGGGAAAGATATTTGGAACAGAGCGAAAAGGTGTTTGCAAGAATCTGAGGAGGTTATCAAAGCAAAAGTGGGTTTCTTTGATCATTATCGTACTGAATTTTAGGCTACCCAATGGGGTTTGGAGTACGATGGGGTTTCTGATCTGGCTACTACTGGAGGTCCTTTTGCCAGTATCTTCTATACGAAGAAGGAAGCGTCTTCTCCGTTCATCGTGTTGGTATTCAAAGGTGGGTTCTGATCAGACTAAAGCTTATAGTTCCAGGTACTGGACCTCAGAATTTCGCAGAATTCCTTGTTGATTGTGCAGTAAGTTGATGTAGCATTACTCAAACTGTCTTAACATACTTTGCCATAGCTCAACCGAACCCCCGCTTCAGTGTTCTTTGAAAAAGGCACCGTTCATCAAGGTTTTTACACTGATCTTTTCATGGTCAATCACACTGATGGTCAAGGTTCTGATGGATATGGTGGGTCTATGGGGTTGGAACATACTAATAACTGAAGGCACAATTGTTAACACGATCAAACACGTCGCTGCGAGAATGAGAAAGAATATTCTCAAATCACGCCCAGAACTTGGTTCAGATTTCAAGATTCCACTTTGGGTCACTGTTAGTTTTGACTTCGAATACACAAGAATGAAACTAACAGGATTCGTTATTCATCTAGGGCCATTCACTTGGTTCAGCTTTAGCTTCACTTTGTTATGCACGATTTCTCCAATCGACAACCGATCTGGGAACCAACATCCAATTAAGAGATTGTTATAGTTTCGGTAACCCTCGACTTGGTGATGGTGATTTTGCCTCAGCGTTTGAAAGGGTGCGTTCACTTTCAGCTACAACGCCTGCTGCTGACAATCTCAAAGTCCCTTCTCAACCCTCTAGGTCGTCCAAACATTCTTTGGCGTATCCAAGACAACACCGATGTCGTCAGTCAAGTCCCGCCAGGCTTATGCGACGACGAATCAAAGAGAGATTTAGATTCGGAGTCGGCATTGAATTACGCTCATCTAGGTCCTTGTGTCGTTCTTCTACCCAAACAGAAATCTGTCTCTCCTCACCATACATTAAACTGTTTAGGGAGTTTCCACGTCGATGCCAAAGTCGAGGTTTCTGGAGGAGACGATATTGTTGGGGATAGTTCGGAGGACGGTTGGAATGTTCTTACTACTCTTCTAGAAGTTGTTTTACCGAAATTCGTTTATGATCATTGTGAGTAATCTAAAGGTGAATGAGAAGATTGTTGTTCTGATTCATTTCCAGTCCCTAGTCAGTATCTCGAGAGGTTGAACGGGATTGAACCTTCACCAAATTAGTACTTCGAGATCATTGTCATTCGCTTTAAGCTGGGAGTGGTCAGAATTTCGTGTGTGTAAAGTAGAACATTAATGGTGGTGTAAATATTGCCCATGCGTGATTAACATTTTATAGGTTCCTCACTCTCAATTCTTTTTCGTTGTAGATAATAAGTTGATTCAATCCATGTTCCATCCACTACATTACTATAAACCGCTTACCTGCTGAACATCCCTGACTTGTAGCTCAGTGCTCAGACGGTATGGTTAAGACAATTGAAATGCTGTCTTCGGTTTGTACTCATGATGACTTTGAGGTAGTTTATGCTACTAAGCACTTGTATATAAAATACATGATATACCTTCCGGACATATAGTAACTTAAACCACAAAGCTTCTCATTGGCAGTTGAACACATACGAATCTCCTCCTTACTCCCGATCTCCTTTATTCCAATCCCAGAGCATCAGCTACATCACTCATGTATCTCCCAATTGGGGTACCAGGATCATAATATAGATTGAAAGTAGTACAAAGATAGCCCGCAAAAGATGGTGTACCAGTATAACCATTGATGAGAGATACCTTATCTTCCCGTTCTGATCTGAACACCAATGATCTTAGGTCTTCATCTAAAATTCGCCACCCTTCTCTATCTAGTTCACCAAATGTGGATTCTGGATTTTGAACATCGGTTGAAGTAGAGAAAAGGTCGAAATCGTCGTCTTTGGAGAAAATTGAAGAGGTTTTGGACGAGGGATTCGAATCAGTTGTGAAGTGATCACCCAAATCGGATTCTGTATGAGTAGAAGATTCTTGCTGACTCATGTTGAACAGAGTGTTGAATTTAACTTAGAAAATTATTGACAAAAAGGTTCTTGAATTGTACGATTGATGCAATGCATTCTCTGCGATTGATCTCGGAGTCCAATAGAATCAAACAGACCTGCCATAGAAACCACATCATCCTTTGATGTTGCAACTGACCAGAATGTTCTACACATTCAGTATGTCTTCCACGTCCCCAAAACCAATTGTGGCACACTTATCCTATCACCTCAGCCAATCATTTACCTGTTAGATGTACTTCTGTGTTCAATTTGTTGAAGATCATCATTTAAAGAAGCTGTAAACTCTGGATTGGCATGCAATGATCGAAAACTATTTGAACTACAGTCGTGAATTTTGAGATGAAGCGAGTTTTGATTCACTAGATTACGTTGTGGCGGGTTAAGCTTAACGCAGGTAAGAGCATGGCGGGTGCCTGGTGGGATGATCGAGAAATGATTCCAATCACCCGAATTACAATCGCTGATCGATGTCTTGAAGAGTTGAAAAGCATTGAGAAGAGAAGCACACATAAATGATTATAACGTTTATGTTGTCTTGCAAATCAGCTACCAAAGGACTTGATAACATATTATGACTCATTTAATGTGCCTCAATTCCATGAAATTTCTACACAACACACAGGCTGTGTATCTCTCAGTCTACTTTTTACATCCATCCCATCCGACATTCACGACTTTCATCAGAAATTCCAATACAATATAATTGACAACAGCGATATCGCAAACAACAATGTCTTCTACTGAAAACCTACCTGAACCCGACTTCTCTGTTAATCCTGATGGTTTAAACAGTATCATTTCTGGGAAAATCAACCCCATATCTGATTTCGACAAAGGTGAAGGTTGTAAAGACCAGGAGTATACGTTGAAGGATATTCGTTCCCAGCCTGATACGCTAGTAGGTCGAACAATCTGTATAACTCATGGTCTTGTATTGACTGTATGATGAAGGAAGTCAATGGCTATCATCTGCGGTGGTACTCACTGTCTTCATATCTTGTCGTCAATCAAATTACTCCACCTTCTCTTGACGGCCTCATCGACATTCTTAAAGATGACGTTAGCTTTAAATGGCGCAGTGGTCCTCTCGATGACGACTCTGTCGTCGTTGCACAGTGGGCCTACTCTTGCAATGGAGATCATATGAAAGTCCCACCGGAAATAGTTCCAGATGATATCGATGAGGGACTGTGGTGGACCCCCTGCCTTCGCTCGTTGTTTGTAAGATTTTTTTCTAGTGAAACCTATTGGCAGAGAGACTGATGGTTACTCTGCTGCAGTTTGAACTAACCGCCGAACATCTCAATGATCACCTCGAAGATCCGGATCGCAATGATCAAAAGATAAGATGTTCAATCATCCCGCGCGACCAGCACAGTAATAAATTTGAAATGGATTCGTACCACTGCACCTCATTCGACAGAATCGACCCTCGTATATTCGATCCGAAAGTAAATATAAAAAAATTCGTTACAAAAACCCCTCCCACCAATGTTCCAAAAAAACGCAAGATGGATACTGTGTTTTTCCCGGAAACATTTGATGAGAATAATATGAAGAAGTTCAAGAAGGATATGAAAGCGAAATATGGGAAGGACGTATCGTTTTCGCGAGATGGGAAAATGAGAGGATCGGAAAAATTGAAAGATCCTTACCATGATGACTGATGAAAAAGATGTGAGTAGCCTTTGTTAGCCTGGAGAACGTAGTGCTGACCGTTTTACTGGCGATCTGTTAGTCGGTTGCTATGGGAGGTTTGGCATGTCATCACGACTAGAAGATCGGAAGGTGATATGGTCGATAAGGAGATCTGTTTATTATTTATTTCTTTTTCATCTGAACCATGGACTGTACTTGGCAGGTTCTTGTATACGTTGATGGTGGTGGTCCGGGTATAAATTGGTACATATTTGATATCAGGATATACATGCATTTCTTATGAGTATAGTTAAGATGTGATTTGAAGAGAGGTGGGATGACTGTTGGTCTGACAGAAGTTCCCTCAGCTGCTTCGAAAGTTTCGACCCAGGCGGCAATGTCGTCTTCGTCGGAAAGGGAACGATCAAGTGTGCCATTTTTGTAAAAGAGAAGATTGTATGAGAGAAATGTATATAGTGTAGTATATCTGTATTGGCAATGCTTTGATTGAAAGACGAGATGATGGTCATTTCCGATTAGCTCCTGACGTCAATTTCACCGTACCTCGTTTCCAAGTTACGGGTTTCTGGTAACCATTTAGTTGCTGCAGAAACCATTGATTGGGTTCTTCGGTCATTTGTCGATAGGTTTCAATGTGTGAGAGTAACTGCTACGAAGTACAGTAATGGCGAGTCAACTGCTTTGAAATTAAAGGTCAATGGGCGGCTGAGCTCCTCAGCATAGGATTGTTTGACATACCTTTGTATCAGTTCTCTGTATAGAAAATGGTCTGTTCAGATGTGCATCACTCACACACTAGGGAAGGAAGCAAGAGAAACCCAAGCTACAAACTGGTTTGGCCACTAACACATATTTCATACCTCTCGTCTACTGTACAATCGATTATCAACTCCTAAAAGGGTAACAGAACTACATACGATAACGGAGACGAACTACTTATGAAAGATTGAATTGCGAAGATCACCACTCATCCTCATCAGTCTCGACGACCTCCTCAACCCCATCATTATCAACTCTTATGGTTTCTTGCTTCTTCCAACCATGACCATCTTTCTCGATAGAAACAAACGTGGTGGAGATGCAGTTCTTTCGAACAGTGTTCTCGTCGGTTCTGGCGATTTGGCTGAGTGGGTTGAAAGAGAGGAGATCTCGAACCATTGAATCGTGTCGGGAGAACATCGATGGGAAGGGATCATGAGATCCAAAGAAAGGATCAAGAGATCCAAAGAAGGGATCGTGTCGACGAGAGAGCATTGAGGGAAAGCCGCGGTCGCTCCATCTTGGGACGAAAGAGGGGAATCGGGTGAGAGCTAGACGCCCATTCTCGTGGAAGAGTTCTTTCTCCGCATCTGAGAATCTGTAGTGAGGGGCGACTTTGTTGTTGTCGTCGTGGCTGTCTGAGGGGTTGTCGTTGTCGGTTGAGTAGTTGACAACTGATTTGCCTTTGGATTGCTTGGTGGACATCTTGTTGTGTTTTTGAGATGTTGGTTGTTTGTGATTGTTTGTTGGGTGGCAAAAGTTGGTTGTTGACTTTACAAAACGGGCTCGTATCGCTGAACTAAATATGTCAATTCAAAGAAGGCGGACATTGCAGTGGGGCAAGAAATCCTTTGATCACTTCTTTGTGGAAAATTCCAGAAAAACCTTGCCTTCGATTCGAAAGTAAGAGTGGAGCAAGTGATCCATTGTACCCTTCTCCATGGACTCTGCTAGAAAAGTCGTTCCTTCCACTTAGAAAGTGTAAGAGCCTATATGATTGACATCATTTTGTAACATCAAAGAAAATTTCATTACATCATAGATGACAAAACGTTTTACTGAATGTACAACACCACATCCTATCATCTTAGCCAGATATTGATGTCATTGAAGTTGTCGCAGCTCCTTGATTTGCAGCGAACCATTCATCACTGGTTGGTCCGTGGAAATGATGACGAGCACAGAAGATCCAATCTCCGAACGCTAACAACGCCATTATTGCCATGACGACAATTGCGTAGTCTAGGGGCTATCAGCGTCATTTCATAAATAAACACTCCACTCACTCATCGAATCCCCACCAGGTGCACTGGTGAGAGGGAAAAGCCAGATTACACTCGCGAATAGACACCAAATTACTACTACCGTGTTCACGACCCATCCGAAGCGCCCCAACTTGAACCATCGTTCTGAAGCCAGTTTACGTCCCCCAGCCATGAGACAAACCGTAGGTACTAAAAATGATAGGTATGAAAGGATGATCGCGGATCCGACGATTGAGTTATAAGCAGTTGTCGAAACTAGATAGAGAACACCGACGAAACCGACTGGGACTGCTGAGACGATAATCGATAACACAGGAACATTTAGGCTAGGACTGATACGCTGTAGCTGGGGTTTGAATGGAAGTGCACCGTCGCAGGCAAATGACCACCTGTTATTGGAATCAGTCGATTTCCCTTGCGGTCGGATCGTACTCACACTAATCGACTACATGATTGTAAACATGCATTTCCAGCAACGACGAATGCCAGAATGGTGAGAACTAGAAGGACTGTCGCACCAACGTTGCTACTAGTCGCTTGTGCCATGATGGTCAAGAATGGAACACTGCCCATGTTAGACTTTTCTTGTTGATGGATCTATTTACTTACTAACTGTTGGTTGCAGCGTCCAAATCTTGGACGCAGTACAGTAGAGCGACAGCAGTTGAGAATGCAGTAGTAAAGCTGAATACACGTTAGCCGAAGAGTTGCATTTGAACATACGCAGTGGCGACCGTAAACAAAAGACCCAAAGGAATGTCACGGGCTGGTCGAATTGAATCCTCTGCAATATGTACCGTTGAATCGAGACCCAGGAAACTGTAGGCTGGATTGATTAGACCAGTGGTGACGACCAAAAAAGCCGAGTCCCATCCGATATCGTTTGTGTACGTAGCCCACACGAAACTGTTTGTCAGCTTCACGTTTCACTTTGAAACGTACTCGTTGTTTTGATACGAGGGAGCACGGGCGGCGCAGGCGATGATGATAGAAAGAAAAACGGCGGAGGAGGCGAAAACTAAATGATTAGTGTTAAGAGAGAGTTTGGGGATGGATACGACTAACTGAAAGCTGTTCCAACCCATGGAAGACGAACTGCGAGAAGAAGATTCCACAAGACAGAGATACAGAGGGTCGCCAAGTAGAGCACAAATACATGCCATCGTTCGATCACCAGGTCAGGATTGAAAAGTTGAGCAATGCCCATGATGTATTGACCAATGATGGTGAAGACGGTGCCAGAAATGACTACCCAGCTACATGATGATCAGAGTCATGGCCGGAATGACTATTGAGACTTACGCAAAGATCGAAATACTTCCAGTAATAAATGCAACCTGTCTTCGGTAACGAGCTGGGGCAAGGACACTTGACCATACGTACTACGTTTCAGCATGTTCTTTGACGGTATCAGCTTACCTGACCACCGGCAGATGGCATTGCAGAACTCAATTCAGCCAAAGTAGACGCAATGAATAGATTCATGATACCAGTGAACATCAATCCGTAAAGAATCGTAACAGCACCTCCTTGTTGAAGACCAACGAGAAGAGTACCAGATATACCACTCCAACCGTTGGATACTAAGACGGTTAGTCACTCGGATGTGTAACGACTTACCTTCAAGACCAAAACCGATGATCATCAACATTGACATGTTCTTTTTGAGATGTACTTGGCTCTCCGCTGGGAGAGCAGCGACGGGGACACCGTCTTGAACATTCGTGAGACTGTGATTCGAATCCTCTTCTTTTTTAAGATCCATGATGATGAAGTAACTGGGAGGGAATGAGAAGATCTGATTCTATGGTCTTGACCTTGTTCATAATATATGTATCTGGATATACTTTCTATTTCAAGATACGGATAGTAAAACCAATACAACTCGTTCATATGTAAGCGAAGTATAAGCAGACCCTGAGATAACGTACGTTCTGTTTGGCTCATGTAACCTTACGGGGGGACCGATAGTTCGCGCTTAAGTCGAAATAGAATCGTAGGTCGTCGTATACTTCGTTCAATGTCGTTTCTATGCCAGATTATTTAGTCGACTCAATCAATATTTTCAACACGTAGCTCAACATCTTCATTCCTACCATTCTACCATCCAAACATGGTCTATAAGCTTTTATTGTCAACACTACTGTTTACACTGGTCAACGCTAGACTGGATCCTTGGACTGAGGAGTTCGGTCCTTCAGTGGACATGAGTTATAGTGGTGTGACTACCTTTGCTCATCTCCCTCATCGAAGGTGTTTGGATGAACCTGACGCAGCTTTCGATATTGCTCTGCTAGGTGTACCTTTTGATGCAGCTGTATCTTATAGACCAGGTAGGTGGATTGTTCTCTCAAACCTCCAGCTAATGTTACGTAGGAGCACGGTTTGGACCTTTCGCGCTCAGGAGTGGATCCCGACGTCAACGACCAGATAGAGGATACTCGAGTAGACTCGATGTTGACCCGTATAACAGTGAACTCACTTTGGTACGTTACTCAACTTGGCCGTGACTGACGCATCGAAGCTTGATTGTGGAGACGTCCCTGTTACGCCTTTTGATGCAGTGGTAGCGATAAAGCAGGTCAACGCAGCTTATCGATCGATGCTCCATCATCCCGTGGTTTCGGAAGCAAGAATGAAGTCGTTGAACATGCAAAGGGGGTTAGACGGCGAATATCATCCACGAATC
This sequence comes from Phaeotremella fagi, assembly GCA_001599715.1. Taxonomy (NCBI): domain Eukaryota; kingdom Fungi; phylum Basidiomycota; class Tremellomycetes; order Tremellales; family Phaeotremellaceae; genus Phaeotremella; species Phaeotremella fagi. Next base: position 1,022,763 of record BCHU01000011.1, read on the forward strand.
ATTGCTCTGGGTGGTGATCACACAATTGTAAGTCCTTTTACAAAACCCAGCTCATTATTCTAGGTTCTACCAATTCTTGATGCTGTCCATGAAGTCTACGGTCCCGTTTCAGTCATCCATTTCGATGCTCACATTGATACTTGGAATCCTGATCGATACATGGGAAAAGTTTCTGTTCAAGCTGGAGTCAATCATGGAACATTCTTCTGGCATGCTTATGAACAGGGCTTTATCAAGCCCAACGCGTCGATTCATGCTGGAATCAGGACGAGGTTTTCGGTGAGTTCCCTCCTCGCTGATATGACTGATCAGATTTGTAGGGTCCTCAAGATTTAGACGATGACGTGACAGCAGGCTTCGATTTGATTCATACATTCGATTTTGACGATTTCGGACTTGATTGGATCGTGAAAAAGATTAAATCTCGAATTGGTCATGGACCAGTTGTGATCAGTCTTGATGTCGATGTGATGGATCCAAGCATCGTACCAGCCAGTAAGTGCAGAGTTATTCGCCCGAAACATGCTGATCCTTTGCAAAGCGGGCACACCTGAATCAGGAGGTAAGACTATAAGTAAAATGAAACTAACAAGTTAAGGCTGGACTTCAAGGGAGCTTCGTCGTATTCTGCATTCTCTCGTCGGTTTGAACATTGTAGCGTTTGACATTGTCGAACTTTCTCCTGCTTATGACACGAATGGTGAGCTGGACGTGAATGATCTGGCTGATGTTTCCAGGTGAAATCTCGGCAATCGCCGCAGCCGACATGGTTTACGACTTCTTGTCGATTTTGGCTTTGGGCGTTGAACCAGAGAAGAAATCGGTTAGCAGGGATGAATTATGAGGTGACCTGATTAAATAAAAATGAATGCATGCTTGAATTTGTGACGTATGAATGCGTTAAACGAGATTACATTCCGGTTCTCATGACCATGACCCGTTCAATTCGCTGCTGCATTGCGGGCTGTAATATTTAAAGCAACCGCGAAAAGTTGAACTTTCTCCATCGACCATGTCTTCTACAGTCCAACTCACCTTGCCTTCAGGTTTGAAATATAACCAGCCAAGTGAGTGACCCCGCCTACGTCAATAGACTATCTAACTCCTTGGTAGCTGGCTTATATATCAATGGAGAATTCAGAGCTTCCTCCAAAAACCCAGCTATCGATTCAATAGATCCAGCTACTGAGAAAGTCATCACTTCCGTCTCATCAGCGACCAAAGAAGATGTAGATGACGCAGTCAAATACGCACGTCAGGCTTATCAGTCTGACTCTTGGGGCGAGCTTGCTCCTTCAGCAAGGGGATTGTTACTGAACAAATTGGCGGATCTCATCGAAGCTGAGACCCAGTTATTGGTTGAGGTGGAGAGTTGGGATTCTGGCAAAACACACGCAACAGCACTTGAGGATGTCAATGGTGTCGTTGAGATATTTAGGTAAGAGACACTTTTGCTCTCCGCTGATTGTAGATATTACGCCGGGTGGGTAGACAAAAACCCAGGAGAATGTCACAGTTTCAATTCAACAAAACACGGCTACACCATTCACGAACCCCTAGGAGTTTGCGCTGGAATCATTCCGTTCAACTATCCACTTGGAATGCTGTCCTGGAAAGTCGCACCAGCTCTAGCATGCGGAAACGTTATCATCATCAAACCGGCCGAACAAACTCCACTTAGTGCACTATTCCTTGCTCCATTTTTCGAAAAGGCTGGGTTTCCACCGGGCGTATTCCAGGTTCTTAACGGTACGGGGAGTGAAGCTGGAGCTGCTTTGGCTGGACATATGGACATTGATAAGATAGCTTTTACAGGTGGGTAAAATCTGTAGCTTCGACTGACGGGATAGGGAGCACGGCTACTGGTCGTAGAATCATGGAAGCAGCTGCTAAGAGTAATTTGAGTGAGTTATATTTGATGGATATCAACTAATGCGTCACAGAGAATGTTACTCTAGAACTTGGTGGAAAGTCACCGGCGATAGTGTAAGTTCGTTGTTGTAGATTTGCACTGATCATACAAAGCTTCAACGATGCAGATCTAGAGCAAGCCGTGAAATGGTGCTGTTTAGTTGGAATGTTCATGAACCAATCCCAAGTCTGCACTTCGACGGCGAGAATATACGTCCAAGACGGAGTGTACGACAAGTTTATACAGCTATTCCAAGAAGCCACAGCGAAAGAAGTTACCGTAGGAACCGGTGAAGATGCTTATCATGGTCCACAGGTTGGTCCAGTGCATGACGAAGACTGACACCCAGGTGTCTGCCGTCCAAGCTCAAAAAGTTATGGAATATATTGCAATCGGCCAAAGAGAAGGGGCGAGACTTGTATGTGGTGGAACTCGACATGGTAAAGAAGGTTATTTCATTGATCCGACAGTTTTCGTCGATGTCCAAAAAGATATGCGAATTATCAATGAAGGTCAGCGCAATTGTCAAGAATCAGAATGTCGTGTCTGACACATCTAGAAATCTTTGGTCCAGTGTGCTGTATCGCTCGTTTCACCACAGAAGAGGAGGTCATCAAACTTGCCAACAATTCTCCATATGGTTTAGCGGCATCAGTCTACACAGAGAACTACAGAACTGCTCACAGGATGATTCGGAGGTTACAATCAGGTCAGGTATCTATCAACAGTGCTGGTGATGTTAGTGTAGGATTACCATTTGGAGGTTACAAGGTAGGCTGTAATATGGTTCTGCCTAACTCTCTCAGGCGTCTGGTATTGGCAGAGAATTGGGTTCTTACGCTTTACAATGTTATTCACAGGCTAAAGTAAGTGTCTTTCAGCCGGATCTTGCTGACATTTAGACTGTGCATTGGAATTTGACGCAAAGGTTGTAGACAGTTAATGCATTGTTACGAATTACCATTTTGGTCTGCCATCATCGACAGTGACACCGATCTTACGTACTATCCAACGTCTGAGACCATGTTCAACTATCTGACCTTCTTGCCATGAAGGAACCGCATCCAAACGAGGGATTTGACCATCCCCGATAGCATAGATCGTCTTCCAACCAACTGATGTCTCCTCCGCACGCCAAGCGTGATAACCACCTTGACTGTCATCAAGAAGCCCTAACTGAAAAGGACCAATTCGGGCAAGAAACGCTTTACCAAGTGCTTGATCATCTGCGATTGATTCCAAAAAGACTACAGCTGATCCAACAGGTAGAGGAAGCGAATGCCAAATTTCCTCGAAATTGGAGTCTGCATCTGGGTCTGCACTGGCAGGATTGGGCATGCTACCGGTTTCGACATAAATAGAGGGTGAAGTAGACACTGTCATTCGAACATCGTATTGATCATCTGAGTTCAAATCTTGGGATGTGATTGATGGGTCGAGGAAAAGATTTTCAGCCTTGAGAGGTTCAGGTTTAGCTGAAGTTAGCGCTCGAGAATCGATGACATTGATGAATCGAAGTTTGGCCGAGTCTAGTGACATTTAGTGTGACTTCTCGAGTCTTGACCCACCTCGTGTGCTTCCGTTCAAAGTCAAACATGTTCCACCCATCGACCAATCTATAATCGGTGGCTCACTCCCCTTGACAACTCTTAGGTCAACAAAGTACTGATCAATTTTGAGGTAAAGAACATCGATATTTTCTTCGGCAGCTGGTGCAGGCGGCCAACGAAGAGATCGACGAACGAGTACTGATGCGTTGATTGGCATGTTGGGAATGGGTAGAAACAAATAATCGGTTTCTAATTATTTTAAGTCCATGACTTTTCATATTTGAACGAAATAATCCAGCATCGTTTAAAATGAAAGAGTCAACAATCCCTGAGAAGCAACGAAGCTTTGCCAATCTTCCGCCGGATTTCTTCCCCCGTCTAAAGCTTTTTGTCAGTTTTGCTTAAGCGCATACGTACATTCCCAAACCATGTCGACTACAATTTGACTCCTTGTCAGATCTCGCGTATACGACGGAGCGAGTTTACGAAGAAGTTCACGAGCCCTTTCGCGTTGAGCACCGGTTGCACAGAATGCAGCTTGACCCAAGGCCGTTAAAAGGCTTAAAATGTTAGAATGTTTTTTGATCATCTGACACATACCCTCTCGTGACTGATCCACTTGCCAAAATGACATCCAGAAGATCGAGAACAGCGGTGACCGCGTTGACAATTCTTGGATCTGAATGTTGAGCTCCAATCGTAGTCCATAAACTGGGAGTATTAGGAGGAATTTTTTTAATGACGACATACAGGTGAATAGTCATGGCATGACTCATCAAGCGATTTCCAAGTGATATCTGTCAAGACATGAGACTACGATCCCGGTCGCTGACAACAACTCACCCTGGGAGACTCTACACTGTCAGTGGAGTTTTGCCAATATGGTGCTTCGAGTAACAAGTTCGTAACATCTGTGTCTATCTGTGCTCTCAACTTGGTGATCATTGGATCTATGGTTGGATACTGCTCATGATTCATTTGACGAGCTTGTGGTGCAACTTGATAGAGTCCCTGAGCAGTAGCGTTGACTCGTGCGACCTGATGTCAACGGTGTTCAATGTTAAACTCACTCTTGAGAGGTATTCCATCACTCCACTAGATAGGTCAATTGACATGATCACATTGGCCATGATCGAGCGCTTACCGACTGACACCAAAGCCCCCTGGTACACTGTCGATCGCATCGGGCGGTCTATCATCTTGAGATTTAGTCGGATTCATCATAAAGACTCACCATACCACCAATCATCCCAAGCCTCTAGTATGCTCGGAGTCTCGTCTCTTATGAAAGCTCCAACAACGTCGTAACAGGTGATTTGTTCACATAAAAATCGTCGTGTCGGAGTATCATGAGCAGCGATGAAACTACGAGGTCCGCCGCTTTTGGAAATCAATGAACGACCCAACGTCAAAGGTCTGTGCCAATCAACTCCAGCAGATATGCGCTAAAGAGTTAGATGTTGTCAAACACAGATTTACTCACGTCTAGAGCAACCAAACTCAAACATGTAGCAAGCGCAACATCGATATCATCCCCGCCGGGTTGACCCTGTAACAAACACAACCGCAAGATGTTGAGTGACTCCTCCCGTTGAAGTCTACTTTGCAAAACAAAAGAATTCTCCCTGGTCATCCCATCTTCACCTACGACAAAACCTGATCCAGATTGATGGAATCCAATTTCGAAGGATGCGTATGCGAGGATAGCTTTGCGAAGAGCGTTTTCGAATGGCTGGGTATCTCCTGGAGTACGCAGTGCTAGACGGGCGTGTATCGTGACCCAGGGATTTAGGTGTGCAGGTGTGGGTAGGACCAAGAGACTACCAGCGGATTCATGGAGGTAGTGATGGAACAGGAAACGTTGTTCTGTCGACGAGAAGTACTGTATCAATTCTTCTGGCGAAGGGATGGTAGATTTCGTGATTGTTTGGAGAAATGAGTTGATGGGTGATGACACTGGATTCTGAGGGATTGGTTGAGGGATGGGATCGATAGTGATGTTGATTGGGGATACTAACGATGGTGATCGTGGACTGTCTGACCCAGCAGATGGATATTCACACTAGTTTTATTAATATTGTCTTTCTAGTGAGACATAGTACTCACATGCTCTCTCCGTCTTACACAAGCGTTACACCTGGGTTTCTCTTCTGTACATTTTACTCTCCTTCGACGACAATTGGTACATCCGTGCGAAGACTTGGGATGCCATTTCTTTATTCTGGTCTTGGATTTTGGGACAGGTGTGTCGGGCATTTCTGAGATGAGGGTCGGTGTCAAGGCGGAGAGAAAAGATGAATGAGAAGTGTTTAGAGAGAAATGTATTTTGAATGGTGATTCATGACATGATGATTGTAAAAGAGAGAAGGAAAGGTAACGACGGATTAGCATCAACAACATTTCATTTGGCCCAGCCTGACATTTTGTGGCCTAAGCAGTTTATAAAATGTCAGGCTCATTCACGTCGCGTTTACTGTATGCTAATGCTTGAGCAAAACAGAACCGTACTCGTGCTGCACGATTAGAGTCCATCACTGCACAAGTAAGAATACGTTAGGCATGTTATTAATACATAAACATATACTCTCAATCTTTCTTCTTCGAATTGACTTCAAGAGCCTTGATAAACTTGGAACTCATGTCCACGGCTAGTCCAAATGGAAGAATCAAGAACGGGATATAGGTGAAGAGAAGCATAGCGAGTTCTGATGAAGAGATTTTGGCGTTGTATAGCGTGCGAAGGACTGGAACCATAGTCGTTGAGGTGGATGCTCCGTATACTAGAAGCAGTGCTGATGATGTTGGTCAATGAGAGTAGTTGAGTAGGTTAAAACTTACGATAGACTCTTTTGTCATCTACAAGGATTGTAAGCATCATATCAATTTGGGAAGAATCTTCACCCAACCAACTCACTGTTGTACAGAGCAATACATCCAATGATGAATACAGGTACTTGAAAGAGACCTTCCATGTACAAGAAGCATTTAAGCCAGTCCCATTCGCTACCTCCATACATCCCTGCTCCTAAAATTGGATCATTACTGAATGCGAGATACCAATCGTGGAGTTTGGGAAGTGATGTCAGGTCTGTTAGAGATTTTGGATAGAGACCTTGGCAATCGAGTAGAAGTGATGCTGGCTGTGCTTTGTTAGTGACTGATCGCTATAGGATGTTATAGGATTGTTGGATGTCATCAAAGAGTATAATATTGATGAGGTAGATTGAGAAGGGAACAGGACATACGATGTGGAACTATCGCCCATGAATCAGCACAATGTCCCGCAAGACTAAGACACCAGACTCACGACGAAAAACCAGAACCACAGTTTGTCTAAACCTCTACCTTGAAAAACAGAAGTGGATTGTGAGGACATGATAGGAAGAGAATGGAGATTGTCACTAAGTTTGTCGTTGTAGATGAAGATGATCAAAATGGATGATTGAGATTGACGTTACTTTCACATGGCCCAAGCTTGTCTATTGGAGGCCGAACCACCGAATTTGGCAACCGAGGAGGGAATCGTAGATTCGTACTCATGTAGATATATCATATGTGATACCGTCTCCTCTATAGATTGGCATCAGTCATAACGAGGTTAAGCTGTTATCTCGCATATGAGATGTCTGAGTTCCGTAGTGAGTACGTTGGAAAGCTGGAGATTGATTTCCCGCTACTAATCCTACTCAGAAGGTGATTTTAATTCGTTGGATCTTGTGGTAGAATTCCATCCATAGTTAGTTGTTTTCGGTCTTCGAACATTGTTTGTTATACCACATATGTATATGGTTTACCATCACCCATCACTCTGTTTTTACTGCAATCGTACGTCTAGTTGTTGTGATTCAATTCATTTCCAGATAATCTTCCTTTGTTTACATCTCAGCATCGGTACCTCGATGACGTTTCTCGTTCAATCCTGCCGTAAATCGAAAATTGTTTCTGGCTTGGCGTTTTCAGATCGAACAGTTTGCTCAATTCAGTTCTGACTTGACATATTCCAATATCTTCTCCATCGTCAGAAATGAGTGGAACAACATACAAAGGTCCAATCAATACTAATCCTCAGGAAGGCGAAGCAGCTATCATCATCTACGGTTATGTCCCCAGTTTAGCTCTTGCGATCGTAGGCGCCGTAACGTTTGCAATTGCGGTGGTTGTCAACTTGTGGTTTCTTTTGAGGAAACGAGGTTATCGAGTATTCCACCTCCTTCTGGTCATTGGTTCAGTGAGGCTTTCACATTTCTCAATCCAGAGCTAACATGCGACAGTTGATGGAACTGGGAGGATACGCTGCGAGAGCTTATGCTCATTCACGTCCATTTCTTGTCAGCGTCTTTGTAGCTCAATATTTCCTGATCGTTGTGGTAGGTAGACTATAACACATGGCTTGCTTACTACAGGCACCTGTACTCTTTGCCGCAGCAATCTACCTCAGTCTCACTCTACTCGTCCGAAATATTCCAAATGGTTTCGACTTGCTACCGTTCCGACCCAAATTGATTCTAGCTGGTGAGTTGGGCTCACTTCTTGTGTTAGGTGAAGACTGACGCGACATGCAGGCTACATCACATCAGATGTAATTTGCAGTAAGTACACTGCCACGAATCCCATTGACATAAAGCCATCATACAAATAGCTGGGGCAGCTTTGATCGGGACTTCTGAATCAGCACAGGTACGAGGGGAACCTTCGAAGGTTACCCCTGATCAGGCGAATCATATCTTACTCGCTGGTTTAGCAATACAAGTATATCAATCAAGTGTACTCTTTGGGTTTCACTGATGTTCGAACTGTAGTGCTTTTCGTTCATCACATTCATCACTGTCGTCGTCGTGGCTATCAGTCGCTTGCCTCGTATTACCCATCCATTCAAAACAAGATCACTGCTGTGGCTAATCCTTGCGACAAGTTTACTTATCTTGCTCAGAACGGTCTTTCGTTTGGCTGAGACTGCTCAAGGTGAGTAGTTGTCACAATGACATGACTGACTTTAGGATTTTTCGGGACCGCAGCAACCTCTGAGACCCTTTTCGCTTGTCTGGAATACTTGCCTGTCATTTTGGCCATCTTTGCTTGGAGTGTGCAGCCTCCTTTTAAATTTGTTGATTTGAACTACGTCCAGTCGATGGAGGTGGAACCCAAGCCAACACAGGGTAGAAGTACGGTAGCACATGTATGAATGGAAGTACGACCATTGCAGAATTCATGAGAGAGTTCGGGTATGGTGGCCAATATGTAGATTGTTTTCATTGTTATGTGATTTTGATGATTTGTTCGGTCGTCAATCCTTCAAATTCTGCTTACTTCTGCCTCCCAATCAATGCTGATGATTTGTGGTGGAGTATAAATAGCTCAAGATAAATGTCGGTCGGATTTCCCGGCATTTCCACATGCAACAACAAGAAATCAAAGATAAAGCCTTCGATCTAATCTTTGGTCGAGCAATATGTTAATTTGTCAAGTACCCAGCTTCATTTACAACAGCCATGGTACTCTCATATATAGTTTCTACCGCAGGTCACTCTAGAGCTCAAAATGAAAAAGACCCGCATTCGATCCAAACCATTCTCCAGTTGATCGAAGAAGGATCGAAAGAATTTGGAAATGAAAAAGTTGTTGGTTTCACCAATGTGGATGAGATCGGGGTTTGGAGATGCGATCGGTACTGTGGGTTATAAACAGTTACTCCACTAAATCTGCTAGCGTTTCACGATCTTATATCCATGTCTGATGGCTTAGGAGCAAAGTTGATGACTCAAATACCACTCAAAACCGACGGGAAATCCATAGTCTCCCTTTTATGTCCCACTGGATTAGATTTTTTGGTTTCGTGGATAGCATTGATGCGGATGGGATATGGAGTAGTTCTCGTTGCGTGAGTTTATGAAAGTCGCTGACTGATTTTGTAGACCACAATGCTCCCCTACTGCAATCGCCCATCTTTTCAAATCCACAGCATCGTCCCGACTCGTGTATCACACCAAATACACTGATCTAGCAAAATCTGCAAGTCACCTGACAATCGATGTACCTTTAGTGAAGCTACCATCTGTCACTTTTGACAAGTCGAATATCGTTTTACCCCTCTCGACCGACCCAAAATCGGTCTCACACGTCTTCCATACCTCAGGAACTAGCGGTACACCAAAACCTATCCCTCATATCCATCGTCAGAGCGTTTCTATACTACCCCGTCGGTCGCTGCCGCTGTACTTGTGTCCTTCGAGCTCAGGAAAATCTCTCCCAGCAGAATCCGCAGCTTTTACAACTACACCTTTGTTTCATGGTGGGATTTCAGATCTGTTGCGAGCTTGGATGGCAAAAGGAATGATTTATTTTTATCCAACTTCGGACGTGGCTGTGACTGTGGACAATATCGTGGCTGCGGTGAATGCCTGTAACGATACCGATTCCTACCCAAAACCTTTGTCGATGGGAAAACACTACGAGGATCGCTTCCGTGTTTCAGCCTTTTTATCGGTCCCCTATATACTGTCAATTCTAGTCGAAAACTCTGACAGCCCGGGAACAACCATGCTCAAATCTATGGATTTGGTCAGTACTGGTGGAGCGCCTTTGGATAGTAAGACTGGTGATGGGATGGTACAGAAGGGAATAAATCTTGTCAGTCGTCTTGGCAGCAGTGAATGCGGTTGTAAGTGAATGGATTAAATACGTCCTGATCTTAGTCCTCTTGTCTTCACATCGATTGTACAAAGAAGAGCTTGATTGGGAGTGGCTCCGTAACGATTCCATCTACTCTGACGCCCTTATTTTTGAGCCGGTTCCTGGTGAAGAGAAGTTTGAGATGGTTGTCACAGCTGAATGGCCTAGTAAAGTAAGTTACAAACTGTCTCGGCTGATGTGTCCGTAGACCAAGACAAATCGAGCCGATGGCAGTTATGCCACGGGAGATTTATATCAAAAACATCCAACCAAAAGTAACGTCTGGCGTTATGTCGGTAAAGGAGACGATGTGATAGTCATGGTGAGTAATTGAAAAGACTTGATTGATCATCTCAGAGCAACGGAGAAAAAGCCGCACCAGGACCTATTGAGACAGCTTTCAAATCCTCCCCTTTAATCTCTGACGCCTTGGTAGTGGGAGCAAACAGGTTTCAGCTGGGTATCTTGCTATTCCCTCGTGAACCGTCTACATTCAACTTGTCGTCAATGGCATCATTCTTCAAGGAGGCAAACGAGACGTCTCCGTCGTTTGCTCAGCTTTCTCAAGAAATGTGTCATGTAATCACAGACTCTTCCATCCCACTACCCAAAAGTAGCAAAGGAACAGTCCAGCGAGGTTTGGCTTATGATGCTTTTACCAACGTGATTGATACTCTCTACGGTATTGGAGACCAAGATGAAACGCAGCCAAAACGAACTTTGCTCGACATTCAGAATCAGATTCGCAGTTTCATCCAAGATGTAGCCAACACTCGGTCGAAAGATGTGACTCTTGAAGATACGACAGACCTTTTCAGTTGGGGCGTCGATTCACTCATGGCAACAAGGATCAGAATGGCGATTCAAAGGGTATGTCGTAACTGTATTTGAACCGACTTGTGTAGGGACTAAATGTCGGTGAGAAAATACTTTCCAACAATGTTGTGTTTGAGCGACCAAATGTCAAAAGGTGAGCTCTAAACAGAAAGCGCTAATGTTAGACTTTCCGAATATGTGTTCTCTCTTCAAAATCAGGAAGTCATTAAGGACGAGAACGTACACGAACTTATGGAAGAGCTGGCTACGAAATATGGCACCTTTGACGTAGAGTCCCAGGAAAGGACCACGCCCACACAAGCGGGGGATACTTGCGTAAGTTTCAATCGTTTCTAGACTGACACTGCAGGTACTCACTGGTGGTACTGGTGCCCTCGGATCCTTTCTGATCCAAGAACTGTCATCACTTTCCACAACGACGGTCCGTCGAGTGGTGTGTTTGGTTCGAGCAAGAAATGATCAAGCAGCCAAAGCGAGAATTATCGAATCGCTCACGAGTCGGGACATTCAAGTAGACTTCGATAGACTTGATATCTATGCTGCTGACCTGACCCTGCCTTATTTGGGTCTAACATCAGAGGTATACGCAGACTTGTTAGACAGAGTGCACACAGTTATCCATGTGAGTGATAAACAGGACACCGCTTATATCAAAGGCTGCTTGGCCGGTACATTTTGCCAGCTCATTGGTCTCTTTTGAGGACAACATCAAGGGTGGGTGAATACAAAAACTGTCTGACGACAGGAACGCGTCATCTCATTGACTTGGTATGCGCAACCAAAACCCAATCCGTGTTTCTATACTGCTCATCTCTTGCCTCTGTACTGGCTCAGCGACACGGTTTGGTACTGGAAAAGCCTACAAACGATCCTTTTACTGCCTCCCCGATTGGTATTCGCAATCGAAATGGGTAACGGAAAAAGTTTGCCGTTTGGCCAATGAAGGCGAAGCATTGAACGGTCGTGTCCACATATTGCGGGTGGGGCAGTTGTGTGGAGACACTGTTAATGGACATTGGAATGAGAAGGAGGGGTGGCCATTGATGATCAAGACAGCTCAGACGACTGGTTGTTTGCCGATTCTGCAAGAGGTTCGTTGTGGTATGACAGGTGACTGACCTTTAGCAACCCTCTTGGCTTCCCGTGGACCAAGCGGCTCGTTCAATGTAGGTAAGAAAAGGACCTGGAGCTTACTATACAGTGTTGATATCGTCACCAACCCCTGTCATTCGCAATCACTCGTTTACCACGTCGCTCATCCAATGACGATCCACTGGAAAACGATATTGACTGGACTACGCGACGCTGGAATAACCTTTGTTGAAGTTTCTCCAGAAGTATGGCTCAAAAAGGTGGAAGCGACTCCTGACGATTTGACAATTAACCCCAGCAAGGGTTTGCTGTGGATGTGGCAAGCTGCGGTGAGTGTATGTTTCTATCACAAACTGAGAGTTCTAGTATGGGACAGTGAAACAATCTGAAGTAGAAAGACTTGTGGTCGACACAACTCAGTGTCGGGGCATATCTGCTACCTTGCAAAATGTCGCTCCAGTGGATTCCCTGCAAGTCGTGAAAATGGTTTCGTCTTGGAGAAAGAGTGGTTTTCTAGAATAGATCAGATAGAAGGGCGCACGTTTATGCATGATTGAACTGTTCTCTCATGGACACTGTGTTACATTCAAACAGACATGTTCGTCACGATCTAGCGAGTTCAGCTCGTCCATTTGAGTGACGGAGAGCTCAAAATCAAACACGTCTATATTAGCATTGATGCGATCTTTGGAATCGGATTTGGGAAGGGGTATGAAGCTGAATAATGGTTAGGTTTGTTCAATATCACCGCCTACCCTCTTTGCAGACTCCAACGAATCAAAACTTGAGCCCAACTTTTGCCAGTCTCTTCAACGATTTTGGCTAAAATGGGATCAGAAGCCTTTTTGCCTTGAGCCAGTGGGGAATACGCTTCAAGAGCTATGTTGTGATTTTGGCAGTATGAAACGATATCAGATTGCTGAGCGTGAGACAAAGTCTTTCTGTTGACGTACCTGGCACCATGGGTGTAACTGAGAGTTAGGCGTGTCGTAAAATTGTGATCAACTTACCTCGATTTGATTTATCGCTGGGGGTGTCTTGGCATATGTTTCCATTTCTTGCAAGTGCTTCAATCCACTAAGCCTCAGTATCGTGTCGTATACCCAACGCACTAGTTTGACACCCCAATGTTCTTTGCTTTCCCCTCAGATAAGAGCTTTTCCAGAGCTGCCCACTGCTCCCTTCTTTTGACTGGACCTGCTGATGGTGCATGAATAAGGAAAAGATCGACATAGTTGCCGTTCTCTCTTGGATCGATCTTTTGGATGCTTTCTTCCAATCGCTCCTCGATACGGTCCGCGTGACCCAGCTTTGTGGTGATGAAAACCGAAGAACGAGAATGTTGTGAAGAAGCTATTGCTGACCCAACTTCCGCTTCGTTACTGAGAGTCAGCTTCGTTAAAGACAGAACCCACAAATACCACTGCGCCGAGTCAATGTGTCGATAGCCGACTTCTAAAGCAGACGAGACTGTGGTTGTCGTGATCTCTGGCGGTGAGCGGTATACTCCAAATCCAAGTTGAGGAATCTACGACATCTTAGGGTACTCTTTCAAAGCTTGTCCATACCTGATTGCCTGAGTTCAACAAGACACTCGTTTCTTTCGTCAATGATGGTGTCATGGTTGTTGAGGAGCTTGATTGAGATTTTTGCGAATATAGTGATCAACGGCATACCCGCAGATGATAGAGTGGATCGGTTTCGCCGATTGCTTAATGACGCGTACCCAATAAGAGGAGATAGCAGTAAACAAACAAACAGTCATGATTCACTTTCGATATCATTTCAGTGACTACTTTAGCAACTACTCTAACAAAACATCAACGTACACCCTCTACTCATATCTGATCCAACACATCTGCTTTACCCCCTGCACAAGTCCTATCAGAAACTGTCCTTCAATCTACACACCTCAACTCACCTCAGCCCCAGTCTTATAAGGTCCATGCACCATTCCAGGTGGTCTACAACAGTATTCGCCTTCTTCTATCCATCTGTTGAGCGCTCTGTCGTACAAACGTCCAGACAGGATCAAGACTTCTTCCCTGAGTGATGTCAGTAACAACTCATGAATGAAAACAGCTCCTCCCACGCATGGATCAGATTTTTAGGAAAGGAGCGGTCAACATAATTTTCCGTGACAATGCTACTAAAATGAAAGATGAAGAGATTTAGACCACTTACCAAAACTCGTGAACCCGCGGTTCAGCAGTTTGTTCATAATTTGGTCCGTAGTAGAGAATCTAAGAACGGCGTAAGTCGTGACGTTGTATCAACTACGATGGAAATCGAACCACCAACCTTGGTCGCGTCACCTTTGATAGGACTGTAGAATATCATAAGTAATAGATATATATTTTACGATATGCTCATAAACGATATGCTCATGTACTTACTCCAAAGATAAGACTCTAAATCGTCGACTCAGTACGAAGCGATTTGACTTGCCCCTCACTCACTGTTCAGATTCACCTGGTGCGGTAGAGACGATTGGAACCGTTGAGACTTTGAAGAATTCGAACTCTGGTTTAGGCATTGTGTACTTGGAGTAGAGATAGATGGAGAGGGAGGAACATAATTCAGATGTTCCCATTTCTTATCTGGGCATGCGTGCGTTATCGGCATAATGCGGAACAGCTTTCGGGAAAAGATTTTCAACAATCTTCTCAGGCGCATTACCACACAGCTATAAAAGAATATCCATTATTGTACCATAACCCACGTTGACATCTACTATCATTGATCATGAGACTGTACAAGTGCTTTGATCACGAGCTTTCCATTCTCGTCTCTTCCCCTTTTAACGTCCTGGAACGCTTCTACAGCTCGAGACAGTGGATACCTATGAGTAATCATTTTCGAGACATCACCTAATTGTCCAGACGACAACAACGCTAGAGCTTGGGGATATGTGTTGGCGTAGCGGAACACGCCGGTAAGTGTGACTTCACGGACAAATGCCTCTTTTGTGGGGAGAAGAAGATGAGATGTACCTAAGCCTATAAAAATTGCGATTGCACCTGGAGATGCAGCCTGACTATCAGCTTGGTAAATAACTCGACGTACCATGACAGCCAACTGCATACACATTTCGACACCAGAACATTCGAACACGGCATCGAAACCATTCTCTAAACCTTCAACATCGGTCACCATTTTCGTCGCTCTGATCGATTTCCAATGCTCCTCTGCCGCCTCACACGCCTCCATACCTGATAATCTAGGACCCGTAGGAAGGCAGTAGGTACCGCTAGCCCAACCTTGTTCCACAGCGAAATCCAATTTTTCTTGCTCAATGTCGACAGCAATGACACTCGTGCTTCCACTTGATTTCGCAATCGCACACGTCAATAATCCCACTGCTCCAGCACCCAAAATCAAGACGCGACTCCCAGGACGAAGCTTTGCTTTTCCAATTGCGGCTAGAACAACACTGAGAGGTTCGGCTAAAGCCGACAGTGACAGATCCAAACTCGATGGAACCCTATAGCACAGGTCGGCAGGGTGAGCGATATATTCCTGTAACGTCCCGTCACGATGTGGGACGGCCATAGTTGAGGCAGCGAACTGCATTTGACGACATAGATTGTATCTTCCGGTCTTGCAGAACGAGCAGATTTTGCAGGAAACACCAACTTCCAAAGCTACCTTGTCACCGATTTTAAGCTGACACGAAGAAGGGAGATTTTCTCCCAAAACTTCAACAATACCACAGGATTCGTGTCCAAGCACCATAGGATGCAGTAGAGGGAAAACACCTCTACCGTGGACATAAAAATGGACTGTTTGTCAAGCCAAGCTCGACGTGACACTTACCATCGGAACCACAAAGGGTGGTGGAATGGATTCGAATCAATACCTCGCCTGGTTTGGGTTCCGGTATTGGTCTCGCTTCCTAATGTACTTGTTCATTTTAATCCGCAGCCGAGATAGTGGACTTACTATTCTTGTATCCAAAGGACCATGGCACACAGCTGCCTTCTGTGTATTCACAACGCTCATTTCTGGTTGTTGTTTGCAAGTTTGTGGATTAGGTGGATACTCAATAAACACTATTTGTGCTAACACGCATTTAACCGTTCGGCAATCCCTCAAATAAAAAGGCAGCGAATAATTGATCCCCTTCCTCATCTTAGTTTAAAACCTTTCAAGTCCACGTACAATGCCCGACGATATTATAGCAAGAGGAAAACGAGCAGTCGTACCCAATCGACTGCAAGCCAAGATGAAAAGTGGACAACTAGCTTTCACCTTTCTTACATATCTTATCCCACGTCATGAGATAATCGGGTACGCTGTTGGATCAGGATACGACGGTTTAGTCATTGATCTTGAACATGGTACTATCAATTTGGATCAAGCCAGTTGGTTAGCGTGTGCAGCAATGGCTGAAGGGTGGGTGGCAACGGCAGATGATAGCTGACCGCGCAGAATCACACCTATCGTTCGTGTTCCGGAACCCACTTACGAATGGATTGGACGCGCTCTGGAATTTGGTGCTCAAGGAATCATCGTCCCTCAAATTCAGTCGGCTGCAGAAGCTAAACAAGTTGTGAAACACGCAAAATATCCTCCATACGGCAAAAGATCTATTGGAGCGGCACTCCCATCCCTTAGATACGAGAATCTTCCTTTTGAGCTCACTGGTAGATTATTGAATGAGGAGACAACTGTGGTATGCATCATTGAGACTGAGGAGGGTTTACAGGACGTCGAGTAAGTCGCTACATGGATCTGAGGGCTGACTCTGATCTTAGAAATATCGCTGCTGTTCCCGGTGTCGATGTATTGATGATTGGTACCCCGGATCTTCTAGGAGAGTGAGTTTGAAAGGCGTTTCGTACTGAACTCTCTAGCTGGGGGCTTGATGGACAGCTGGAACATCCTCGATTAACAACCGCCATCGAGAAGATTGTGCAAGCAGCCGTTGGTGCTAGTACACCTGAAAGGACTGTCTTCGTGGGCCTTGGTGGCATGACGTGAGTATGGAATTTGATCAGAGCTGACGATCTCAGAGGCCGCTTGGATCTCTTGGAGAAATTCAGTAAACAAAACAGTTGCATTCGGTACGCGACAGCAGGAGCTGACGGAGGAATGCTGCAAAGTGCAATGCAGGCGAGAGGTTTGCAAACGGCTAAAGTAGCAGCTGCGGTAGCTGCTCATGTTAAACAGAGCTAGGATAATCATGCATTTGATATTGAGGATATATAATCTTGTTACTTCCAGCATCATGTGATCTGCCACACGGAGTCGTACTTTCACCTTGAACCTCGCTGCACTGTTAAATTGAACGCCCCGCTTTCTATTTTTGTGACTCGGATTGTTATAAAAGCAAACAGCTGAGATCACCTTCCCAGCCTCACTAAATACTGTATCATAAGATGGTGAAAGGAACATTCAGCAACTATCAAAGTAGGTGACTTAGCAGGATTTTCGAAAAGTGCCACTAATCCGCTGAAAAGATAACACCGCCACAGATTGGTGGAAGGACCCAGCCCTAAAGCAGAATGTTTTGTTCTGGCAAGTTACATCTTATGCTTTTGAACCTATCACTTATCAGTACCCATACAGCTTAGCATGTTGTCTCTGCCCATACTACCTTGGATATGATCAATCTCTCCTCACCGGTGTTCAAGCGCTACCAGAATGGAACTCTTACTTTGGCAACCCCACCGGAAACTTCTTGGGTCTGATCTCAGCCTGTCTATTCATCCCTGCTGTCATTTTAGCACCTGTTGCTGATTGGTCATGCTCGAGATTCGGACGCAGACCAAATATCTGGTTTGGATCGGTTGTCATCATTGCTGGTGCAATTTTCAACGCTCTCAGTACCACTGCTCAACAATACATGGGTGCAAGAGTCGTCATCGGTGCTGGAGGAACTTTTACGAAAGTTGCTGCTCCTGCTCTTCTACATGAAATTGCTCATCCACGGCTTCGAGGTGTCTTGGGGACAATGTATTATGGTGAGTATCATAACCATCACTGGAGTTTCCAACTGACGACATGGCGTAGGTTTCTATTATACTGGATCCCTAACTAGTGCTTGCATGTGTAGTAGGTCCTTTGCTCAAATTCCGGTACAAAACTGACAACCCATATTAGTTGCTGGTCTTCACATAAATGGTACTTGGAGTTGGAGACTACCTGTTCTATTCCAGATGCTTGGTCCTATCGTGGTTATTGCGGTTACTTTGAGAATTCCAGAGTCACCAAGAGTAAGTCGAAATGATTTCAAATGTGGTACTGATGTTTTAGTGGCTCATCAAACAAGGTCGAAATGAGGAAGCCATGGCTCAAATGGTAAAATATCATGCCAATGGGAAAGTCGGGGACCCGCTTGTGGAATGGGAATATGCAGAGATTGTAACCACTCAACAACAAGAGGAGCAACAGGCAAAGACGCGATATGTAAGCCTTGAGACGTGTATTTGAGGCAGTTTTCACTAATTTTTATTTTTTAGATTGATTTCTTCCTCACTTCTGGCAATCGCCGTCGTCTTTTGGTGATTGTTGTAACCTCGTTCGGGGGCAATTGGGTGGGCAACGGGATTGTGTCAGTAAGTTCTCGCTATATACTAACCCCTAGCTGAAGCTGACATTTTTATAGTAGTGAGCCCTCTACATCGTAGCTCCAAGCTGACAAACTCCAGCTACCTCTCTCCTGCTCTTAAACAACTTGGTGTTACTGATCCAACGAATATCACTGGTATCAACGCTGGTCTAGGTGAGAGTCCGACCCAAATATTTCCCTAACATCCACCTAGCTCTTTGGAATTTGATATTGGCTCAAATCGCGGGTGTAAACATGGAGAAATGGGGTCGTCGTCCCATGTTCCTCATATCGACCATCGGGATGATCCTCTCTTACGCAGTGGTCATGGGCTTATCGGCAGGATTCGCAAATACTGGACAAACTGCTTTAGGCGCTGCAGCCATACCTTTCCTCTTCTTGTTCTACGGTTCGTACGATATAGCCTGGACACCAGTAAGTGACCTTCACACAGATGCACCTGTCTCTAACCCATTTAGCTTCCATACGCCTACTCCACTGAGATCACACCGTACAATCTACGTACCAAAGGGTTGGCGATTTTCACAATCTCGCAGAATCTGAGTAATGGTTTCAACCAAGTAAGTACAGGATGTGAAAGTCGCGTATTTTGCTTACAGTCACAGTTTGTCAATCCAATCGCCCTGGCAGCGTTGACTTGGAAATACTATGGTGTATACGTTGCCATCGATTGTGGATGGTTGGCTATCATCTACTTCTTTTTCCCCGAAACCAAGAATCTCAGCATAGAAGAAATCTCAATGGTATTCGACTACGGTCGAACAGGTGTTCAACGTGAAGTTGTCGCTCGTGATCTTGAGAACGCTATTCAACAGTATGATCCTGATTTTGCCAAAAAGGTTGGACGTGTTGAGAACGAAAAAGGAGATGTAGAGCATGTGGAGCTTGCTCTGGAGAAGTGATCAAATTTTGATGAACGGAATAAAGTAAGGGTAAAGGTAGTCTGGAGTTTTCGAGTGGATGTGCCCATGTGTTTGCAAAAAGTCGTGTAGCTTTGGCAGAGGAATATGCAAGGTGCTGGGAGGAACTTCTTCAAGTGTCGATACGCTTTGACCATATCGTGCACAACTAAGGATATCTCGTCACACGAAACATGTTCACACAATGCACGAAGTTTATCACATAATCTCAACATTACAAGAAAATATCACTGCATAGATCATATTCAAACACAGACCGTCTAATCGATATAAGTGTCTTCTGGCATTCTGAAGCCGTCGTTGATACTGCAAGCCTGCTCGATCAGTACGGCAATTGCCATCCAAACCCACCATAGCCCTGCCACCTTCGACAAGCATCACATCTCCATTCATGTACCCACCAGCGGCTGATGCGAGAAGAATGCAAGGACCTGCAATCTCGATGGGTTGTCCAGCGCGCCCTAATCGTCAAACAGGATATACAATTCCTACTCACCAGCAGGACAACGCTTGGCTGCCTTGACCGCGAACTTGTTGAGATTATACTCATAGTCATCAGCAGCGTTACCGCCGCCAGTCATCTCTGAAGGCCAGATCCCTGGACATACGCAGTTTACGCGTATCTTCATTCTATTTTGATCAGTGAATGGTGTCAGATTTTTGACCTACGGGGAGAGTCTTCCGGCCAAGAGTTTTGCCAGGTGAGCAGCTGATTCAAGTAAGCTAATGAAACGGTTCAGTAGGATAACTCACAGGCGATCTGGAAGAGAGTCAGTCAAATATGAGCAAGTTACCTACCTTGGAGAGACCATAAGTCATGGAGCCCATTGATCTAACACTTAGCCTATTTCAGTCATTTACTCACCTCTGGTTGCTGACAGCTGCGAGGGAAGAGATAACAATGACGCTTGGGGATTTTGAAAGTCGGAGAAGTGGTACGAAACCCACGGTCATGAAATAAACGCCTAAATGATTAGATCTAGAAATACCATATGACTAACCGTTGACATTCACTTGATACGATAAATGTTAACAACGACAATGACGATCTAGGAACCTACCAGAATTTGTGAAAGTGAAGTGCTCACTCATCGGTCAGTGCAGGTCAGCCTCGTAAACTTACTCGTCTACTCCTTCCCAAAGTGCCTTTTGGACCTCATCAGCTGTTTAGATGTCAGTATGCAATCAACTAAAATACACACCATTGTTGTGGTTCCATGTAGGGTAATCGATTTGCCTGGATACCCCGGCGTTGTTTACAAGGACATCGATCTGATGATGACGTCAATGAAACATGATACCGTCTCACGTACATATTTCTCCTTTGCACTGAGTGCACTGACTATGTTACCACACCCTTCTTTGGTCGAAACGTCCCCTTGCAGTCTGTTATATCAGAGTTGTCGACCGTTCTACTCACGGAATGATTTCTCCACCTTTGCCTGCAAAGGCAGACAATTCCTTGGCAGCTGCTTGAAGCGTCTCCAAACGTCTGCCTGTGATATAGACCTTGGCACCGTTGACTACAAATCCTTCGGCGATCGCTAAGGTTTCAGCTTGGTGATTGTTCCTTACCCTACCCTTTCCAATTCCTGAACCACCTCCAGTCACGACGACAACCTGGAATTATTAGCCACACTACCGGATTCCAACTTCCGACCCACCTTCCCCTGGACACTGAAGATGTCTTCTAATTTGAACGAAGGGCGACTAGACATTTGAATGATATGACAGTTGACGATGAAGTGGTATGTAAGAGATAAGTGAGTAAACCTCTTTTCAACTCTGTCTTAAGCTCTCGTTTACCAGCAGTTGAAGTGGGTTAAAAATCGGACCGACCGGCGAACAAGGTCATGCGGGACATCCTTCTGATCCCTTCTATGTGTCATCTGCTTAAATTCACTTGTTATTCTTCTTTAACGATTGTCAATACAAATGGGTATGGGTTCAGACAACTCTACAGGCTCAGATACTCCGATCAAGCGTAAACGGGTAACGGTAGGTCGCCTGTAGAACTTGGACTACGACTTTTATCATTGAGCTAATTCCTTGCTCAGAGAGCTTGCGATCAATGTCATCGAGCAGGTTGTAGGGTAAGTAAACAATACAATCCAGAGGGTACTAACCCATCTACCAGTGTACTCTCGATCAAAATTCTTCATCTTGCTCCCGTTGTCAAAGATTAGGTGTTGCTTGTACCTACGTGAGACCCGCAAAAAGAAGAGGAGTGAGTGGACTCGTTGTCTCTGCTAATCTATGTAGCCTCTTACCACGCGCCCTTCGCAACCAAGACGAAGTAATCCTTCTTCAAGAAAAGCTCAGGACCAACAACAGGAATGTGACCATCTTCCATTGGGAGAAGATCTACTGGACGTCGAGCAAAGCCTTTCTTCTGCTGACAACACTTTCCTTCAAAACCTTTCGGCGTCGAGTGACCGCTTTGGCAACGCCAATCAACTATCGGTAGCTGCATCTACTTTGCCTCAGCCGTCATCTTTGACACACCCCACGGTAACACTTTTGGATCCAGACTTGGATCCTATAAATTCTACCCTCCCTGGAGCATTCCCCATGGGTGATGTGAACGTTCTCCCCGGAGTCGATAATCGTGGTATGTCTGGTTCTCTGATGGATCAGGATCAATGGGTCTATGAAGATGTTGTTTCACATGCCGTCATACAGAGCATGGTGGATGGGTTCTACAAGACTGCCTATGTCATGTAGGTGTCGAAATGGCCTGAGCTAACTTTTAGACGACCCTATTTTCATTGGCCAACCTTTATGAACCAGATTTCACAAAAACTGTATCAAACTGATCGTGGCTTCTATGCAGTCACCATGGCAGTCTGTGCGATCACTGCTGCCCGATTACCAGACGGAACACAAGTCGTCGCGACGGCAAGATCTCCGTCGCAGCCGAACAACTCGTTTGTGAAGATTTGTTTCGACGCCGCTGTGAGAGCCATCCCCGAGGTTGATACGATTACAGATGTTCAGTATCTGAAAGCGAAAGCTATTCTATCAGCCACTTGTGCTCAAATAGCCGACTATCGCTCGTCGCTGCAGCAGTTGGGAGATTACATTACGATTTCGAACAACATGAGTTTTCATCTAGAGTCCAGTTGGCCGTCGAATTTGAAAGAGTATGAAAAAGAGGAACGAAGGCGGTTGGTAGGTTGCTTGAACAATCTGGGCTAACTCCAGTTCTGGTACATGTACCAATACGACGCATACATGTCGACTACCTTTGGTGGACTCATCCGTCATCGAGAAGCAAAAACGACTGTTCTTTATCCAGCCGAAGTATGGGATGACGTGGATATCAGCGATACGTTCTCACTGAAACGACCAGGTTGTTTGTCCTTTCTCCAAGGGTGGAACTACTGCATAGACTTGTATCGACTCCTAGAGCATGTGTCCGAGGACACAAGGGCTAGACAGAATGTACCGCCCATCGAACCGGGTTCAGCTGTCAACGCGTTCCTATCTCAGTCTCCAAGGTTGTCGACGGCTGAGTGTATGACCTTTGTTCAGAAGCGGTTCGAACAGCTTCCAGCTGAATTCAAAGTTGCCAAACCAATGACTGGTGTAGCTCAAGAAGATCGTTTTGGTTTCATAGGTGGGTTGAGGATTGAATTTGACTGACATCAGTCGCAAACGTACTCATCACCACTCACACTGTCAAGATCATCATTGCACGAAACATGAACAGAAGTGTCCATCAGCAATGTGCGATTGCGGGAGAGCTGCTGGATGATCTTTCAGCGATCCCTTCATACTACATCAATGCATCGGGAGTCACAACTGTAGGTGATGACTCGAGGTAGAGCTAATAATAGCTGCACCACCTGGCTGGTATAGGGCATTTACTCAGCAGTGCCATTAGACCTCCGTTAACGGCGTGGACATACTTTCAAGTGCGAAACATTCTATTGGTGTTGTCTGATTATCTGGGGAACATTGAAGCAACTCGTGCATCAGCCAGGGGTCTGTCCAACAAGCTCAAGACACATATCGGTTTGATCGATCAATTTATCAGTCAAATGGCTATGGATCGACCAGACAGAGACGTCGCGTCATTCTCATCCATGGGTCAAGGACTGTTGACTCGCTGGGCTGCGACAAATCCGGTGAAGCATGTAGGTGCAAATAGCTACTGAGCTAATCCTAGAATCAAATATCGCCACCGGAAATGGACAGTATCAACCAAGAAACCAGTAGCTCCGCGTTGACTACGGCGTTAGATGCAGTTCTGCAACCTGCGCAAAATCCAGCAGGTCAACGAAATCCTCCCGCAACATCGTCAATGATGCTGAACGAAGCAAGACCCTTTGATTTCGATTCTCCTCAACAACCGTTCGATCTTATGGGTGAAACGAACTCGATCCATCCACAGTTTGCAGCAGCAACTGCTGTGTTTGGTGGAGGTCGGCTGTTTGATTCGGACATGCCTAACGGTGTCAGTACGAGTGGAATGAACACACCAGGAAGGGGTTTCAACACGGGTATCGGTGCGTCTGGGACAGTGTTTGATTTCTGGGAAAACTTTCCCCAGCTAGATGTTCAGGATTTGTTAATGCCAAGTTCGTCAAGGGCGTCGCAGAGGTATTAAACTACTTTTTGGAACTTTGATGCATATCGATAACAATACATACACTTGAGTCACTAATACGGGTCAAGCCCCACCAACTGTCTGCCTCTTGCAGTGAGACGAGGTTCTGGCAAAGGTCTTCGCTGCGCTTCTTTATAAGTCGGATGATCTTCAGGTGGGAGTCGTTCCTTGGTTCTGAAAGTCGCAGGGTCGTGAGTGGTACCTTGTTTGTTCTCCCAGCATTCGAGTCGAAGCTTTTTGGCTTCGTCACTGACATATTGAGCGGGTTTGTAGCACACATCTAACGTCAGAGGGGTTCTGGCCAAGACTCACAGGATGCAATGCGGTCATTGGTCAAAGTCGGTTGTGCACCGTAGTGGATAGTTCGCTGGGGTAAGTGTGTATCACTGTTATACTCACTGAATCCCATAGGAGTAGATCTCCTGGTTGTGCACAGGTTTTAACCCATTTACAACCCTTTGTCTCCAACCAAGCACACATTTCTGCGTCTACATTTTGTTGGTCCCAGTTGTGCCAACCACCCTCTGGCTTTTTATGATCAAAGTGCTGCCATAGTTCGGTATAAAATTTACTTGATCCCTCCAAAACCATTAAACCTCCGTCTTCTGGACCGTTTGGGAGTAAATTGACAAGACCTTGGATACAGTGAAGATCGGTTCGAAGTGGCGATTGATCAACATGAGACCATGGTTTGAAAACGACATCTGTTTTAGGTCTATCTTCAAGAGGTAGGGAAACGTTGATACCGTCTGAGCGTCAGAGAGAACGGAACCATGACTCACCGTATGAAACCAAAAGTTCCTTGGTACCCCAGATCTGCTCAAATTTGCTCACCAAAGAAGGTTCTTGTCTGTAAAGTAAGCGCAGTCAACGTCACCACCCACTTTAAATCCCAAACCCATGGTTCATGACCAACACCGTATCTAAGATCAGTTGTGACTCTTTGGTATCACCCACCTGGCGTAAAGACCACCTCGAACAGACCAAGGCATGTTGGCCAACTGTTTCGTCGAAGGATCATCGCGCTTATAACCCAGACCCCAACCTTCGACCCATTTGTACGCTTCGTTGGCATAACGATCCGCTCTTTCACGAGGGATCGTGCCTGGAACAATGCACCATCCTAACGTCAGTTTTGATTGAATATCGTCTCACCTTTATCTCTAAGATGGGCCATCCACTCCGGGACCTCTTCAAGGTCCCCTCCAACGAGCTTTAACCTCAAATTCGGACCTTGATGGATTCCTGGTGGTATGGCAACCTCTTTGATGATCTCTGTTGTAGACATGATTTGGGGGGATTGTGAAGTAAGTTTCAAAACGATATAAATCCAATTGTTATCTGTTAAATATCCCTAGCAGCGGGAAATATCGTGCTTGACCATTTTTATTCGGATAAATTCCAACCTTAAAAAGGTGGTTGTTCTCATGTCACACTCTCAACAAATCACCATGTCATCAGTAGAAACCGCTGTCAAAGATTTCGCTGGAAAGGTTGCTTTCGTTACTGGAGCCGCCTCTGGTATGGGGAGAGCTACAGCGAGTAAGTCGAACTACTTTGCCACCTGACAATAGATCTTCTCGCTTCACGAGGAGCGGATGTGGCATTGCTGGACCTCCGCCCAGCAGAAGTTATTTTAGTAGCCGAGGAGGTTGCCAAGACTCATGGAGTCCAGACAATTGGTCTTGGTGTCGATGTTGCAAATTGGGAGCAGGTTGAAGCAGCCGTTAAAGAAACAGTAGCTAAACTTGGAGGTTTGGATGTTGCATTCAACGCAGCAGGGTTGCCTGGACGTATTGGTCCTGGGTATCTGTTGGCGGACTACCCTGTAGAGTGAGTGTATGCACGGCACGTGACCTGACTCTAGGGAATGGCGTCGAATGATTAACGTCAATTGTGATGGTGTTTTCTATTGCTGCAAAGCTCAAATACAGTACTTTATGGCTGCTGGTATCAAGGGATCTATCGTCAACGTCGCGAGTACAGCGTCTGAACGGGTTTTCCCACTTTGTTCAGCTTACGGTCAGTTCCGGGTATAAAAGTATCCTTACCCTCCTAGTCACCGCCAAACACGCTGTTCAGGGTATCACTCGATCTGCTGCTGTCGAGTATAGCCACTTTGGTATCAGAACCAATTCCATAGCACCTGGTTACACGGATTCTCCAATGTTGGACAAAGCTGGAGCTGCCAACAAAGCTGCTGCTGCAAGAAGTACACCAATTGGACGTTTAGGTCAACCAGAAGAAATGGGTAAGTGTTGTCGTACTCCAGTGCTGATCTGTTTATCAGCTGAGTTAGCGGCTTTCTTGCTGTCCGACAAAGCTAGCTTCATTACCGGTGGATATTACGTTAATGACGGAGGTTTTCTCTGTGCTAAGCCCGGACCTTTACACTGGACTCAGTAGTTTGAAATGATGCATTTACCCGGCCAACCTTAAATACAGAGCACAAGTAACGAGCCACCACATCATGTCTAACATTGTTTTTCACCATATTGAGAGTCCATCTCGTTCGGAAAGAGTTTGTAGGTTGCAGGTGAAACTGGTCGCTAATGGATAGTCTGGTTGTTGGAAGAGCTGGGAGTGGACTACAGCGTCGTGACATATTTACGCGAACCAACGTTGATGAGAAGCGCTCCGGCTAGTCTCAGACAACATTCACTTTTTGGCAAAGGTCCAGCTATCGAGATCGATGGGATTTCTACTGGGGAGTCAGCTTTTGTGATTCACTCTCTGTTGACCAATCAGGACGTCAAATCGGACAATCCAGATCTTGAACGAGAGCCATCGGCGGATTCAATCTTTTGGTCGGGAGCCGCTGAAGCTGCAGGGATGCTTTGGTTCCAGATGTACGCGATGGTAGCGGCCGGTGGAAAAGCCTGGATGAACGGTACCGTTGGTGATGCTTCCATGGAAGAGAAAAACGGGATTTCGAAGTTTGAGCAATGGTACACTGGAGAGATATGCAGACCTCAAGCACAGAACTTCCTGGACTCTGTGAGTTTCTTGAGAGCTACGCTGACATCGAGGTTGAGGATTATCTGTCGAAACGCGCCGGTAGGAACTTTTCTGGGACTGCTCAGTTTGGAGCAGGCGACGTAAGTCCGAACTGGGCTCGACTGACATCAGTTTATGATGTTCTTCCCGATTCGTTCTGTGTTGGAAGGGAGCAGGAAAGCTTTAGAGTTTAATGTCGGACCATATACCAAGGCGTGGTGGGGAAAGGTTTCGTCGAGGTACGTGCTGAGATGAGTGTTTCTGATATTAGACCTGCGGTGTCTCGTGGATTAGCCAGAATGATGGAGGAGGAAAAGAAGCAAGGGGAGGGTAGGCGTTAAGCTTACTAGTTGGAGAGGGTCTCATGAATTGAGCTGTCTATCCATGCAGATACGAACAACCGTGTCGTGAAGGAGCGAAATCAAGCATCGAAAGGAGGAGGGATACCGTTGTGAGCTTAGATCTTGACCAAAAACGAATAAATATTAAAGATCTATACGCCCAATTGATGCCCTGGGATTACACAGAGTGATCCCTGTGTGTAAAAAGTGATTCAAGTCGATGAAAGAGTGAAAACAATGTAATTGATGATTTGAATGATGATGAACGAGTGATGAGGCCAGAAGTGTCCTATCACGCCGATAACGCCGAAACAACTGTGTGGCTGAGGAGACTGAAACAGTATAGTTCAAACGTTTACTCAAAGGGTTTAATGCATATAATCTATCTAAGGATGGTCCAGAATACCGTTGCATAGCGTAGCGCAATCTTTCAAAGCCTTTGCGTACAGACTGTAATCCGTTGCACCCACAAATCTGATGTCAGGGCGTGCCAAAAGTCAGACCTACCTGATAACCCCATGGACATCGTCTTTGATCAATTTACGCAGAATTTCAGGTCGACTGACAAGAGCCCCTACTCCGACAAACACTTTTCGATCACCTGTCCAAGCTTTTTTAGCTGCTGCACAGACTTTATGGATCATCTCGTGAAGTTTTGGGTTGTCGTACTCGAACGGAATTCCTAGACTGTAACGTTCAACAGTATTTGATAATTACACTTACTCCTCGGAAAGGTCGTTGGTTCCGATATGAAGAATATCGACTCCAGGGACCGCAGCAATTGACCTAGTGTCAGAACTGACCTTTCCTGCCCTTACTCTGCATTGTTCACAGCATTCTCCGACTCCAACATACAAATGACCATCGTTTGCTCGTTGGCAACTTGACACGCGTGTTTGGGGGAAACATCTTTACTCCGAAGTAATGGCATCGGTCCACCAATGGAACGTTCACCCTAGGGTAAGCTGGTCTGACAGGTGTCTTACAATGGGGGCAAATTTTGCATTCATAACTACAGTTTGAGCGCCCTTTGCTGATTCAATGTGCGGTACCTGAGTGTTAGTGTGAACGTAACGTCAACCTACACATATTCCCACTGCACCTGCATCCAACGCTCGCGTCACCCATTCAGCAGTCCCCAATGGAACTCGACAGAGTGGTGTGATGCTAAAGTAAGCTAGATCATCGTTGATGGCCTACCCCGCTGCCAAAGTACCCTGGAAGATCTCTGCAGCTGTTTCAAACTGAACCATGGAGTGCTCCATGTCGACGTATGTTGCGTTGAACCCAGCGTTTGCTGCCAATTGACCGACTGAATAATTAGGTACCGTAAAGACGATCAAGCTGCTGCCCATTTGACCATCTTCCAGCGCTGCTTTGAATGGGTTGGGGCATGCTGCTGCACGAGCTTCTTCGAGTAGATCAGACATGTTTGTGGAGAATCGGAAGGTAACGGATTGCTTATATGGTAACGCTTCATGAACGGATAAATTTGCATCTCACCTGTGTAAGAATATAGTACGTACACTGGTTGGAATTGGTTTGCTTGATAAACTAGTGCATCCTGATCGTAATGACCTCTTTAGCTCACGTGACATTGAATGCATCCCCACTCTTCCCTAAAAGTTATCAATCTGGCTAGACTCTAGCACGAACACTTTCAATAAACTCCTCGCTAAGCTTTTCTTGGGACGCAAAGTACTCCAGAGCGTACTCCAGTCTCTCTTTGGTAGCAATGTCATTGTTGTTAAACTCGTCCAATACACCAGGTGCTGTGTAATCGATGCTCGGATCGACCACGGACCAATCGTCTGAATCCGGTGAAAGAGGATCTTTCGCCGCAACCTCTTTGAGAGTTTCTTGTACCTGGGTAGCAGAGATTGGGGTCCAAGGTTCCCAGCCAAAATCAGCATCGTCGATTTGAGTTGATACAGGAACTTTCCACAATCCTGGACGCCATTTGGAGACTGAATCTGAGATCAACAGGTCTTCTAAAGTCGGTCTGTTCAAGGTCAAATGTTCAGCACCAAGCTCGTATAAAGCTAAGCACTCTCGCGCACTAAGGCAGCTAAATGTTAGCCAGCCTTTTGCGCTAACTCACGAGGCGCTCTTGATCTGAGGTGGTCTTTCACCAGTCTTCTTCTCGATAGCATCGTACAACAATCTGATTCTCGCGTGTCGAGCGGACATTGGGTGTTGGTGAACCGGATCTGGGACGTCAACCCAGTGTTTGGGATCAAACCAAGCTCTTGGAGCGTTGTAATACATGCTGATGGCGTATTGACCAATCTGAGCGGCAGCTTTGGCCTGGTGGATGTTGAACAGGGAAGTACCAAGAGTGGATATGCCCTTATCTTGTAGCCGTTTCGCAGCTCGAACTCCGGCTGAAGTCAGGGGCAGTTTGACAACGAATCGGTCACTGTCGTTAGTGGTGTTATACAACCAACCCACCGTGTAATACCAACACCCTCCCATGCCTTTGCATACAGCTCTCCGTGAGCAACCATGGCGTCTTCGTCAGAGCTATGCGAGGGAGAGACCTGGGCCAGAACTCTACCAGTGATGAGAGGAATGATTTGTACTTGAAGTTTTGCGGCCTAAGGTCAGTGGGATAGTTGCAGAAACTCACGATATGACAAAAGATTTCAAGCCAAGGACGATCTTTGTACTGTCGAACTACAGATTCGACCAGATCTTTTGCCCCAGGCTCAGTCATGTAATAATGGAGCCAACGAGGATTACAGGTCATATCATTTGGTCTGAATGGTAAAGAAGCGATGAACTCGCGGTCCATAGTGTCGCAATCAATGACCAAACCGGTATTCAGCTTTTCTAAAAGACTAACCATTGTGTATGGGGAGAACGTATACTAAACCATTGACCATATTATACGTTACATCTCGACTGGATTAACCGGTGGACTGCAGGCTAATTCCAGGTGACCAGATATTCAATCCATGTGGGGATTGTGGGACCA
This sequence comes from Phaeotremella fagi, assembly GCA_001599715.1. Taxonomy (NCBI): domain Eukaryota; kingdom Fungi; phylum Basidiomycota; class Tremellomycetes; order Tremellales; family Phaeotremellaceae; genus Phaeotremella; species Phaeotremella fagi. The sequence goes on from BCHU01000011.1 coordinate 1,053,244, forward strand.
GACCTTGACACAGGACAAACTAACTTTTCTCCTAGAAGATATTCTATCACCCATCAATTTGTAACACAAGTATTGCATATCGACAAGAAACTCTTAATTTGATCCAGTCAACAGCTTGCACTGAGATCCGTTTCCTGTTTCCTTATGATTGTATGGATGCGCATCTTGAAAGCGGCAAGAGCGGCGCAAGATGCAGTGCGGGTTGAATCTGTGAAATCAAGCTCGACATAAAGGTAGCTGTCAACTTTTCATTTTTTTTCTCGACAGCAGCATGCTATATACTCTTGTTGCAGGCGGTTACCATAACACAGTCTCCAAACTAGTTTTCAACTCGTGGACTAACCGAATCGTGCTTGAGTGTGAAATACATGTGTCAAAAAACCCATCATGGATCGAAACTCGAAACAGCCGCGATGGTAATAAAGTTATATACACTGTATCTGAAGAAGTTGACAATGGAAAGGTACTTTCTTTGAGATTGAACGATGACGGATTCACTGTAACGTCCCTGACATCATGCAAAGGGGATCCTTGTCACAGTGAGTTGTTATCGACGTCATTCCAGCTTATCAACGACAAGTCCTCCTTTCGAAAGATTATTCGAGTATCTTCGTTTCTACAGTGAGTTCTTTCGGTAGCGGCGCTTAATTGACAGTATAACGGCGGTACTGTTCATCAGTATGGATTGAACGACGAGGGGGCGATCAGTGCATCACCTCTACAGATATTGAAGTTTCCTTTTCCTTACGCAAATCGTCTTCCGCCTTTGTCAGGACGACACTGCGCACCTCACTTACATCAGGTGATTGAGAGATCTGACGGTAAGCTCTACTGCACCGATCTTGGGAGTGATCGTGTTTGGGTCGTGCAACGTGACACCTCACAGGCGATGAAACTGGAGGGTTGGTTACAATGTCCAGAGGGGTCGGGTCCAAGACATTCCTCTTTGTCGCTCGATGGTGAGAGCAAGCTTGATCTATATCTGACGTTGAACAGAGTCACTGCTCTATGTCGTCACAGAATCTTCGAACGAGCTCGTTGTTTTCTCGGTAGACTCATCACAGTACCCATTATTCCCAATTCATCGAAGTTCTGCCTGCATCCTACCGTCCACTATCCCCTCTTCCAATCGACATTTGATGGCTGTTGGCGAGTTATGTAAAAATCCAGTGATACCCAACGTGTTGTACATTTCTAATCGGTTCGAATCTCTGGCAAACCCATCATGCTCAGGACTTCCACTTGGAGACTCGGTAGCTATCGTCGTCTTGAATCCTCAGGGGGTGGAGGTGGAATACGTCAGACATGTAAGAACTGGTTGCAATGTGGTTCGAGGGATGCAAATCAGTGAGGATGGAAGGTATGCGGTATTGGCAGGTCAAGAAGGKGGGGGKGTCGAGATCTGGGCAATATCTGGGGAGCGAGGTGATCAATTCACATTCGTATCGAAGCTAGATTACATAGAGAAAGTGACTGATTTTGCATGGTTGTAGATGGTGGATGTAGTGAAAATCTACTCTATCAGCACACGAGTAGTTCTTGGAAACATATAATGATGTGTATTATTTCGAGAAATGCATGGCGATACAAACAATCGATGAATCTAAAAACACGAAAGATCTTGAACTGCAATGAAGATCTCTTTCGGTTCTAATGTCTTTATTCTCACATGCGCTGGTTCAACACCAATAAAACGTTTCTATAGACGTCAGTACTGCAGTTCTTTACCAACACAACCTACCCAGCCACCACTTTCCATGTCAGCAAGGGTGCAGCCTTGATGAGGATTCCAGACAATGACACTACGAGTTAAACAGTGATACTTCTCAATTACTCACTCTTCAAAACCTGAAAACATGACGATCAAACCGTGTCCGTTTCCGTAGTGCAATGTGACCTGACCATCAGGTACGTTTTGGTATATTCTGATTGTCAGCGCGGCTGGATTTGGTTTCTGACCTGTCAACTTCCTCAAGCACTTGAATATTCCCACCAAACCATCTCATTTCCTTGAAACCTTGGCATTTATCCTTAAACAACACATCTTGCTGTATCCCCGTCACACTGATTTTCGACACGTCAGGTACAGCGAGATAATTGTGAAGCATTGTTTGGAATGTAAAATGGTCAGAGTCGCTGGTGTTGACGATCTGAATTTCGGTGTGTAACGTGTTTTTGCGTATAGTCACCAGATAGTGAAGAGTATACTGATGGTCGAAGAAGCTCGGTGGCGGTGGTGCACATAGAACGACCGTGATTGCGTTATTAGAAACCTCGCGAACTTCCTCAAGATGCCAATCGACTGTTCGAGCGAAGCCATGTTGGTTCAAAGCTGCGTAGTCAGAGGGCTCAGCAGGTGGTAGATCTACGTTTGGCTCTTTGTTAGGTCTAACATTGAGTTCAACCTACAAAAACAATCGGGATACCTCCTCTTATCTCGCCAGATCAGTCTTGCGCGCAGAACGACTCACCTCAGGGAGGGTACTAGGGTGGACTGGTCGCGAAGAGTCTAGCGTTGATGCAGACGACAGAAAAAGTCTTTCCACATTGCCAGATACCCAAGAAGTTATAGTTGATCCAAAAAGTCTTCATGTCAGTGTTACCCCATCATGAGAACTACCTTATCTCACAGGATTCGCCCTGATAAAAGATAAATATGTGCCCAAACAGTTTGGACAAACTCACGTGCTCAAGGTCTAGCAAAACCATTCCTTCCAATAACCTTACTGTCATGATGTTTGGGATCTTTGGTGATGGTCTTTTCGCTCTTGTCGTGCATGATCGTCGTACAAAAGATGGCCTCATATGTAGTGTCATTCGCGTCGAGGGCGGCGGGTTCATGCAAATTTGTGGGGCGCGCCGATCTCACCGCTATTGTTCAGGGTGATCAACTCGCCTTTCACACCGCCTATCTCATCTTTAACAAAGTCAATTGACTTTCATGGTCAACATATAAATATGAGAACTGATGTGAACAGAACACCAATATCAAACCACTCTCCATCTTTCTCTACAGAATGGCAAGTCTTTGATTTCCCAAACTTGCTCTCGACTAACCTCTTTTACATAGAGCGACGAAAGCAAGGATAACGAGGCCCAAGTCGGTCTCTCATACGTAATAGACGGTACTGCAGAGAATGACAACGCACCGTCCAAAAGAAGCTTCCTGTACCGACTATATGTGGGTAGAACGTAAAACAGCAACTGACTAGTGCTAGACTGGTGCTTGGACTCAGGTCGTTTTGACAAGCTTGATCGCGTTCAGTTTACCTGGAATGTATAACGCATTAAGTGGTATTGGTGGAGGAGGCAATGTCGATCGTGAGTCATCATCACTACTTGAGACTAATCCCTGCAGCTCATATATCGGCTCAGTCATCTGTGGCTATCACCGCTACTGCTGCGGCAAGTTACTTTTTCGTTTGCATTCCAGCATTTGAGATGCTAGGCGTTACAGCTATGGGGCTTGGAGGTACCGTGGACAAAGTGATATGTCACTGATGGCAGGCTGGACATATCCACTCTACTCCGGATCGCTTCTCAATTATGCTCACAATGGTGAAGGGGCGTTTGTTGTCGCTGCCGGAGCGCTGGTAGGCATGGGAAGTGCTTTCTTTTGGACTGTGCAGGGTGCTGTCATGCTCGCATAGTGAGTCGTAATGTTGACTTCACGCTGATTTCAGTCCCTTACCACATCAAAAGGGACGAGCCATTGCCATCTTCTGGATCATATTCAATCTCGGTGGTATGATTGGAGCATTCATCGCGTTCGGTCAAAATTACGGAAAAGAAACCTCTGGAACCGTTGACGATGGCACTTATTGGGGTGAGCAATTGGTTACCTTTTTTTACTTTACTGATCAACCCCAGCGTTCATTGCTATCATGATCTTTGGTACTGGACTTGCATTCTGTCTCTGTCCCCCTTGGTTGGTTCGTCGATCTGACGGCTCAATGGCGGCAGTAAGACCAATCAAGTCTGAACAGACTGTGTCTATTTGGCAACGTTTCTACAATCAGGCGAAACATCAAGTTTTAGGCGTGTGGTCTTTAAGACATGAAAAGAGGTAAGCTCGTTTTGCAGTTCACTCTGACCAAAAGACTCTTTTTCTTGGTCCCCATGTTTTTCAGTGCGAATTACTTCTACTCCTATCAGCAGAATATTGTAAACGGTACTTCTTTTGATCTCGATGGTCGAACACTGTGAGTGTACTGCGTGATGAAGTTCAACTGACATTGAACAGAAACTCATCTTTATACTGGGGAGCGCAAATGATTGGTGGATTGTTGATCGGGGTTGTTTGCGATTATGTCCCTCTCTCAAGACCAAAGCGTGCTTTAGGCGCATGGGTCTTTTTGTTCGTGGTGTGTAATGTTATCATGGGAGGAGGATTGGCTTTTGAAAATCTGCGCGGAAACAACCCAACAGCGTTCATCAAATTCCGATCGGACCAGTACGTTGGGCCAGTAAGTGTGCTTCTACACAGCTTAATCTTCATTTGTTGACCTCTCCCGTAGGCGTTTCTGTACTTCTTTTACGGTATGCTCGATGCCCTTTGGCAAGGCGTGAGTTTTACAACGTCGCTTGTTACTGATCGATAGTTTGCTTATTGGATGCTGGGTGCAATGTGCTCGACACCTGAGCTCGCTGCCAAGCTTGTAGCTGTTTACAAAGTATCACAGGGCGTTGGATCCGCGATTGCTTATCAACTTACTGCTGATAATGTCGGTGGCCGCACTCAGTTTATTAGTAACTGGGCCCTCATCGCTGGCTCCTTACTCGTGGCAGGTGTGTATGATGACTTTCTACAACTGACCGAACATTCAGTCCCTGCGGTGCTACAGATAACAGAACCTACCGAGGAAGAATCACACGGTGGCTTGACTGAAGCCGAACAAGAGGCGTTGGGAAGAGAAAAATCAGACGTAGCAATGTGAAAATGGATTCATAATATTCGTGGTAACAGCTCTGTGCGTATGGGAGGTATTCAGAAAAGGAGACTGATGGTGGGGATTGAAGTGATTGAAACTGAAAATAAATGTAACGTTGTGCGAATAATAGTCCATGCAGAAAAAGTGTTGTCTGGAATGTACTGTAAAAATGAGGGTTCCATTCAGCAAACGTGATGCTACCTCTACCTTTTGCAGCAAGCATACACGAAGACTATGACACCGGGGTACTCGAGTCGTGAAAATCTTGAACGGCTACTGTTGATAAGCCACACCTGGTAAATCCATTTCATATAAGCTTCATGTTGAGAAGAAAGCACATGCCATCTCGAAATTCATGATCAAACCTCGAATAGGTGCTACCACGGCTTGCATGAAAACACATTTTACATAGGGAAACCCTCCTCTTTCCATCCCAACATTCTCTCGGCTTTGGAACTGTCGATAAAAGACTCGTTTCCTCTAAAGTCGTAACGTATATCGTCGATATCACCGAATTTAGTCTTTACCAGTTCAATACTTTTGGTCTGTTGACAAGATGTTCGGGCGACAATGAAAAAGGTTTGGTGACTTGTTGGAAAAGTAGTCTCTTTTGCAGTCAGACTGAGAAGAACTGCCCGTGACGCGGCCTCAAGTGACACCCAGCCCCATAGGTCTCTCCATGAACCACCATACGAATGTAAAGCACTGGCGCTGACTTGCTTGGTAGGTACTACCCAATGGAAGCGTAAAGTCGCTATGCGCATATTAGGATATCTTAGCGCAAACGAATCGGCTTGTATTTCGCATACTCTGGAGGTCAGCGTAGCAACATGATATCAACACACAGTTTGGATAATGAATAAGCTTCTGCCGGTCTGGCAGGATGCAATTCATCTATTGGTATGTAATCGTATTTCGGTTGTTTCGAGAAGACTGCTAGTCAGAATTGCAATTTGATTGCTACTCACGCATTCCTAGGGCATTCACACTGGACGCAAGTACAACCTTGTTGATCCCCAGCTCTGCAGCGACAGAAAGAGCATTATACGACATTGTCACATTGAGGTTGTGAATATACTGCTTGTGTGTTAACATGACAACTCCTCGGGTCGGTACATACATGTTGTTGCACGTCATCAGTAATATTTCCTTCATCGTCGTGCTGGTTGTAAGCGGCTGAGAGGTGTACTAGTGCGTTGCAACCTTTTACAGCATCCTCCAGGGCTTGGTAGTCCGAAGCATCGACCGTCTTGTAAGAATATCGAGGATGGTCTGGACGATTACCGAGCAAGGATCGATCGACCGCCACCACGTAGTGGCCTTCGTCGAGAGCATGATTTACAACTCCAGTACCGACATGACCGTTGGCTCCGATAACGGCAATGCGTAGAACAGGATCTTGAGTCATTGGAGAATGTGTTGGGAGACGTTGAATGTCGATCCAGATTCTTTTATGTAGAAGAAATCGGCCAGATAGGCGATTGACACAAAGCCCACCGGTATAATCGGAACTCCACAGTCTCCAAAGGATTAGGGCAAAACGGCGCACTATCTATGTAGAAATAACATAAAGATCTGTAGAAGCCAACCAAGGCGAGTCAACATGTGTGACTTTTTATTTTTATCACCTACCATTATTAGTGGGGAAGAGGACGCTGTACCATTGGTGGCAGATGTCTTCGTCTCCGATGGCATTATCCAAGCCATCGCAACAAACTACCATGACGAAAATGCGCAGAAGATTGATGCTCGAGGTTGCTTCTTGACACCTGGATTTATCGATATGCACGCTCATTCCGATTTATACCTTTTGACTCATCCCGAACACGAAGCAAAGATCTCACAGGGGTGTACAGTGAGTACTGAGTTGTCGGTGGTACTCAAATGGCATAGACCGAACTCATTGGTCAGGACGGGATCAGTTATTCACCTGTCAAGTCAGACAATCAGATGAATTCTATACGATCACAGATAGCTGGTTGGAACGGCAACCCTTCGGATGTGGAGTGCGAAGGGAGATTGTCTGACGTTGGACTGTTCAAATGGAGGTCGACTGCAGAATACCTCGACTGCCTGGAAAGGAACAAGATCGCAACAAATGTTCTTACTCTCGTGCCTCAGGTGAGCAAAACGTAGGGGGAGAATTGATACATAGGGCAATCTTCGTCTGCTCACTTGTGGAGCTGATGACAAAATGGTGACTGCTGCTGAATTGGAAGAACAGAAAAAATTGCTAAGAGAGTCCATGGACGGAGGAGCCGTTGGAATGTCGAGGCAAGTCTACTCTCAGATTACAACTTAACCAAACAGCGGCTTGACGTACACCCCTGGCATGTATGCTTCTCAATCAGAACTGGAGGCTCTGTTGCGTATTCTAGCAGATGAATATCCAGGATCCTTCTACGCACCTCATCATCGTTCATACGGAAAAGGAGCTTTGGAAGCTTATCAAGAAATGTTGGACCTGTCAAAAGCAACTGGCTGTGCCCTTCGTGAGTGCAAACGCCCGCCTATCCTGACACTCAGACCTCACGCATGCGTTGATGAACTTTACTCCTAACAGAGGTCGAGCCAAAGAGCTATTGCACATGATCGACCAAGCTCGATCAGATAATAGGGATGTGACCATTGATTCGTATCCATACACGCCAGGATGTACATTTTTAGCGTCCCTCTTACCTTCCTGGGCGTCAGAAGGGGGGCCGACAGAAACATTAGCCCGATTAAAGGACAAGCCGACATTGGAGAAGATCAGGGAGCTGGTTGAGATTACAGGCTGTGATGGAGGTCATGGGGTACCAACAGATTGGAATACAATACAGGTATGTTCAATCTCAAACTACAGCTGATCAACTAGCTTGGAACCTGTGCAGAAGCTTCTTTAGAGTTTTATTCAGGAAGATACGTAAACGAAATTGCTCAATCTCTCGAACTGGAACCGTTCGAGGTATTTGTCAACGTGTTGATAGGAGATACACTGGCAACTCCGTGCATCATGCATGTTGGCAACGAGGAAAACGTTCAAACGATCATGTGTCATGACGCACATTGTGGTGGCAGTGACGCTATACTTCACGGCTCCTCGTTACATCCAAGAGCTTACGGAAGCTTTCCAAGATTCCTAGGTAAGCTTGGAGAGCTGAATTGTTCTAATGGATAGCTCATTATTCGAGGGACTTGAAGCTGATGCCAATGCCTTCCATGGTCGCGCATTTAACGTCACGACCTGCTAAAAGGCTATCCCTGTATCCTGAGCGAGGAGTTGTACGAGTTGGTTCGGTTGCTGATCTGGTCCTTTTCGATCCAAAGGAATTGAAAGACATGGCTACGTTCGAGAATCCAAAACAACGTGCTTCGGGCATAAAATGGGTCATGGTCAATGGTCAACCTGCTATGAGAGACGGTGTATTGACAGGAGAGCGATTCGGAAAGGTACTCCGACGGAAGCCGCGTCATGTGATCTAAAAATCCAGGCGCCGTTTTGGCCGCTGTTCCTTCCCACCTTTAAAGGATTTGTTCCCTTTGTTTGTAAAAGTGTCAATATGTCTCCTGCAAGCCAATCATCACGTTCATCACAGTCTCTATCGAAGCGATCCAAAGCATGTCTCAGCTGTCGTCGTATCAAAGTAAGCTGCTTATCCACTTGGACCATTCCTGATTCTTTACTAGCACAAATGTTTACCGTCCAACGTCTCACCTGATCAGTGTACAAGGTGCGTGAAGAGAAACGAGATCTGTGTAGTGGATCTCCCTCCTGCCGTGGGTTTAGCCTCTTGTTCGCTACTGAGTCGTTAGGACGATGCTTGGCGAGAATGGGTTGTGAAGGAGATAGAGACTCTGCGCAAAACTGTAAGACTTTTCTCGTTTTCATAAGCTAAGCGCAGGTCGCTGCGCTCCAACAACCCTTGCCGACTTGCGATACCCAACCGTCACATATAGCTCCTAGTAAAGGTCACTTCCCTCCATCTACCCTTCAAACTGAAGTTGATCTGTCAGAACTGACGTTTGACTATAATGAACTAATTTCCAGCGAAAATAACCAGTGCGTCGTAGCGTTGAATGTCACTGAACTACAGCTTCGATACCCTCCCCTCCAATATGCACGCGATTACGGGCACCACTATCCTCGTGAGTGTTTTACGATATTTTGATTTGACATCTTCTCAGTCCACGTCTCCCACCCTGGGATCGTTGTTACTGGCTCAACAAAGTGTAACAGAATCAAATTCATCACCCGCGATTGGTAGTATGGATCCACGGGCGACAATCATCAGCAATGCGGTCGTGACTCCACTGGTAGCCGAAGTATTGATCACTCAGTAAGTGCGATTGATTACTCAATCTCACTACGCTCAATAGTTTTCTGCAAGTCCTCTCCCCTCACATGTTTGGTTTTCCATTGCGTGTCGGGAAATTTCCCCTTCTACCTGAAGGCTTGGTAACGATGAGCCCATATATCATGTCGGTTCTCGCTCTACTAGCTGCAGAACGTCTACCAGCATTTCATCATCTCGTTCCCGCACTTCACGAGGAGGTCTCCAAAGCAAATGCTGACGGAACTAGGGAGTCGAATCCTGATGAAGAGGATCCTGTCCTAGATATTGAGATAGGGCTAGGGCCTGAAGAAATCGTTGCCAGCGGTGTCATAGCCAGTTTTGCCGACCCTGGAGATAGAGTAACGGCTGGTATTGCCATGTTCAACTGGGCTAGAGGTTATGTCAAAGTGAGACTTGTTCACGTCCCAACTCACAATCTCAGCACGACCCTTCACCTAATCGTAAACGTCCTCTGGGAGAGATTTTTGGATACCTCACACCGCTTAGGATCCCAACACGATACGAGGGACTGAAGATGATTTTATATTCCTATGTGAGCAGCCATCCATGGAAATGACTAATTGGTATCAGATAACGTCTGTTCATCGAGCAAGTCTCACAAACGACAAGGCTCCCCAGACAGACATTATTCCTTTGTGCACAGAACTGCAAAACATCGTCAGCGACGACTCAAACCACGACAGAGTTCTCATATATCATGCACGGTTGGCCAGAATCTTGGCGCAATGGACTGCTGTCGTTCGTACAGGAGAGGCCTATGTCAAGTCTGTGGAGCTGCACATGTTGCTTGAGCAATGGCTAGCAGATGTACAGACGACAGAGACTGATACTTTGTCCCTCATGCCAATGTGGCTATATATCAGGATCCAACTATATCTCTGTGAATCGGGCGACTCGAACTCGGAATTCGCATCACTTCACGACACCCATGCTGCTACGGCATCTATGCAGCTTTTGAATTTATTGGTCAATTCTTGCGAAACGGTGTCGCCAGCAGTTTTACCCGCTATCTATATGGAGGTAAGTCCGTTTGATTACGCTTCTGATTCCCTCAGATGATCAAATTGGCCACCGCTGTTGTCATAAAGATGGCAAAGATTGACGCCGCAGGTATCCGACACATCAGTAACACCGGCTTAAATTTAGTCCATCGCCTAGCTATGACATTAATCAAAGGTCCCGTCAGTGTAAATCATCATTCAACTGCATGTGGCCATCAGCTGCTCATTGCTGTTAAATCTGTCTTATCGAGGAATGAATCGCATGATTAGGGATGTAGAGTAAGAAGCAATATCGATGTATTTTTTCACGCTTCGGTGATCTCGAATCAGCGAGACAGCCTCGAATGGTGGGACGAATCTACTAATAAACCTAGTTGCGTGCGACACAGCTTTCGATCTGCTTAACGCGAGGAATTAAGCAATCTCTGTAAACATTCTGTGACAAACACGTTTTCATGAACGGCTACAACAATCCTTACCAATCCTGAACCGTTCCTACCCATGAAAAAACTAGATCACGAACTGCTGCACTCTCGTCATCTCCATACAGCCCTCTGTCTCTAACCCTTTCAAAGACTGCACGGGTCTCCTCATCGATATCCACTACAACTTCATGAACTGTGATAGGAAGATGTGGAAAGGCGGGAACATAGGTGGAAACTTTCTGAAGTGGAATTTCGGGAGTAGCAGTAGAAAGATGGGCCGCTTGACTGAAGGCATCCCTTCCAAAATCTTCACCACGCACCCTGTCATTCTCAGTCGCCTCCAACACCAAAGCCCGTAAAGGACGTAGCCAAAAGTTGCTGGTTTTACCGTAATCATCACCGCATACGTTGGGTACGGCCAGAACATCCATCAAGGCGTAAAATTCGATAAAATCTCCCTTCTGAGCGCGATTTTTGACAATGTACGACTGACCGGTGGAATCGAAATCGACGTACATGAAGAGATTGAAGGATGGATGAAGGGTTACATACGGATCTGGGGGGTTAGGG